>JAYESD010000001.1:125279946-125512204 GCA_036927565.1 Tuctoria greenei
CGGAAAGTGAGAGAGAGAGAGGGAGAAGGATCTGGCCGAACGGCGAAACTGCATCCACCTCCGGGAGACAGAACTTGCTGACCATGAAAAGCAAGTGGCTGAAAGCATTCAGCAACATGCCAAAGAGGTCAAGCGCGTCGCGCATAAGAGTTCGGAGCTTGCGACGGCCACAAGGTCACTGGAGGAGCTGTGGAGCTCTAGAGCAACTGAGTCCCATCAGGTGTGAGATTTCTTGGGGCATGGTCACAAGGCCTTGATGCCACTTGGCTTTAGTCCGTTATGTCCAGAGAACCCAGCACCGGAACTGGACCAGGCGCTGGTGGCGCTTAGCTCTATTGGCAGCAAACTCGACGCGATGGGTGATGTCATCATCGACCAATTAGAGATAGAGGGAAAGTCTTTGGCCAAGAACGTTGCCGAAGATGTTCTGGCGTGTTACAACAGCCGAGACTCCCAACTTTCAATACACTGCCCTTTATCTTATTGGCCCCCTGGTAGATGTACACAATTATATTGCAAACATGTACCAAAAGGTTTGACAATGTCTTGATGACTTCAATGCTTCGAACTTGTAGCTGGAACGCTTAGCATTTAGGTCAGAAGTTTACTTCTGACATCTCTAGGGACCCTTTGTGACGTCGATGGCAGGCCCCTTGGGAGGTGTCGGAGCTTGATAGGTCTGATGACGCCCACTATCAACGCGTAAAATGTCGACGGTGGGCCCCCTGGGTTGTCGGAGCTTGGTAGGTCCGACGGAAGCCACTATCAATGCGTAGAACGTCGGCGGCGGGCTCCCTAGGGTTGTTTGAGTTTGGTAGGTCTGGCAGCACCCACTGTCAACACATAGAACGTCAACAGCGGGCCCCCTGGGGTTGTCGGAGCTTGGTAGATGCGACATTGCCTACTTTCAACACATAAAACATCGACGGTGGGCCGCTTGGGGTTGTCGGAACTTAGTAGATCCAACGACACCCACTATCAACGCGTGAAACATCGACGGCGGCCCCCCTGGGGTTGTCGGAGCTTCCCGGCTTCGACGATATCCACCATCAATGTAAAATATGTCAACGGCGAATCCCCTCGGGGTGATTTCTTCACCATCTTGGCTTGAATTGTCATTATGCTTCACATCGACGGCGGGCCCCCATAGGAGTTGTCGGAGCATCTTAGCTCCGAGCATGCCCACCTTCAACATTAGAAACGTCAATGACGGGCCCCCTTGGGGGGATGTCAGAGCTTATTAGCTCCGGCATCGTCCACCATCATCATGAGTTTTCATTTTTCCTGCGTATCAAAGACAAGAAAAACCATGAAATTTGTCATTTCGACTATAACTCTTTTTTGACTTACTATTCTTATTTGAATTTTAAGAAACTCGATATGATAACAAGTACATTGATTTGATATTTTCATATCCGAATGCCTTCAGAACCCGCCCTACTAAGACCTGCTGGAATGTAGGTAGAGTGGCGTACTTAGGGTGCTGGATGAGGCTAAGTCGATAGCGCACTACAGATCTGTGTTGGCTTTGGCGTTCGGGCGAGTAGACCGTTTAGCAATGCTAAGAGCCAATAAAACACACAATATAACTTGTACAACATATGAGTAACTTGGACTAAAGATAAAAAAGAATTGCACAACTTCGTTATAGACAGGAAGGAAAAGTATAATAAAAGAAAATGAGTCTGTACAAAATTAATGCACGTGGAGTCTACTTTTGCACAACAATGTCCTTCATTATAGGTCTAGATTACAAGGGAGACAAGGACACACTTAGGGTGTGGAACCAAGCTAATTGTGCTATACATCTTGTTCTAACCTAGGGTAGGTAGGCCACACTTTCAATACAGGGACCGAGTTAAATGTTGCTTGAACTGCTCGGACCCTACCGTAGGGGTCCGGATGTTCTCCCGGAGGACCTATCCAACTTTGTGTATAGACTCTATAACTTACATTGCGTGTAATTACAAAATCACATCCGTGTGACTACGAGTAAAACTTACGGAGGTGCTCGATGTTCCAATGATTGGGAAGCGGGGTCCCATCCTCTGTAGCCAAGCAAACACATCCAGGACGGGAAACTTTGATCACTCGGAAGGGACCTTCCCAGCTGGAGGAAAGTTTGTTCATCCCTTCACGAGTTAGTATTCTTTGCAGCACCAGATCGCCTTCATCGAGCTGTCGGTTATGCACATGCCTTCGATGATAGCACCGGAGCGCTTGGAGATATCGTGCATTCCGAATAGCTGCTTGGCACCTTCCGTCATCGATGAGGTCAAGGTCTTCACACCGGAGCTGGTCCTGCGCGGCTTCGTCGAAGGTCCGGACCCGGAGCGACCCGATGGGGATCTCCGGAGGAAGGTCCGCTTCCACTCCGTACACCAAGAAGAAGGGGGTCTCTCCAGTTGACCAGCTAGGTGTTGTCCTGCTCGCCCACAGTGTAGACGGAAGCTCTTCAATCCAGTTGGCTCCATGTTTCTTTAGGCTCTCATATGTGCGCGTCTTGAGTCCTTTCAATATTTTTGAATTTGCTCTCTCGGCTTGGTCATTACTTGCAGGGTGAGCTACTGAGCGTAGCTGATTTGAATGTCGAGGTCTTCGCAATATTCTTGCAATGCTGCACTTGTGAATTGGGTTCCGTTGTCAGCGATGACCCAGTTAGGAACTCCAAATCTGCAGACTATGGACTTCAAGAATTTGATAGCCGAGTGCTTGTTAATTGTCACAACTGGAGTAGCTTCCGGCCACTTGGTGAACTTATCGATGGCGACATACAAGAACATGTAACCTCCGACGGCTTTTGGTAAAGGTCCCAAAATATCCATCCCCCACACAGTGAATGGCACACTTCACACTTGTTCACCAACTCGACTTCATCCTGGAGTGTTGTAGGCCAGTAGAAACCATGCTGAAAGGCTTTACCGACTAGCATGTGGGAAGACGCGTGGTTCCCACACTCGCTTCCATGGACCTCCGCGAGGAGCTCGCAGCCTTCTTCCCTTGCAATACACTGCATTAGGATGTTGTTGGCACGCGCCGGTAGAGATCCCCTTCTACCAATGTGTATATTTTAGCCAACCTGACGATTGGGTCAGCGGATGCACCGTAGGAAGGACATTGTCTTTCAAGTACCTCCGGATATCCGAGATCCATGCATTGGGGATAACTTGAGCTTCTGAGTCTTGCGTGCTGGGTTGCTCATAGCTTCCTGCAGCACTTATGACCCTTGGTGGACGTCATGGTAACATGGCCATCGGGACTACCAGCTTCGAGGTGCTAGTCTCGCCCCCATCACTTAGTTCGGTAGGCTGAGCGGTTAGTCTTGACAATATCCGGACATAAACTCCATCAGGAGCCGGAGCTCCTGTTGAAGCCTTCATCGATAGTTCATCAGCTTCAGCGTTGTTGAGATGCTGGGCATGGCAGAGGTCCAGGACGTGGAAGTCTTTATGGAGCTTCTGGACTTCAAGGAGATAAGCAGCAAGTTGAGGGTTGTTGCAGCTGCATTCACTTTTTACTTGCTTGATGATGAGCTGCGAGTCACCCTTCACTAGCATTTGCTTGATGTCGTATGAAAGCGCCACCTTGAGCCTGTAGATGAGAGCTTCATACTCTGCCATGTTCTTGGTAGCCTTGAAGTCAAGGTGCACCATATATTTTACCTTCTCCCTGGTCGGAGCGAGGAGAAGTATTCCAGCTCCGCCCCCCTGCTTCTGCACAGAGCCGTCAAAGTAGAGAGTCCAGTGAGGCTCGATGAAGACAGAGACCTTGGGTTCTGGCTTCTGCTCACTGGGGCCCCCAGGATTTGATGCCCCCAGGAAGGTGTCCACCCCGCCACAAAATCAGCCAAGGCTTGGCTCTTGATAGCTTGTCAAGGTAGGAATTCTAGATTGAATTCCACCAGCTCCACTACCCACTTGGCGATATTCCTAGTAGAGTTGCGATTATGCAGTATGGCACACAGTGGATAGGAGGTTACCACTGATATTGTGGGCTTGGAAATAGTGACGAAGCTTCCTTAGGCAATAAGAATTGCGTCAAGCAGCTTATGCACCTCAATGTATTGAGTCTTGGCGTCATCAAGTACTTCACTGATGAAGTTCACCGGGCGTTGGACGATTCGGACCTTCCCAGAGGCATCTGAAACTTCTTCTTGTTCAATCCGATCCCTCCCGGAGGGGTCCGGATCTTCTTCATCAGCCGTGTGAACTCCCTCAGATGAGAGAGGTTGATCCTCTAGCATTTCGCCTAGAAGATACGTGCCTAGGGACTGGGACCCAGACTCACCTTCAGGTAGCTCCGGACACTCTCAGAGGGGTCTAGGCTCCTGAACTGGAGATGGCTCTGGTCTTTCCGCGACCAGGACCATGTTGACAACCTCCGTAGTTACAGAAATGTAAAGCAGTAGAGGCTCACCTGGATTCGGAGCTACCAATATTGGTAGTGTGGTGAGGAGCTGCTTGAGCTCTTGGAACGCCTTTTCTGCTTCTTCGGACCAATGGAATGGTCCAATCTTCCTCAATAGCTTGAAGAAGGGAAGTGCCCACTCAGCCAGTCTTGAGATGAACCGGCTGAGCATAGCTAGACATCCAGTTAGTTTCTAGACATCCTTGATGCGGGCAGGGGGCCGCATATCTTTTATAGCCTTGATCTTCGCCGAATTTGCCTCAATTCTTCGATGAGTCACCAGAATTCGAGGTTCTTCCAGGAGCTAAACCCGAAGACACATTTGTCTGGGTTCAGCTTGGTGCGCGTCACGCGCAGCTTGTCGAAGACGACTTGTAGGTTGTCTAAGAGTGACTCCTTTTTATTGACTTTCACTACGATGTCATCGACATACACCTCCACCAAGTCCCTGATGAGTTGTCCAAATGTTTTGTGCATGGCTCGCACAAAAGTTGAAGCAGCGTTTTTGAGACTGAATGGCATGGCAGTGTAACAATATAATCCATCTACTGTTATGAAGGCAGTATGCTCTTCATATTCCCTAGACATTTGGATTTGATGGTATCAAGAATATGCATCAAGGAAACACAGTAGCTCACACCAGGAGGTGGAGTTCACTATCTGATCTATTCTAGGTAGTGGAAATGGATCTTTTGGACATGCCTTATTCAAGCTGGTGTAGTCGATACACATCTGAAGCTTCCTGACGGCCTTGGGTACAATGACTGGGTTTGCCAGTCATTTTGGATGATGAACCTCCCGGATGAAACCAGCTTCGAGCAGCTTCTTGATTTCCCGTCAGATGAACTTCTGTCGCTCGACTGATTACTTCCATGGCTTCTAGTATACTGGTCGTGCGTCAGGATAAATCTTTACGCTGTGCTCAATCACCTCCCTAGGGATCCCAGCCATTTGTGACGGTTGCCAGGCAAACACGTCAACATTCGCCCGGAGGAAAGTGATGAGCGTGAGTTCATATTTGTTGTCCAGACCTCCTGATATACGGGTAGTCTGGGTAGCATCGGAACCTGTCGGTACCCTAAAAACCGTACACCCCCTGAGGTTACAAAGATCTCGAGGGAAGGCCGTCTACTTGGATTGAAGACCCTCGGAGGCCCACTTGTCAGACATAACCGGACCTGCTTCTCCAACATGGTTAATCCCTAGGTCGCCACGTGTACTGCCAAACCGGCTACCGCCCACAAGGGGGAAGCTCCAGGGCAGGTACCGAAATGGCACCTCCGGACTTAACCCCTGACCGAGAGAAGCTCCGGACCTGACACGTGTCAGATAGCCCCGGAGCTACCTGCTTCCCACAGCAAGCTCCAGAGCTGCCACGTGTCCAAACGTCGGAGCTGGCAGCCTCTAACCTCCGGAAGACCTTGTAACGGCTCCGGATCTTCAAAGGAGAGCCAAGGACTTCAAGACCCGATTAAGCGTCATTAATGCGATATTAATGATGCTTAAACGGACGATCTTAACACCAGTAACTGCACTGTCGGAGCCCGTTACAGAATCATTAACAGCAATTAATCATGTATCAATACTAGTAACCGCCGGGGCCACATATCAGGCCAGGCTAGCTTGTAACGGTTTGTCCTTGTACTATAAAAGGACAGGTCGACGATACATGTGGGAGAGAGGGGTGGACAGACGTTCACAGACGTGGACAAGCAATCATACGTGACAAGCTAATACAACACCAACACACCCGTGGAGTAGGGTATTACGCTCAGGCGGCCCGAACCACGTAGATCCTTGTGTCTCCTGTGTTAAATCACAATTCACCTTCTTGAGTCTCCGCGCGCCGACACCGAACCACAAACTCCTTCAACACTTTAGCAGTGTCAGGAGATCTGCCGACTCCAACAGTCGACAGTTGGCGCGCTAGGTAGGGGCGCCTGAGATTTTCGAGAATGGTGAACTCCGCGGCTGGATCATCCAACGGCCAACCTGCTGCTCAGGCTGTTGGGGGCAATCCCTCCAACAGGCAGCCACCAGCAGGAGCCTCAGCACCAGCAGGAGCCACACTCCCACCACCACCATCTTCTCCAGCAAATCGTGCTGGGCAACGTGATGGTGCGCCGGCGTCACTTACTACGTCGCCAAATCATGACAACCCGAAACACGCGCTCCATGCAGCGCGTGCTCTTCTCCAACGTCCACCACCTCCGGATGCATCTCGAGATGCAATGGAGCAGTGGAGGGCCGATGTGGAGCATTTGGTCGCAGCAGCGGCCGAACGCCTCAACAACCAGGGTCCTCCTCCTTCAGGACGGGCCCCATCGCAGCGGCGGACTTTGTCTGGAAGACTTGGTCCGCACGTCTCCAACAACAGGAGACGATCTACGTCACAGCAGGTGACGTCGTTGCCCTCTGGGGCACGACGCACCCATACGGTATCCAGGCTTTCGACTCATGACCTCCAGGCGGAGCTTGATCGCCGATACCGCCAGCAAGATGGCCGTGTCCATATTGAGCGAGCTCGTGAAAGACGGGAAGCTCAGGACCTTTCTACTCTGGAAGGGGTAGGAGGAGGCTGTTCAGTCCTAGCCATGCACCTGCGCATGGTTAGATGGCCACAGAAGTTCCGGCCACACCTGCCGGAAAAATTCGACGGGACTATCAACCCCGCCGAATTCCTTCAGATATACTCCACTGCAATCTTGGCAGCTGGAGGAAACGAGGCTGTAATGGCCAATTACTTTCCAGTGGCCTTAACTGGGACCACCAGGTCCTGGTTTATGAGCCTTCCACCCAACTCTATCAACAGTTGGGAGGAGCTGTGCCGTTAGTTCACTGCCAACTTCGGGAGTTCATACACCCGACCAGGCACTGAATTGGACCTTTTTGCGGTAGTGCAAAAAGGGGGAGAATCTTTGCGGTCCTTCATCCAGAGGTTCTCTCAGGTACGCAACACAATCCCTTCTATCTCAAGCGCTTCTGTCATTGTGGCATTCAGACAGGGCGTACGGGACAGGAAGATGTTGGAGAAGCTGGCGATCAAAGAGATCACCAGCATCACGAAACTCTTCAGCCTGGCAGACAAATGTGCCAGAGCTGCGGAGGGCTGTGAAATGCACTCCAAACCAGCCTCGGAGGATCACAAGAAATCCTCCAAAGAAGAAGCCGCTACCTCCGAGGGTGGCAAGAAGAAAAAGAAGACCAATGGCAAGAAGAAGCCGTCGGCCGGCACATCCAACGTTGCAGCTGCTGCAACTCCGGGTGGCCGGGGGCCACGCCCCGAGAAGCGACCTCGACCGTCTTCCGAAGACGGTGGCAAACCAAAAGTGTGGTGTCCCATTCAAAAAACGGGCAGCCACGGTTTGGAAGACTGCCGGGAGGTCCAAAACCTTGCCGAGCGCTACAGCAAGCGCCGGGAAGGGTCCCCTTTCCGACAGAGGGAAGGAAAACAGAAGGTCGACGAAGCTCCGGCTGAAGAAGAGTTAGGGTTTTAGGACCACAAAAAGGTCATGAAGGCCGTCTACACCTCCGTCGACGATGACTCTGACGTCTCTGACAACGAGCTTCGGAAAACCATGAAAACCATTTTTGGTGGATCATGGGACATCACCTCCCGTCGCATCATCAAGACTATGCGGCGGGATATGGCCGTTGTAGCTCCTACAGCTAGACCGGAGCCACATCGAAAGTGGATGGACACATCCATCACTTTTGATGCTTCGGACTGTCCTCGAAGCATGATCGGAGCTGGACAGTTACCTTTGATGGTATCTCCCACCATCAATAACATCCAGCTCCATCATGTTATGGTGGACGGAGGTTCGGGGCTAAACCTCATAAGCTTTGAAGCTTTTACCAAGCTTCAGCTCCGACCTTCGGATCTCCAGCCCTCTCGACCTTTCTCCGGAGTAGGTCCGGGGGCCATTACCCCACTCGGAGCTATAACTCTCCCCGTTACCTTCGGGACACGGGAGAAGTATCGCACCGATAAGTTGGTCTTCGACGTCGCTCAGATCAACTTACCATTCAACGCCATCTTGGGTAGACCTGCCCTATACAAATTTATGGCAGTTGCTCATTATGGATACCTGGTGTTGAAGATGCCAACACCAGTAGGCGTTCTCCGGATCCGCGGAGATCGCACCACCGGAGTAACTGCTCTGGAGGAGCTCCATGCACTCACCACGACGCAAGAGGAGGACTCCAGACAGGAGCAAGCTCCGAAACCCCCGAGCATTCATCAACGAGGCTCAACCTCTGCACCCCGTGTGCAGCCAAGCGGCGACACCGACATTACCGTCAAAGTCGTCCAAATTGGTTCCGATGCCGCTCAAACCACCCGTATATCGGGAGGGTTGAACGACAAATAGGAACCCGCGCTCATCACTTTCCTCCGGGCTAATGTTGACGTGTTTGCCTGGCAACCGTCACAAATGCCTGGGATCCCCAGGGAAGTGATTGAGCACAATCTGAAGATTTACCCCGATGCTCGGCCTATGCATCAGAAGCCTCGGAAGCAATCCGTAGAGCGGCAGAACTTCATCCGACAAGAAGTGAAGAAGTTGCTCGAAGCCGGATTCATCCGAGAAGTCTTCCATCCAAAATGGCTGGCGAACCCAGTCGTTGTGCCCAAGGCCGGCGGGAAGCTTTGGATGTGCATCGACTACACCACACTGAATAAGGCATGTCCAAAAGATCCATTCCCACTACCTAGAATAGATCAAATAGTGGATTCCACCTCCGGGTGTGAGTTACTGTGTTTCCTAGACGCATATTCTCTAGGGAGGATGAAGAGCATACTTCATTCATCACAGTAGATGGATTGTATTGTTACACAGCCATGCCATTTGGTCTCAAGAATGCAGCTTCAACTTTTGTACGAGCTATGTACAAAACTTTTGAAGAACTCATCAGAGACATAGTGGAAGTGTACGTCGATGACATCGTGGTCAAGGTCAAGAACAAGGAGTCCCTCTTGGACACCTTGCAGGCTGTCTTCGACAAGCTGTGGGCCACCCGCATGAAGCTAAACCCAGACAACTGTGTCTTCGGGGTTAGCTCCGGAAAACTTCTTGGTTTCCTGGTAAGTCACCAGGGCATAGAGGCTAATCCAGCAAAGATAAAAGCCATTGAAGACATGCGGCCACCAACCCGCATCAAAGACGTCCAAAAGTTAACTGGGTGTCTAGCGGCCCTCAGCCGGTTCATATCAAGACTGGCGGAACGGGCACTTCCCTTCTTCAAGTTGTTGAGGAAGTCCGGACCATTCCAATGGTCCGAAGAAGCAGAGAAGGCATTCAAGGAGCTGAAACAGTTCCTCACCACCCTACCAATTCTGGTAGCTCCGAACCCTGGTGAGCCTTTGTTGCTTTACATTTCAGCTACTGACGAAGTTGTCAGTATGGTTCTGGTTGCGGAGAGACTGGAACTACCCCATACTCAGGAATCCAGACCCCTTCGGGAGGGTCCGGAGGTTCCTGAAAGTGAGTCTGGGTCCCAGCTCCCAGACTCAAACCCACAAGAAGTCACTTCAGAAGACCCAGACCCCTCTGAGAGGGTCCAGGTCATTTCTTAAGAAGCTCCGAGTTCCTCCAGCCAGAACCCGGAGGTCCCCAAAGAGAATCTGGACTCCTCCGACAGGGTCCGGATCAATGAAGAGGAAGCTCCGGACCCCTCCGGGAGGGTCCGGACCATTCAACGCCCGGTATACTTCATCAGTGAAGTATTACATGATGCCAAGACTCGATACCTAGAGGTGCATAAGCTGCTTTATGCAGTTCTTATTGCCTCCAGGAAGCTTCGACACTACTTCCAAGCTCACAAAGTCTCGGTGGTGACCTCTTATCCACTTCGAGCGATCTTGCATAATCCCAATTCAACTGGAAATATTGCAAAGTGGGCAGCAGAATTGGCTGAATTCGATCTCGAATTCATTCCAAGGCAAGCAATCAAGAGTCAAGCGTTGGCAGATTTCGTGGCGGAATGGACTCCCTCTCCACCAAATCCTGGGGGCCCCAGTGAACAGAAGACGGAGCATCAAGCTCCAACCTTCACCGAGCCTCAATGGACCCTCTACTTCGATGGCTCCATGCAAAAGCAGGGGGCCGGAGCTGGAATCCTTCTCCTTGCACCGACTGGGGAGAAGGTGAAATACATGGTGCACCTTGACTTCAAGGCAACCAACAACATGGCCGAGTATGAAGCACTCATCTACGGACTAAAGGTGGCACTGTCATACGGTGTCAAGCAACTACTAGTCAAAGGAGATTCACAGCTCATCATCAAGCAGGTGAAGGGTGAATGCTCCTGCAATAATCTCCAGCTAGCTGCTTACCTCCTTGAAGTCCAGAGGCTTCATAAGGACTTTGAAGTCCTAGACCTCTACCATGTTTAGCGTGCCCACAACGCTGAAGCCGACGAACTCTCGACGAAAGCGTCAACCGGAGCTCCAGCTCCTGAAGGAACTTTTGTCCGGAGATTGTCGAAACCCACAGTTCAGCCTGCCGAACTGAACGAAGGGGGCGAGATCAGCATCCCGAAGCTGACGGTCCCGATGGCCCTGTTACCATGGCAGCCATCAAGGGTCGTAGGTGCTGCCGGAAGCTCCGAGCAACCCAGCACGCAAGACTCAAATGCTCAAGTCAGTTCCGATGCATGGATCTCGGAGATCTGGAACTACTTGAAAGACAACATCCTTCCTGGCGATGATGTATCCGCTGACCGGGTAGTCAGATTGGCTAAAAGATACACGCTGGTAGAAGCGGATCTCTACCGGCGCGGTGCCAACGGCATCCTAATGCGGTGCATCACAAGGGAAGAAGGCTGCGAGCTCCTCGCAGAAATCCATGGAGGCGAGTGTGGGAACCACGCATCTTCCCGCACGCTGGTCGGAAAAGCCTTTCGGCATGGCTTCTACGTACTGGCCTACAGCGCTCCAGGATGCCACTGAGCTGGTGAAGAAATGCGAAGCATGCCAATTTCATGCAAAGCAAATTCATACACCTGCTCAGCCCTTACAAATGATACCTCCTACATGGCCCTTCGCTGTGTGGGGGATGGACATCTTGGGACCCTTCCCAAGAGCCGTCGGAGGTTACAAGTTCCTGTACGTCGCCATTGACAAGTTCACCAAGTGGCCGGAAGCAACACCAGTTGTGACGATCAACAAGCAATCTGCTATCAACTTTCTGCAATCCATTGTGAGCAGATTTGGAGTCCCAAACAAGATCATCACTGATAATGGGACTCAATTCACAAGCTCCGCATTCCAAGGATATTGCGAAGACCTTGGCATACAAGTTTGCTACGCCTCCGTAGCTCATCCAGCCAGCAATGGCCAAGCCGAGAGAGCAAATGCAGAAATCCTTAAAGGACTCAAAACGCGCACCTATGAGCGCTTGAAAAAACACGGAGCCAACTGGATCGAAGAGCTTCCGCCCACTCTATAGGCCAACAGGACTTCTGCAAACCGGTCAACCGGAGAAACACCCTTCTTTCTGGTGTACGGAGCTGAAGCAATCCTTCCTCCAGAAATCACCTTGGGTTCGCTCCGGGTCCGGACCTTCGACGAAGCCGCGCAGGACCAGCTCCGGCGTGAAGACCTAGACCTCCTCGAGGAGGGAAGGTGCCAAGCAGCTGTTCGGAATGCCCGATATCGCCAAGCTCTACGGCGTTATCACTAGCGGCATGTACACAACCGACAGCTCGAGGAAGGCGATCTGGTGCTACGGAGAATACTATCCAGAGAAGGGTTAAACAAACTCTCCCCCAGCTGGGAGGGGCCCTTCCGAGCGATCAAAGTATCCGGTCCCGAAAGCGTTCGCTTGGCTACCGAGGATGGGAAACCTCTCCCAAATCCTTGGAACATCGAGCACCTCCGTAAGTTCTACACTTAATTCCACGGAGGTGAGTCTTAAGTAACTTGAGATGTATGTTATAGAGTCATTGTACAGAGTCGGGTAGTTCCTCCGGGAGAGCAGCCGGACCTTTCCCGAATGGTCCGCAAAGCTCATGCAACACTTGTCACAGTCTCCGGACTAAAAGTGTGGCTAAATACCCTGGGTCAAACGAGAAACCAAACACACTTAGCCTGGTTCCGTACCCTAAGAGTGTACTTGTTTCCCCTGTACCCCGGACCTATAATGAAAGACATCTTCATGTGAAATAGACTCCACGTGCATTCATTTTGTGCAGGCTCGACATTTTTATTTTTCTCTTTCTTGTCTATAACAGAGATGTGCAATTCTTAAGAAATTTTAGTTTGACCAGTTTATATACGATTCGAGTTGCATTGTCAGATCTTTTGGATTTAAATATCATTTGTGGCCAACTCGCCTGAAAGCCACCAAGCCAATCTAGGGCCGGAGTGCGCTATCGACTTAGCCTGGTCAAGCACCCTAAGTACGCCACTCTACCTACACCCTGGCAGGCCGAAGTAAGGCGGGTCCATGGACAATTGGATCTAAGAGAAAAGACAACGCATCCGGTTGTATTTAAAATCGCGTTCAACTTAAAATTTTCTTGAGAATCGTAAGCCGCGACGAAATTATAGACAAGGAACGAATTTTACTATTTTTCTTGGCTTAAGTGTGCAGGAAAAATAAACTCAACGTTGATGGAGAAAAGCCGGAGCTAACCAAGCTCTGACTCCCTCAAGGGGGTCAACCGTCGACGATGAGTAAAAGATGGTGAGAAGACCCCGTAAATGGAGTCTGCTGCCAACAAACCAAGTGTTGGCAAAGGTCACTGCCGGAGCTACTAAGCTCCGACACCTCGGAGGACTAACTATCGACGCTCTACGTGTTGATAGAGGCTATTGCCGGAGCTACCAAGCTCCAGCGATGGACAATGCCGGAGCTTCTAAGCTCCGACAACCTCAAGGGACCTTCACTATCGAAGACTTCGGACCTAAATTCTACAAGTTCGGAGCAAATGCCTCTTCAACAAAACTCAATATCCTTTTGGTACATGTTCACAATCAAATTGTGTACATCTACCAGGGGGCCAAGTGAAGATAAAGATGTTGAAGACAAAAAATGAAATTCGCAAAAATTTGGGGATTTCATTCATCTGGAGACAGGAGTTTACATCTGGAGACAAGGGATTACAAAATTGAGGAAGAAGAAGAGAAAATACAAGTGAGAGCTAAAGAGATGGTCCTAGACCCTATGGAAGAACTCGGCGACCTTCTGGGCGACCTCCGACACGCTGGCTCGGGTAGCTTCGCCTTCTCCTTCGGGGGCATTCAAGCACCGGGTCTAGAGGAAATTGAGGGTTCCGACTGGTGTAGCACGTCAGCACATATTCTGTGACGTTCCTCGCCAGGAATTGCCCCTCGACCTCCAGTTGGTCCGCGATGACGTCGCCCACCTTGGAGAGCTTGCTACCTGCTGCGCTCAACGCCTACAACGCAAGGTCCGGCTCTGGCTCCGGATCATCCGGGGGCACGGGGCTGAAACCCATCGGCGTCAGCGCATCATTGGCCTTGCCCAGGAACTCCCAAATCTGCAGGGAGTCCGCCGTCCTCAGGCTCTTCACCTCTTCCAGGGATCTCTTGGCCGCCATCAGTTCGGAATTCTCACGGGCGAGGCGCTCAACTTCTTTGGCGTTTTGCTGAATCTTTGCAGCAACCCGCCTCTCAAGTCTTCCGAGCTCCTCCTCCCGGAGGTGGATCTTATTCCGACGATCGACCAGGTCCTTCTCCCTAGCCTCCACTTTCTTCTCCCGGGCAACAAGGGCACACTCGTATTCGTAGAGTTCCTGCCCCCGCACCCAGGTCTTCTCCTCTTCCTCGAGGCAGCGCTCTTCCAACTTCTTAGTGCGCTCCTTGAGGCCCTTGTCAGCCAGAGCTACTTTCTCGGCGAGCTCCTCTTCCCTCCTCAGGACGTCATCCCGCAGCTCCAGGAGTTTCTACTCTTCGTCCTCAAGCCGTCTCTCCCTCCCTTCAAGTGCCTCTCGGCGCTTGATGAGTGCGGTGTTGATGGCCTCAAGCTGTTCATGCTGAGCATTGGCCGCGTCGTTGGCAGCCTTGGCCTGATCGTGGATCTCCCGAGATTGAACGTCGAGGGCATGAGTCATGCTCTCCCTATCATCCAGCAGCTTGCCCCAGTACTCCAGGCGAATCTTCTCCCGCTTGATCCACTCCTTGTCGTCCGCTAGCCTCGACTGCGCCAGCTTAGTCTCGAAGTGGAGCCGATTACGCCACCGCCTAAGGATTTGGCGCTCCTCTTCAAGAGCCTTGCTATCGTGGAAGAAGGCCAGTTGGACCTGACGTAGACTGGAGCAGGCATTGTCGATAGACATCGACAGCGGGATGGGCTCCGGACCTCCTGGGGTCTCCTCTGCTGGTTCCAGCGGGTCTTCACATACAAAAATTGGGTCCCACTCTACGAGAGTGGAACCCTGAGCTTCCAAGGCACTAGGGCCGTCCTCCGGGATGGCCTCAGTCGCCATCGAATAAGGCCCCGTCGCCAAGTCTTCATTCGCCCCCTCGGGCAGGGGACCAGCGACTTCGCTTGGGCACTCCGGCTCAGCCGCAGGTACCATCAACGTCGTCGCCTCCGGAACAGGAGATGCTACAGGCTCCGACCGGGACACCACTTCCGAAGGAGGCTCGAGCTCCCTCGCCTCTTCAACCGTCAGCTTTGTGACCGTCGCTCCAACAATAACCGGCTCAGCGACCGGTACTTCGGAGGTAACCGGCTCAACTGCCGGAACTACCTCGACTTCCGGCTCGCATGCCGGAGCTTCAGTCACCTCCGGCTCAATCGCCGGGGCTTTGACAAGTTCCGGCTCTGAGGCCGGGACTACTACTTCTTCCGGCTCTACAGCCGGAGCTTCCACTACTGCAGCACCAGGACCCGGAGCTTCAACCTCCGAGACAAGTGCCGCTGGCGTGTCTTCACTCCTGTGGTCCGGCGCTACCACGGGAAATTCTGGGGAGGAGTCGAGGTCCATGACCACGACAGCCGGCGCCGGAGCTGTCGCAGCCTCAGCCACCACCTGGGGCGGCACTGGGACAGGAGCAGAAACTCCCACGGCCTCAGACATCATGGCCGAGGGTGGAGCTTCACTCCCCTTCTTGGGGACTCTGCAGAGGATGGATACAGAAAATTAACAAACAATCGATACAATTAAAAAGTTAACCAAGGTAAAGATCAAAAATTACCTTGGAAGGCTTCCGCACCAGCTTGCGCGGAACCTTTTTCCCGGACGTTCCGGGCTGGCCATGGTCGGCGTAGGAGCTCCAGGAGGCCCCCCATAACTTGTCGCAGCCACGGGCGTTTCCCGGGTCGAGGCTGTCCTCGATCGAGAGGAACCCCTGGACCTGGAGGCTCCCACCGTCCCAGGTGCCGGAGTCGTGCACCCGGAGCTAGCACCCCAGGAGGGCACCACCACGGGGACAGACGCGCTCCGAGAGGATCCCACTGCAGGAACAGTATCGTTCCGGAAGGACCCCACTATGGGGACAGTCGCCACGGCGGCAGAAGATCTTCCCCCCTGGGGAGAAGGAACCGAGGCGGAAGTAGCGGGCCTAACGGACCTTCCGTCGGCATGTCGTAGCTTCCTCTTCCAACTCTCCGGCTCCTCCGCCAGCTCCTTGCCCTTGCCGATGACCTCGACCCTCAGCTGTGGAGCAGGGACCGAGCCGTCTTCGGGCACCCCGGGGATTGCCACCCGGGTGGTTGATCTTCTCTCGACGACACCAAGGTCGTCAAGCGCGGGCATCGTCCGCCGGAGCTCCCTGCTGAACTCCACTTCCACGCTCAGAGGGAGAAAGGCCGACGGCGGAGTCAAGTCATCTCCGTCGATGTCAATGCCGTGCTGGAATTTCTTGAGGTGGAACTCCAAGGTCTTCCCCACCATGTTGGACTTCAACCCGGTCTCAACCCGGTCCTCGTCCATCACGCTGTTGAGGGCCCAGGCGAGCTTCTCCCTCCTCTTCAGCGGCGCCCACATGTTGGCCAGGAAGTTGCAGAACACCGCCTGGGGAGTCAATCCTCCCTCCACGCATCGGAGGATCCTGGTCAGGGCAGGGTCGAAAGCTTCCGCCAGCACCGGAACTTCACTCCATATCGACGTGTCGATGCCGGGCAGACCGTCTGGCAGCTCCAACCGCTCATGCTCCTCCACCCTGATGACTATCCAATCTTTCTTCCAGTCATCCCACTTCCCGGAAGGGAACGACCGGAGGTACTTGAATGGGCACTTCTTGCGCTTCACGAAGTAGTAGAAGCCAAGGTACTCATTGCTCCGGCCGGTGGTGTGAACGGTGAAGAAGGTTCGGAAGAGCTCGACGCAGGGGGGGATGCCCACCCACATCTCGCAGAAGTGGACAAAGATGGACACGAGGAGAATGGAGTGAGGGCCAAGGTGGTATAGCTGCAGACCATAGAAGTCTAGCAGCATCAAGAAGAAAGAACAAAAAGGTGGGATCAGCCCCACCATGGCGTACGAAGAAAAGTACACCATCTCGCCAGCGCGCTCCTTCTCAAAGGGGAGCTCTCCGCCGGCACGGACCAAGCGGTTGAAGAAGTCCGAGGACCACCCCATGAGGGCCCGGACCTTCTTCAAATCGTTGTCAGTCTTCAGGCGACTCTCACGCAGACCCAACTCCATCGCGGCACAGCTAGGCAAGAGAAGAGGAGTGAAGTACGAGTCGGGAGTTTGAGCGCAAGATCAGATGAGAGCCGTAAAGAACTCCCGACGGTGCGCGCTTTCCTTCTTAAGTAAGCCCTCGCAACGCTTGGATGGAAATTGCAGGGAAGTCAAAGATACTACTCAAGAATTCAACCCAGCCGATGACAAGAGGGCCCGGGACCACCCCGACGATCAAGTCGAGGCTCTTACCCAGGCGAACGGTTGTCATCACGAGGCGGGAAACCCAAAGGCGGCGGCCTGACAGGGCGCGCGGAACCGATACGGTTTTCCTATCGGGAACCGGCGACCTTCAATTGTGTGAGATCCGCACGTCAAAGATCTCATCTGCCACCTGAGGTGCGCCACGCGGCGAGATCTTACTGTAAAACCCTGCCAACGGCACCTCCGAAGACCCTTGAAGACCCAGTTCAAGAGTCGCAAGGATGGACCCACCTCCGACGGAACGACTTCACCCCAGTGACCTTCCTCGGAGGTAGGTCCAGGGGGTCACTGTCGGTACCCTAAAAACCGTACACCCCCTTAGGTTACAAAGATCTCGAGGGAAGGCCGTCTACTTGGATTGAAGACCCTTGGAGGCCCACTTGTCAGACATGACCGGACCTGCTTCTCCAACATGGTTAATCCCTAGGTCGCCACGTGTACTGCCAAACCGGAGCTACCGCCCACAAGGGGGAAGCTCCGGGCCAGGTACCAAAATGGCACCTCCGGACTTAACCCCTGACCGAGAGAAGCTCCGGACCTGACACGTGTCAGATAGCCCCGGAGCTACCTGCTTCCCACATCAAGCTCCGGAGCTGCCACGTGTCCAAACGTCGGAGCTGGCAGCCTCTAACCTCCGGAAGACCTTGTAACGGCTCCGGATCTTCAAAGGAGAGCCAAGGACTTCAAGACCCGATTAAGCGTCATTAATGCCATATTAATGACGCTTAAACGGACGATCTTAACACCAGTAACTGCACTGTCGGAGCCCATTACAGAATCATTAACAGCAATTAATTGTGTATCAATACTAGTAACCGCCGGGGCCACATGTCGGGCCAGGCTAGCTTGTAACGGTCTATCCTTGTACTATAAAAGGACAGGACGACGATACACGCGGGAGAGAGGGGTGGACAGACGTTCACAGACGTGGACAAGCAATCATACGTGACAAGCTAATACAACACCAACACACCCGTGGAGTAGGGTATTACGCTCAGGCGGACCGAACCACGTAGATCCTTGTGTCTCCTGTGTTAAATCACAATTCACCTTCTTGAGTCTCCGCGCGCCCACACCGAACCACAAACTCCTTCAACACTTTAGCAGTGTCAGGAGATCTGCCGACTCCAACAGTCGACAGAACCAATTTGGACGACTTTGACGGGAATGTCGGTGTCGCCGCTTGGCTGCACACGTGGTGCAAAGTTTGAGCCTCGATGACAAGTCCTCGAAGGTTGAACAACTAGATCTTTGCCAGAGGTTCCCTCCTGTGCTATAGCAAGCGCGTGGAGTTCTTCCAGCGCAGTGACTCCCGCAGTGCTATCTCCGCGGATCCGAAGAAACCCCAAAGTTGTTGGCATCTTCAACAGCAGATAGTCATTGTGAGCTGCATCTATGAACCTATATAGGGCAGGCTTGCCTAGGATGGCATTGAAGGGCAAGATGTTGTGTGTGACGTCGAAGACTAGCTCCTCGGTCTTGTACTTCTCCTGGGTCCCAAAGGTCACTGTGAGTGTAATGGATCCAAGGGGGCTGATGGCCCCTGGACCTACCCTTGATAATGGACGTGAAGGGCGAAGGTCCAAGAGTCGGAGTTGGATCCTCATAAATGCCTCGTAACTTAGGAGGTTGAGCATCGATCCTCCGTCTACCAAGACATGGTAGAGCTGGACGTTGTTGATGGTTGGAGACACCATCAATGGCAGTTGACAAGCCCCGATCATGTTCTTGGGGCAGTCTATAGCATCAAATGTGATGGGAGTGTCCATCCACTTCCGATGCGATTCTGCCTTGGCGGTAGGAGCTGCGCTCGGCGCATTGTCTTGAGGATGCGGCGGCAAGTGATATCCCAGGACCCTCCATATATGGTGTTAAGGGTCTTCCAACGCTCATTGTTGAAGATGTCAGAATCATCATCGACTGTGTTGTACACATCCTTCAGGACCTTCTTGGGATCTTGGAAGCCTAGCTCCGTATGAGCCGGAGCTTCGTCAACTTTTTGTTTTCCTTCCCGCTGGCGGAAAGGAGCTTCTATTCTGCACTTATTGTAGCGCTCGACAAGGTTCTGGACCTCTCGACAGACTTCCAGACTATGTTTGTTCATTTTGTGGATCAGACACCACATCTTTGGACCACTGTCGTCTTCTGACGAAGGTCGAGGTCTCTTTTTGGGGCGTGGCCCCCGACCACCAGGATCTGCAGCTGCCGCAACAGTAGGTGTGCCGGCCGACGGCTTCCTGGTGCTAGACTTTTTCTTCTTCTTTCCACTACAGGAGGTAGTGTCTTCAACTTTGGATGACTTTTTGTTAGCCTCCAAAGCTGTCTTGGAGTGCATTTCCTGACCCTCTGTGGCCCGGGCGCACTAGTCAGCCAGGTTGAATAGCTCTGTGATGCTGGTGACCTCTTTTTTCGCCAGCTTCTCCAACATCTTCTTGTCTTTGATACCCTATCTGAATGCCACGATGATAGAAGCATTGGAGATGGAAGGGATGGTGTTTCGTACCTGAGAAAACCGCTAGATGAAGGATCGCAGCAATTCTCCCAATTTTTGTTGTACAACAAAAAGGTCTAGTTCTATGTCGGGTCGGGTGTAGGAGCTCCCGACGTTTGTGGTGAACTATTGACATAACTCTGCCCAACTGTTGATAGAGTCAGGCGGAAGACTCGTGAACCAGGACCTAGATGTTGCAGTTAGAGTCACCGGAAAACAGTTGGTTATCACGGCCTCATTGCCCCCTGCAGCGAGAATGGCGGTGGAGTATATCTGGAGGAACTCGGTGGAGTTGACAGTCCCATCGAATTTTTTTGGTAGATGAGGCCGAAACATCTGAGGCTAGCGGACCATGCATTGGTGCATGGCCAGGGCTGAGCAGCCACCCCCTACTCCCATGGGAGGAGGGTTTTCCTAAGCCTCTGGCCTTTCGCGAGTGTGCTCGATGTGGATGTGGCTGTCTAGCTACCTATAAAGGTGGTCAAGTTCCAACGGCAGATCTTGCGTCGAAAGTCTTGATGCGGTGTGGGTGCAACGCACCTCGGAGGGCAGCAACATCAACTGCTGAGAGACAGAAAGTCTCTGGTGCTGTGGAACTAGTCTTCCAGACAAGATCTGGTGTTGAGATGGTGCCTGCCCCGAAGGGGGCGGACCTTGGTTGCTGAGGCCATCGGCTGCAGCTACAACTAGATGTTCCACATCAGCACGCCACTGCTCCATCGCACCCTGAGGTGCGCCTGGCAACGGTGGGCATTGGAGAAGAGTACGCACAACAATTAGCGCATTCTCCGGGTTGTTATGCGTTGATGCAGTGACCGACGCTGAGACTCCAACCTGCTGTCCGACATTGTTAGCCATAGCAGGTGGTGGTGGTGGTAGGATGTCTGTCGGGACAACAGCACCCGCCGGCTGTTGCAAGTTGGAGGGATTCCCTCCAACAGGTTGCTCAGCGTTGCCATTAGATGATCTCGCGGCGGAGTTCACCATCTTGAATCTCAATACCCCCCTTCCCGACGCGCCAAATGTTGAAGTGTGCGATCGACACTTCCCCGGTACTACTAGATTGTAGCCCATGGAGGTTCTTGATTGATTGGGGCTCCTAAGATTAAAAATAAGATTATGACACGATGATTTTACGTGGTTCAGGACGCCTGAGCGTAACACCCTACTCCACGGGTAGTGTTGTTGTATGTATGAGTGTATGGCGCTTGTGAGCGTGTGAGCTTGCTTGTCATGTATCGTGCAGTGCAACCCTTTTATAGTTTAAGGACTGGCCATTACATCAGCCAGGCCCGACATGTGGCCCTGGCGGTAGTTAATTGCCTAATACATGATCTGTGAATATTAAGCTCATTTAACAGCGTGATAACACGCCTTAATGGCAGCGTTACTGTTGTTAAGAGTCCGCCCACCGTGTGTCATTAATGTGGCATTAATGACACATAATTATGTCTTGTAACTGTAAGTTTAACTCTCCCTTGAATGTCCGCGCTTTGGAGATCCGCCAGTCCCTTCGTTGCCGTCTTAGGTCCGGAAGCTTGACACGTTGTTGACGGCTGTTATATACCAGTTTCAGCTGTCAATATAACTCAATTATGTGAAGGATTGATCATTTCTTGCACACATAATCTTTCTACTTGACCTATTTCCACTTGTACTTGGAGAAATATGTGTATGCAGATATTTATACAAGAATTGACGAAAAGTATGGGGTGCAATCCTATAAAATATCATCCCAGCCAATCAGGCAACGACATGTGGCACCACATGGATCAAATGGCCCACAAACAGAAGTATCCGAGGCCATCCAATGGTGTAGCACCAATATTAGTCAATGGGACCCACCTGGCAGCCACCTGGAGGAAGTACGGGCCGTTTGGAACCCTGACAAGGTCGTCCGAACCAAATGTCGGCCGACCTGGTCCCGGCGCCAAACGCAGTCAACTTCCACGTGTTGGCTCCTCCCGGCTCCGTGGAGTCAATGACGACTGATTCGCGCGCTTTTGGTGGCGGGAACCGACCTCAACACTAGTATAAATAGGATCCCATACCCCTCACTTCAACACACATCACTTGGGCATCATTCTATTGTATACACTATCTTCCATAGTCCTTAGAGGAGTTAGGATGTAGAGAGGAGAGCCTCTAGTCCCAAGTCCAAATTGGGAAAGGAGTAGAAGGAGTCTCTCATCCCAATTCCACATTGGGAAAGGTATGTCTCATGTATTCCTTCTTGTATTTGTGACTTTGTGCTCAATAAAGATATTATCTTTAGTCTCCTTTCATACATATACTTGGACAAAGTGTTTCTTGTTTGATTGTGGAGTCCATGTAAGTGGAAGGTATAGTCTTTATGATTGTACTCTCATGATCACATCTTATGGTCATAAACACTATAGACCCCCACTATAGTCTATGTAGTTATGATATGATTATGTTAATATGAATAACTATACTATGCAATCAACATTGGTACAACGATGATTTAGTTCATTGTCTTAGGATGGCTTGTGCTGCAGCTCTTAAGGTATTTGCTTAGTATGCTAGCATGGTGTTAGGGTATTTAAGTAGCGTTGGATGTCTTGTAGACCCACAGATTGAAGAGGTAGGCAGTAGGTGGTGACAGTCCTATCTGTCCTTTGTAATCTTCCATGTTCGGCTATGCCACAGGCTCTTGGCGTGAGTCGCCCTAGTATTGCTAGGGGTAAGCCCGTGCCTGATGTGTTGAATACCATTGCATAGGAATTCATCATTGACATGACCATTAGTATCTACCTTAGGCTATGTATATGTATTAGGAGCATTGTAGGAGCAACTCTCTAACTCTTAATCCAATCTCCCTCTAGGACCCATTTACCCTTTAGAATAGATTGCCTAGGTGTGTGTCACACTACCCCTATTATCAACTTACCCCCTGTCCGGATAATTGATTAGTATCCCATAGCTTGACCATAAGAGTAGTATATATTTTACTCTGTTGCCTTCCTTTGGGATAAATACGATACCCTTGGGAATACTCATGGGTGAAATGCTACAACGGTATCTTCCCTGTGCTTGCGGATCTCATCTCTTTACCGGAGATGATCTGTGGTGTTAAGAAATACCAACAAGCATCTATGGCGCCGTTGCCAGGGATGATTTGTTAGTATATCTTAGGAGCTGTCAACAAGTATTTCTGGCGCCGTTGCCGGGGAAGGCAAAGGAAGTGAAGGATAGCTATCACTTGAGATTAAGCTATAGGTACTAATAGTTTAGACAGGATTAACCTTGTTTGTTTTCTCCTTTGTGTGAAAACAGGGTAGTGTTGGCCAACCCATTGTATGGGATGGCCAACGACGACGCAAGTGCTAAACTGCAAGATGATTCAAGGCGTACCTCAACAAATGTCCGCTAGGCAACACCATTGCCTTTTGCGGGAGAATTTCAGCTTTCAGTAGGAGCCAAAGTCATCCATACCCAAGCTTGGGGAAGGCTCCAAGAAGTTTTTCTTGGTTTGCCTCCACCATGGGGTGGATAGTTAGCTCTTCATCCAACACTTGTGTCATGGGTTGGCTCCACCAATCCATGACCACATTCATGCTGGAGCTGAAGGAGTCATATTCTCATTCGTCATGGATGAGAAGAAGGTGTCCACTCAAGGGGTGGATTGAAGAATGCTCGAGTTCCCATAGCTTGTCATGCACACCACATCAGAAGGTGGATATGCTAGTTATGGAACTACACCTCCCATTGAAGTGTCATGAATATCCAAGTCGTTGGAGATTTGTTTGGATAATTCAAGTCGTGGATATTCACATGATTTGTGAAAATCCATGTCATCATGGGACGGCTGGGAATTATTTCCGTAAGACCCATGAGGACCTTTTTCAATCAAAAACTCCAATGGCTACCATTCACAAGAAAGTCAAGGGTGGAATTAACATCACCCTTGTATTCAAGGAGGCTATGGCTTTCCAAGGGATTTAAGATCAACTAGCCTACCTTGAAGTATCTTGGCCAAGCAAAAATCAGGACAACATTCACATGAAGATCTTGGCCAAGGACAAGAACTTAAGGAGCATTCAAAGTCCACGATATCCCACATCACTTGTTGGGATTCCCACACTTCGACCAAACCCATTCAACCTAGGGAAAGTGACATTGTGGATGAAGGTTTTCTTGTTTGATTGTGGAGTCCACATGTCGGCATGCCCAAGGAAGCCTTTGATTCATGATCAATGTATGGGTTGATTCAGTAAAATATCAATATGGTTAGAGTGGCACCCCTAAGAAGGACAAAGCCTCACCATGCTCATGAAGGAATATATTCAAGAGGGAGAACCCGTCGCTACAACAACATGTCTATATCAATACAACGGGGAGAGGCTAGGGCCACCATGTGGCCCACATGTCCAAATGACAGCCAAATGAGTTTGGCATGTCAAAACAGAAGAAACTGTCCACATCTTCAACTCCGGGATTGGACAACAAATCATCGCGCTGAACAGAACGGAGATAAGTCCTACTCATCGGACTTCTAAAATTCGGTGAGTCCTTGCCAATAGGTTAATTGATAGTTATCTCATATTTGTTTTCCAAATTCCATCAACCCTTGCATTTGCATGTTTGAAATTCCACACTTGCATGTTGGAAAGTAAAATTTTGAACCATCATAAAACTAAAAATTTGAATTAGGGAAGAAATTTAATTGGATATGAACTACGTGCATGACCACTTGAATTTATCTTCCTAGTTCAAACCAAAAAGATTTGCTTTGACCCTCATTGCATTTACAAGTTATTTCAAGCTGGACAAGACAATTTGAAAATTGGTTTCAATTTTCTTTTGGCTAACATAACCCGTTTTCGAGTTGTTTTGTGTATTCTTGATTAAAGTGCAGCTAGGTCAAAATTGTGAAGGGGTGGTATGGCAAGAAAGTGGATGGTTTCATCAAGCTCAAGTCACCATTGGGAGGATTTGAGAGCACTTATCTCCTTCAAACTCATATTGAGTTTGAGGAAGAGAAATGTTCAAGATGATGACCCAATAGATGAGCCAGAACCAAATCCATTGCCAAATCCAATCTCAACTTGGCATTTGACATCAACCATCAAGCCTACGCCGAAAATCAATGTTGTGAGTTTCTCACACAAAGACCTTTGTCACCTGCTCTTCAAATGAGGTATGAGTTTAGAATTTTTCATTGTTTGGTTTGCCATAGAATTGAATGTATTTGCTTGCATTTGTGAGGAAGTTTGACACTTCCTCATCATTTAATTAACATGCATCCTCACAAGAGTAAGTGTGGGTATTGACTTTTGGATCTCCAAAAGGAAATCCCACCTTACTTTGAAAAATCTAAAACAAGTACCTAGAATCCTTTAAGCATTGTTTTGTAGACTTAGTCATTTTTGTCTAGGTTTAGAAAATAAAACTTTTGGGCATGACTTAATTGGTGAATTGGCATATAGAAACTTGGGCATAGTGACAGCAATAATTTTTAATTGAGCTTCATGCATAGATGGTGTCACTAGATTTCAAACTCCTAGGAATAAGTGATATCCTTGCTCTAAAATTGAATTGCATTTTTTGGAGGAGTCACTAAATTTTAAATTCCTAGTGAAGTTCAGGAAGATAAAATTGAGAATCTTGTTTGTCATGGTCTAAATGATAAAATTTGCTCTTGAAAGCTAAGATGGTTATAAACTTTAAAAGATGTAGGGATCCATATAGTATATTTCTATCACATGCATTGCTATGAGTAGGAGCTTTAGACAATATGCAACATGAATTATCCATAAAGCTCCACTCTTATCAATGAATAACACATTGATCATGGATACACTTGACATTGGAACCAATGCATCTTTGATTTTGTTCTTCCCCGTATGTAGAAATGAAAGTTCGGTTACCTAACCCGAACGTTCATTTGTACAAGTATCAGGTGCTAACCATCCCTCTCTATTCAAGAGAGGAAGTTTGCAGGAGTAATATTACTATGCAGGCATTCAAGAAGCTGATTGTTGGGATCCCTAGAGGATCCCATTTCAACATCTCTTGGCCAAGGGGTAAATTAGGATGGTTGCTACCTATCGGAAATTATGCCCGAAGGTCAATCACAACTATCTGAGGCTAGAGATTTGAAATGGGAACCCTCCATGAGCAACCAATGGGCTGCCACGAATGGGTGAGAGCATTATGCTCTCAACTAATCTAAGCACTCATTCAAGCTCAAGGGATTTGTCACCATCATTGGGTGCAAGTTGCTCATATGTGGCTAGAAGGTATGTTGTACCTTACCCAAGGAACAACTGATCATACCCAATGCATGTTGGGCATATGTCACTCCCTTATGGCAAAAAGATATGATACACCTTAGCCAAAGAATGACGAAACATACTCAATGTATGCTGAGTGCACGTTATTCCTTTGGATCTAAAGGTTATCATTATCCTAGCCAAGGAATGACAAATCACACCCAACACATGGAGACCTTGATGTGTGGACGATCAACATCGAAAACACTCTATTCAACCACACTCATGGTGTCCATGGGAGGCAACACAACAATCAACACTCAACCCTCCATTGTCAAAGCCACGCTGCAACAAGTATAGGCCAACTCATGGCCTACCTTCGTCGTTAGGGTTTCAACCCCTATCACGGACCTTGATCAAGAATAAGCTTGGGAGAGGACCCCCACTTGAGGTAACTTGTATCACACCCACTGAATTTTTATTTCAAATCATCCATTGCATATTTACATTCCATTCATCCACCATCCACCATGCATCTAAATAAAAACTTAAAAATAGGAACTTAGATTTGCTTTGCTTTTTAAATAAAGATGTGCAGTAAGAATGATTTAGAATTCACATAGATGAAATGATGAATAGTTGCTCTGTTTTATTTTTCCTAAGTCCCTAGTTTACAACTTGCTACTCTCCGAATATGGCTTAAATCGGCTAAAATTAACTTTGCCTTGATTTAGAAATTGTTGGTAGCAAAAGCTTAATCTACTTCTAGGTTGTTGGGAGATTTGAATTAGTAAAAGGGCTTCTAATCCTATTTTGAAAGTGGAACTTAGATTTCTGGAGAAATTCTATCAAGATTTAAGTTTCCCTCATTTGATTGGAAATACCTACCAAAGTCATATTATATTCATACATAGACAACACCTTATGCATATGCTATTTGCTTTCACATTGAGCCTAGTCAAACTAGTATAGACCTATGTGAGAAATCATTCAATTCTTTTTGAATTCAAGACTTCACTTGCACATGCTATACTTCTACACTAGAAGGAAGCAAAATTCCATCATATCCACCATTCCACAATAAAAAGAGAAACTCCATGCTATTCATAGTTAGCATTCTCTTCAAGTTATTGCATAAAAAGGAGTAGAAGACATGACTACAAGAAAAAGAAAAAGAAATTGCATGCTTATATAATAAGCATGAGAAAAAAAAGAAAAAATATGCTTACTCCATAAGAATAAAAAAAAGGTAGCCATGTTTCATCCTTGTAATAAAGAGAGTCCACATCAAATGGAGTCATCTCAATGTTTCCACATCCACCTCCATTCCATCACACATGCACAAGTCTTGATTCAAAAGTTTGAATTGATTTCTACTAAGGCTTGCTATTTTTACTTAGCAATATTATGTGTTGCAAATATGCCTACTTACTTTCCCTACCAAGCTCCACATACAAGCCATATTCAAAGAGTAGGAATAGTATAGGCATAATGCCTTGGTGAGGACATATTTCCACTATAAACAAAGGAGTGATTGAGAGAATCAATTGAGGTACTTATAATCTAATTTGAATCTCTCCAGAATTTAACTGGAACTTGATATCTAGGCTATGCTTGCTCCATTTGCTGTTCTATCTTTCAATTACCCATGAATAGGAGAAGGCATAACTCCCATAATTACTTAACAAGGGTGAAGTACCATAGCCACTTTTTGCAATACTAGGTAGAGTATTTTGTTGTGCACTTGGTACTTTCTAAAGGTAGAACATTGTAGCAACTCCCGATAATCAACCTAAAGTCTTGACTCTGCTCGGGACGAGCAAAGGATAATCTTGGGGGAGTTTGTTGACGGGTGTTATATACCAATTTCAGCCGTCAATATAACTCAATTATGTGAAAGATTGATCATTTCTTTCACACATCACCTTTCTACTTGACCTATTTCCACTTGTACTTGGAGAAATATGTGTATGCAGATATTTATACAAGAATTGAGGAAAAGTATGGGGTGCAATCCTATAAAATATCACCCCAGCCAATCAGGCGATGACACGTGGCACCACATGGATCATATAGCCCACAAATAGAAGTATCCGAGGCCATCCAACTGTGTAGCACCAATATCAGTCAATGGGACCCACCTGGCAGCCACCTGGAGGAAGTATGGGCCGTTTGGAGCCCCGACCAGGTCAGCCGAACAAGGGGGTCATCCGACCTGGTCCTGGCGCCAAACACGGTCAACTTCTACATGTTGGTTCCTCCCAGCTCCCTGGAGTCAATGACGACTAATTCGCGTGCTTTTGGTGGCGGGAACCGACTTCAGCACTAGTATAAATAGGACCCCATACCCCTCACTTCAACACACACCACTTGGGCATCATTCTATTGTATACACTATCTTCCATAGTCCTTAGAGGAGTTAGGATGTAGAGAGGAGAGCCTCTAGTCCCAAGTCCAAATCGGGAAAGGAGTAGAAGGAGTCTCTCTTCCCAATTCCACATTGGGAAAGGTATGTCTCATGTATTCCTTCTTTTATTTGTGACTTTGTGCTCAATAAAGATATTATCTTTACTCTCCTTTTATACGTATACTTGGACAAAGCGTTTGTTGTTTTATTGTGGAGTCCATGTAAGTGGAAGGTATAGTCTTTATGATTGTACTCTCATGATCGCATCTTATGGTCATAAACACTATAGACCCCCACTATAGTCTATGTAGTTATGATATGATTAGGTTAATATGAATAACTATGCTATGCAATCAACATTGGTTCAACGATGATTTAGTTCATTGCCTTAGGATGGCTTGTGCTGCAGCTCTTAAGGTATTTGCTTAGTATGCTAGCATGGTGCTAGGGTATTTAAGTAGGGTTGGATGTCTCGTAGACCCACAAATTGAAGAGGTAGGCAGTAGGTGGTGACAGCCCTACCTGTCCTTTGTAATCCTCCGCGTTCGGCTATGCCACATGCTCTTGGCGGGAGTCACCCTAGTTTGCTATAGGTAAGCCTGTGCCCGATGTGTTGAATACCATTGCATAGGAATTCATCATTGACATTACCATTAGTATCTACCTTAGGCAATGTATATGTATTAGGAGTATTGTAGGAGCAACTCTCTAACTCTTAATCCAATCTCCCTCTAGGACCCATTTACCCTTTAGAATAGATTGCCTAGGTGTGTGTCACACTACCCCTATTATCAACTTACCCCCTGTCCGGATAATTGATTAGTATCCCATAGCTTGACCATAAGAGTAGTATATACTTTACTCCATCACCTTCCTTCGGGATAAATAGGATACCCTTGGGAATACTCATGGGTGAGATGCTACAACAGTATCTTCCGTGCACTTGCGGATCTCATCTCTTTACCGGAGATGATCTGTGGTGTTAAGAAATACCAACAAGCATTTTTGGCGGCGTTGTCGGGATGATTTTTTAGTATATCTTAGGAGCCGTCAACACACGTGGCAGTTCCAGAGCTTCCTGTCGTGGGGGGGGGGGGCATATCCAGAGCCACTATACACGTGGCAGCAATGGAGCTTCCCTCTACTGTGGGTTAGGTCCAGGGTCATTGGACACATGGCAAGACCGGGGCTTCCCTACAGGGGGACTTAGCTCCGGCCTCGCGTTACATGTGGGAGTGTTGGAGCTACCCAAACAAGGGAGGTGGGTCCAGTGATGTATAGCACGTGTATCCTTCGAAGGTGTTCAACTCGGATGAGTGGAACTCCTCGGTGTTTCTTGCGGTATCATGGGGTACCCAGTACGCTGGGTACCGACAACATCGAATGCCTTTGTGTCTTGTTCTTCTTAAGTGTTGGGCACCTTCGGGATCTCATTGTTTTTCTCTGAGGCCATTTGATCTCTCCGAGAGGTGAGTCTCATAGATGGAGAACCCTGCTCTGATACCAACAGAATGTGTTCTAGAGGGGGGCTGAATAGGCTTTGAATGTTCCCTTGCACACTTAATCAAATCGTCAAATACCAGAGAGACCGAACTTGCCCAGTTGATGATACAGACTAGTCCATTGTTCATATCAAGCGAAACTATTAAGCGATTATGCAGGAATCTCGAATGAAATTGCAGTGGAATGTAATTACTATTCGTTCAAATTGAACAAGAGATAAGATTTCTTAATATTCATGTGGATCACACAATATTTGATTGATCAATTCTAATGCCCTAAATCATGAAACTTGCAAAAGCAAAACAATAGAACATGCGAGACACGGATTTTTATCGAGGTTCGATCTCACCCAAGAGATATACGTCCTCGTTGAGGAATCCCACACAGAGCCGGGTCTCTTCAAACCCTTTACCTTGTCAAGTCACCACACAAGGCCAACTTGATTCCACTATCATGTGTAATCACCGAGTTGGTGGGGCAACCTCACACGTTGAAGGCTCCAACGAGAATTATAGCAGAAAAATGATCAAATACACTCTAAAAGATTACAATTAATGCAAGACTATAGAAAGATCAAACCCCAAGAGCTCAATGATGCGTAGACAATGATCTCCCAATCCCAAATCTGAATTCTCAAAGGATCTCACTTTTGAGGATCTTAGATGTGTGGGCAGATGTATTTTTGTGCTCTTGGGTATACAGACTAGTCTGGTAGGGGTCCGGACTTGCTCGGTTCCCTGTGAATTAGAACATCAGAAACATTCACGAACTAGTATACTGAGTTTACAGAAAGTTAAATGGATGGGTCCGATCCAAAAACGGACTAGTCCGGTGCACTGTAAAGTGAGGTTCCAGAAAGTTGATCGGACTAGTCCAATCCTTGAACGGACTAGTGCAGTGCACTATGAAGTGAGACAACAGGGAGTTGAACGGACTAGTCCAGTCCATAAACTGACTACTCCGGTGCTATCTGAATTTTAAGATTGATTTTAAGACCCTAACCCCTACGCAAAGACTTGAGGTCTTGGGATGTGTCTATCACACACATCCTATACAGTTAAGTCTACTTTGCACTTCATTCATCAGTTGGGCTTTTCTCTTTATTCATCACTTCATTTTTCACTTTTTGAGTGCACCAAACTATCTTATTTGAGTTGACCTGCATTCATCTCAACAAGTTCATTAGGATCTCAATTTGTTTGTCATCATTCGTCCAAAACCCACAAGAGATTGCCTAGATGCACTTTCAAGAAAAATGCATATGAAGATATCATGGGCGTTGTTGGAAGGTGTTTGCACGTGTGCAAGGAGTACATGGACGTGGCAACATGATTCCAAGGTGCGATGAATAGAAGTGGACGTAAAGAATTAGTCGGAAAGGTCCAACCGGCTAAATTATGCCTCAGGCTGCGGCTTAAGTAATTATGATTCGTTTATGGAAAGTTTTGAGTTTGTTTTGGTTAAATTTCGTATGGGTCACGAAGTTGAGTCATTTTAGAAATGTAGGACACATTTGTAAGGTGTTTGTGAGTCTTAAGATAGCTTCTATCAGCGTATCGAAGAGTCTTGAGCAGTTATGGAAAGTTTCGGTTGAAACTGAGTAGGATTAGAGTCCTAGTTTGGATTGGGTTGGCCCTAGGGCTGGTTATATAAGCAAGGGAGGTCAGAGCTCGTGTGGAGATGACTTTGGGCTGTTTCTCTTGTGTTTTGATCAATAAAATTAGTAGTTTAGAGGAGCTTTTATGCCTTGTTCGTTCAATTTGTTTCAAACAAGTTTTTTCTCGTCGAGTTTCTGCACATCACTGCGTTCCTTCGGTGTTTTCATCATAACTCGAGTTTTACACATCCAATTGACGTGATTCTTTTTGGGTTTCATCAGAACTTTATTATATATTATATATGAAAATTTCACGGTCATTGGAGTTGTGGTTTCTGATCTACACAAGTTTGTTTGCAGTGTTGCAGATTTATTTTTAATCGGTCAGAACAGATTGACCTTTGATTGATCTTTCGATCATAATTTGAGTTTTACTCGACGGTTTTTCATGATTATAGTTGTAGTTTATTTGCGACTCGTTTATCTATAATATATACTACATTTGTCACGTTTGAGCACGTCTAGATTTGTTGAACACACGGTTTCTTAACAGATTGATTTTCTGTTGAGGGGTTTTTGTTGCTTCCGTTGAAAAAGTTTAAATCTACCATTCACCCCCTCTGGTAGCTTTTCACGTGCTCTTCGATCCTACAATCAGTATTAGAGCCACAGTGCTCTAATCTTTATGATGTACACGTGTTTTGACTAATCATCATGAAGAAATACTCTGCAACACCTTGTGTGTTTAGTGGCATTGATTTTCAGGTTCCAAAGGCACGTATGGAGGCTTACATCTAGGAGCAAGGATTTGCAATATGGGAAAAGGTGTACAAACCTTATGATGTGCCGCAAAACGACAAAGTTACGGTTGCGAACATGAGAAATGCTGACAACAATAACAAGCCTCGCAACTTGATCATACAAGGATTGACTCAAAACAACTTTGATCGTGTTGCACACCTCCGATCAGAGTACGATATGTGGAAGGCACTTTGCGACTACCATGAAGGATCTAAGATGATCAAAGAGGTAAGACAAGATATGTTCAAGAAAGAATACATGCGCTTCGAGATGCAACCCGGTGAGTCAATCGATGACCTCTTTTCTCATTTTAACAAAATTCTCAGCAACTTGCATAGTGTCAATATTAATTTTTCAGATGCTAAAAATGCTAGGCAATTACTGAGTGTATTAGACATGTCAATTTGGGAGATGAAAGTTACATATATTCGTGAGTCCACTGTAATGAGTACACTTACATTATATATGCTATATTCCAATTTAAAAACTCATGAAATTGACATAATCTCATGTAAGAACCCCAACAAGTCTCTTGCATTTGTTTCTCAACATGACATGCCTAGCTCTAGATAATATTCATCATGTGCTACACTTGCTTTGTTGTCCTCTCTAACCCTAGAACAGATTGAAGAGTTTCCAGATGAGGAGCTAGCACTTATTTCTACTCGATTCTCAAAAGCATTGCGAAATGTGAGAACTCGAAGAAGAGGAAGTGGTGTTTATCAACGATGCTTCGAATGCGGTAAGACATGACATTTTCGTATAGATTGCCCTAATCTTTCAGGTCCTACTTCCCCTGTTGAGAAGCAAACAAAGTTCAAGTCCTCCTCTCCAAATAACAACAACAAGAAGAGGGGTTTTACAGGTCACCAATTGGTAAACAATTTTATCTCCGCACTTCAAGAGCTTGGCACGAGTGACGTGGACATTGGAAGAAATGAATATGAAGAGAATTTGACAAATATGTGCTTCATGGCGAGTAACTCAAGATCAAGTATGGAGTAGGCAAAACACAACAGTGGTGATAAAGAGGTATGTCCTACTTGCGAAGAAATGTGTGATGCTATTTCTTGTGCCACTGCTATAGTTAAGAAAAAAAGACAAAAAACTTAGGGATAATGATGTTAAAATTGAATCACTGGAATCAGAAATTAATCGTTTAAAATCTTTGATTCCTATTGATGATTCTTGTTCCTCATGTGAGCTTATATATGAACAAATGTCCTCTTTAAGAAGTGCGCACACATCTATACTTGATAAGCTTGAACTTGAATTGAAAAGAACAAAAAGCTTGCTGCACTTAATAATAAAAACTTGAAAGATGTTTGTTGTTCTACAATTGATTTGCATTGATCTACTTGTGATGATCTTGATAAGAAACTACACGATGCTATGAATGAGATTTCTGTATTGAACAATACTTTATGTTCTCATGAAGTTAAATATTATTCTAATTGCAAACTAAAAGGAAAACCATCATGTGAAAACTGCCTAGACTTGTCTAAGAAACTTGATGACATGAATAGGACACTAGAGCGGTTTTGTAATGGGAATAAAAATCTGAACTTGCTGCTGAATTCTTCCAAGTCTTGCAATGATAAAACTGGTTTAGGTTTTGATTCTCATGCACATGCTAAAGCACATCAACCTAAAATTGTAAAGTAATTAGGAAGTTGTTTGATTCAAACAGTTCCTAAACACAAAGAAGTGGTTTTCAAATCTGCAGGGGTGCTGTCTCATTCTGTTTCTAATAAACATGTTGCTTGCTCATCTAGACAGGAACACAAAGTTAAATTTCATTGTACCTACTGTGGTAGAGATGGTCATTTCATAGATTTTTGTTATAGAGTAGCTAAAAACATAAAAAGGAAAGAATGTAAGCTAGATCTCATAACTCTCATACAAAATTGTTGCACGTGCTGAACCGAATGTCAGGAACATGCAACTTGCTATTATGAGTCAAAAACATGCAAAGTTTGCTCCAAAACTTACTGTTTTTAGTGCTACACATGTAACATCTCGTAGGTCAGTAGTTGGGTATAAAAATCCTAAACCTTTGGCTCATAAAACTGCTATTTTATCTCAGCTTTCACATGTTATTCCTGCTGGAGGTTGTGTGACTCAGTATTAGATTCCTAAATATCTTTTGACTAACCCCAGTATTGAGTCATCAACTTATTGTGCTTCCATATAGGTTACACGCTTGAGGAAGGAGAACATTTGGATTGTGGATTTAGGTTGCTCACGTCACATGACTGGTAACAAAGAATGGATCCCCCCACCTCTTTTGTGTCATGTGTAGAGAATGTTACTTTTGTCGATCATTCTTCAACTCCTATAATAGCTAAGGGTTCGGTTAGAGTAAATAATCGCTACACTTTGAAGGATGTGACACTTGTTAAAAATTTGAAATACAACTTGCTTTCTGTTTCACAATTGCTAGATGAAAGTATGGAAATTATTTTCATTAAAAATTGTTGCAAGGTTGTAAATTCAAATAGTGAGCTCATTTTTAACAAGTCTCGGTTTGGAAGAGTTTTTAAAGCTTATTTTGATATGTCATCCTCTAAGCATAGGTGTCTAGTTTCTACTGATTCGAAAGACTTATCTTTTTGGCATCGTAGACTCGGTCACGTAGGCTCTGATCGTCTCACGCGTGTTAGTGCCCTTGATCGCATACGTGGGCTGCCTAAGCTTAAAGGGAACAAAGATATTGTGTGCTCTTTTTGTAGACATGCTAATATGGTTGCAGATTCACATGCTCCTCTCACAATGACCATGACAACTGAATCGGAACAACTTTTGCACCTTGACACTGTAGGTCCTTCACGTGTTCAATCTTTTCGAGATAAATGGTATGTTCTTCTGATTGTCATGATTATTCTAAATACTTTTGGGTCTACTTTATGGCATCTAAAAATGAATCTTTTAGTCACTTTAGAACTTTATTTCTTAGATAATCAATTGATCATCCAAGATCTTTAAATGTAATTAGAAGTGATAACGAAACCTAATTTAAAAATCAATCATCTCACTTTTGTGCTGAAAATGAAATAGATCGTCAAATTTCTTCACCCAATGTACCTCAACAAAATGGTGTCGTAGAGAGAAAGAACATGACCTTAGTTGAAATGGCTAGGACTATGCTTGATGAATATCAAACTCCTAGAAAATTTTGGGCAGATGCAATTACAACTGCTTGTTATATCTCAAATCGTGTTTTCTTGCGTGCTAAGCTACGTAAAACCCCATATGAACTTCGGTTTGGACATAGGCTTAGTATCACACACTTTCGGGTCTTTGGTTGTAAATGCTTTGTTAAGAAACATGGTAATCTTGATCAATTTGAACCTAGATCTGTTGATGGCATGTTTCTTGGTTATCCATGTCATACTAGAGGCTATCGTGGGTTTTTACTTGATACTAACAAAATTGTGGTGACTTGTGAGGTTTCTTTTGATGAAGCTAGACCAGGTACTAGCTCTAATATTGCTGGTTCAGATCCATATCCGCAGGGGGAGAGTATATTCATCGAAGAAGACGAAAAAGTGGTGTTGCTGCCCGAAAATTCAGCAGCAAATGACGCTGATTTTGCACCACTACCAGCACCAACAACTACTGCAGCTGGTATAGATTGTCCTCAAGTCACAAGTTCTTCAATCTATGATGAACATGAAGAATAAGGAGCTTGTGAAGTGTCTACTCCCCTCCGTGTCCTCAAAAGTCATCCTCCACAACGAATCATTGGAAGCTTGCACGAACGAGTCACAGAGACCAGGTTTTGCGGCCCAAACTCTCATGCTCATTCCGCTTTTGTTGCTTCTTTTTAACCCAAAGATATATCACACGCACACACTAATGAATTTTGGATTATTGCCATGCAAGAAGAGTTAGAAAATTTTGAAATAAATAATGTTTGGAAACATGTACCTCCACCTCAAGATCACACTTTAATTGGAACTAAATTGGTGTTTCAAAATAAACAAAGTGAGGATGGGGTTGTTGTTAGGAATAAGGCTAGGTTGGTTGCTCAAGGTTTCACACAAGTTGAAGCTTGATAAAACTTTTGCTCCTGTTGCTAGATTAGGAGCCATAAGAATTTTGTTAGCCTTTGCTGCATCTAAAGGTTTCAAGTTATATCAAATGGATGTTAAAAGTGTTTTTCTTAGTGGCTACATAGATGAGAAGGTTTATGTCAAGCAACCACCAGGTTTTGAAAATCCAAATTTTCCTAATCATGTTTTCAAACTGTCTAAAGCCTTGTACGGTCTCTGTCGGTACCCTGGGTGCGGTATACCCCTTAAGATTGCAAAGATCTCAAGGAAATGTCATCTACTTGATTTGAAGACCTTCGAAGGCCCACATGTCAGACATAACCGGACCCGCTTCTCCAACATGGTTAGTCCCAGGGTCGCCACGTGTACCATCAAACTGGAGCTACCGCCCACAAGGGGGAAGCTCCGTGCTATGTACCATAACGGCACCCCCGGACCTAACCCCAGACCGAGGGAAGCTCCAGAACTGACACGTGTCTGGTGGCACCGGACCTATCTGTTCCCCACAGTATGCTCCGGAGCTGCCACATGTCCAACCGTCGGATCTTCAGCCTCAAACCTTCAGAAGAATCCACAACGGCTCCGGATCTTCAACGGGGAATCAAGGACTTCAAGACCCAATTAAGTAATTAAGCGCATCAAATGTGTATCAATATTAGTAACTGTCGGGGCCACATGTCAAGCCAGGCCAACTTGTAACGGCCTGTCCTTATACTATAAAAGGACAGGCCGACGATACATAGAGGGAGAGACTGATCTGACCTGCTCTGATCGGATCTGGTCTAATCGGCTCACACGCGCACTCAACTCACGTCACCTGAGTTGAGTTTATACATTGAATACAACACCAACACATCCCGTGGAGTAGGGTATTACACTCAGGCGGCCTGAACCACGTAAATCTTTGTGTCTCCTGTGTCATTTTACATTTCACCTTCTTGAATCTCCGCGCGCCCACACCGAACATCAAACTCCGCAAACACTTTTAGTAGTGTCGGGAGATCCGCCGGATCAAAACCACCGACAGTTGGCGCGCCAGGTAGGGGCGCCTGAGATTTCAAGAATGGCGAACTCAGCTGCTGAATCATCCAATGGTCATCCTGCTGTTCAAGCTGCTGGGGGCAATCCCTCCAATATGCAGCCACCAGCAGGAACCTTAGTTCCAGCAGGAGTCACACTTACACCACCGCCGCCTCCACCAGCAAATCAAGCTGGGCAGCGCAATTGTGCACCGGTGTCAATCACTACATCGGTGAATCATCACAACCCAGAACACGCGCTCCATGCAGCACGTGCTCTCCTTCAGCGCCCACCACATCCGGATGCATCCTGGGATGCAATGGAGCAGTGGAGGGTCGATGTGGAACACTTGGTTGCAGCAGCAGTCGACCGCATCAGTAACCAGGGTCCTCCTCCTTCAGGACGGGCCCCGTCGCAGCGACGGACCTTGTCTGGCAGACTTGGTCCACACGTTTCCAACAACAGGAGACGTGCTGCGTCACAGCAAGTGACGTCGTTGCCCTCCGGGGCGCGACGCACTCACACGGTATAAAGGCTTTCAACTCATGACCTCTGGGCGGAGCTTGATCGCCGATACCGTCAAGAAGACGGTCGAGTCCATATCGAGCGTGCTCATGAAAGACGAGAAGATTAGGACATTCCTGCTCCTGAAGGAGTAGGAGGAGGCTGTTCAGCCTTGGCCATGCATCTGCGTATGGTCAGGTGGCCACAGAAATTTCATCCTCACCTGCCGGAGAAGTGACGGGATCGTTAATCCCGTCGAATTTCTTCAGATTTACTCCACTGCTATCCTGGCAGCTGGAGGAAATGAAGCCGTAATGGCCAACTATTTTCCAGTGGCTTTAACTGGGACCGCCCGGTCCTGGTTTATGAGCCTTCCACCCAACTCCATCAACAGTTCAGAGGAGTTGTGCCAGCAGTTCACCGCCAACTTTGGGAGTTCATACTCCCGACCAGGCACCGAACTGGACCTTTTTGCAGTCGTGCAAAAAGGGGGAGAATCCCTGCGATCATTCATCCAGAGATTCTCTCAGGTACGAAACACTATCCCTTCTATCTCTAGCGCTTTTGTCATTGTGGCATTTAGATAGGGCGTACGGGATAAGAAGATGTTGGAGAAACTGGCAATCAAGTAGATCACCAGTGTCATGGAACTCTTCAGCTTGGCTGACAAATGAGCTAGAGTTGCGGAGGGCCATGAAAGGCACTCCAAACCACCTCCGGAGGATCACAAAAAATCCTCCAAAGGCGAAGCCACTACCTCCGGGAGTGGCAAGAAGAAGAAAAAGACCAACGGCAAGAAGAAGCCGTCGGCCGGCGCATCTAATGCTGCAGCTGCTGCAGCTCCGGGTGGCCAGGGGCCACGCCCTGAGAAGCGACCTCGACCGTCTTCTGAAGACAGTGGCAAACCCAAGGTGTGGTGTCCAATTCATAAGACGGACAACCACAGTTTGGAAGACTGTCGGGAGGTCCAAAACCTTGTCGAGCGCTACAACAAGCACCGGGAAGAAGTTCCTTTCTGACAGAGGAAAGGAAAACAAAAAGTTGACGAAGCTCCGGCTGAAGAGGAGTTAGGTTTTCAGGATCCTAAAAATGTCCTGAAGGCCGTCTACACCTCCGTCGACGGCGATTCTGACGTCTCTGACAACGAGCGTTGGAAGACCATGAACACCATTTTTTGTGGATCATGGGACATCACCTCTCGCCGCATCCTCAAGACAATGCGTCGGGACATGGCCGCTGTAGCTCCTACAGCCAGGGCGGAGCCTCATCGGAAGTGGATGGACACAACCATCACTTTTGATGCTTCGGACTGCCCTCGAAGCATGGTTGGAGCAGGCCAGTTACCTTTGATGGTATCTCCTACCATCAATAACATTCAGCTCCACCATGTTATGGTAGACGGAGGTTCGGGGCTGAACCTTATAAGCTTCGAAGCTTTTACCAAGCTTCAGCTCCGACCTTCAGATCTTCACCCCTCCCAACCTTTCTCCAGAGTAGGTCCTGGAGCCATTACCCCACTCGGTGCTATTACTCTCCCCGTTACCTTCGGGACCCGGGAGAAGTATCGCACTGAGAAGTTGGTCTTTGACGTTGCTCAGATCAACTTACCTTTCAACGCCATCTTGGGTAGGCCTGCCTTGTACAAATTAATGGCAGCTGCTCATTATGGCTACCTGGTATTAAAGATGCCAACACCAATAGGCGTTCTCCGGATCCGTGGAGATCGCACTACCGGAGTAACCGCTCTGGAAGAACTTCATGCGCTTACTACGGCGCAAGAGGAGGACTCCAGGCAGGAGCAAGCTCCAAAACCCCCGAGCATTCGTCAACGAGGCTCGACTTCTGCACCTCGAGCGCAGCCAAGCGGCGACACCGACATTCCCATCAAAAGTCGTCCAAATCGGTTCTGATGCCGCTCAGACCACCCGTATATCGGGGGGACTGAATGACAAATAGGAACTCGCGCTCATCGCTTTCCTCCGGGCTAATGTCGACGTGTTTGCTTGGCAACCGTCACAAATGCCTGGGATCCCCAGGGAAGTGATTGAGCACAATCTGAAGATCTACCCTGACGCCCGGCCCGTGCATCAGAAGCCTCAGAAGCAATCCGTGGAGTAACAGAACTTCATTCGACAAGAAGTGAAGTAGTTGCTCGAAGCTGGATTCATCCGAGAAGTCTTCCATCCAAAATGGCTGGCAAACCCAGTCGTTGTGCCCAAGGCCGGCGGGAAGCTTCGGATGTGTATTGACTACACAACACTAAATAAGGCATGTCCAAAAGATCCATTCCCACTACCTAGAATAGATCAGGTAGTGGATTCCACCTCCAGGTGTGAATTACTGTGTTTCCTAGATGCATATTCTGGGTATCATCAAATCAGAATGTCTAGGGAAGATGAAGAGCATACCTCTTTCATCACAGTAGATGGATTGTACTGTTATACGGCCATGCCATTTGGTCTCAAGAATGCAGCTTCAACCTTTGTACGAGCTATGTACAAAACTTTTGAAGAACTCATTAGAGACATAGTGGAAGTGTACGTTGATGACATCATGATCAAGATCAAGAACAAGGAGTCACTCCTTAACACCTTACAGGCTGTCTTCGACAAGCCGTGGGTCACCCGCACAAAGCTAAACCCAGACAAGTGTGTCTTCGGCGTTAGCTCCGGAAAACTTCTTGGTTTCCTGGTAAATCACCGGGCATAGAGGCTAATCCGGCGAAGATCAAAGCCATTGAAGACATGCGGCCACCAGCCCGCATCAAGGATGTCCAAAAGCTGACTGGATGTCTAGCAGCCCTCAGCCGGTTCATTTTAAGACTGGCGGAACGGGCACTTCCCTTCTTCAAGTTATTTAGGAAGTCCGGACCATTCCAATGGATTGAAGAAGCAGAAAAGGCGTTCCAGTAGCTAAAACAGTTCCTCACCACACTACCAACTCTGGTAGCTCCGAACCCTGGTGAGCCTTTGCTGCTTTACATTTCAGCAACTGACAAAGTCGTCAGTATGGTCCTGGTTGCGGAGAGACCAGAACTATCCCATGCTCAGGAATCCAAACCCCTCCGGGAGGGTCCGGAGGTTCCTGAAAGTGAGTCTGGGTCCCAGTTCCCAGACTTGAGTCCACAAGAAGTTACTTTAGAATACCCAGACCCCTCCGAGTGGGTCCAGGTCGCTTCTGAAGAAGCCCCGGGTCCCTCCCGTAAGGACCCAGAGGTCCCCGAAGAAGGTCTGGATCCCTCCGGGAGGATCCGGGTCAATGAAGAGGAAGCTCTGGGCCCCTCCGGGAGGGTCCGAACCATCCAGCGCCCAGTGTACTTCATGAGTGAAGTACTTCATGACGCCAAGACTCGATACCTAGCGGTGCATAAGCTGCTCTATGCAGTTCTTATCGCCTCCAGGAAGCTTCGCCATTACTTCCAAGCTCACAAGATTTCAGTGGTGACTTCTTACCCACTTCGAGCAATCTTGCATAATCCCAATTCAACTGGGAATATTGCAAAGTGGGCAGCGGAATTGGCCGAATTCGATCTCGAATTCATTCCAAGACAAGCAATCAAGAGTCAAGCATTGGTGGATTTCGTGGCAGAATGGACTCCCTCTCCATCAAACCCTGGGGGCCCCAGTGAGCAGAAGCCGGAACACAAGGCTTCGGTCTTCACCGAGCCTCACTGGACACTCTACTTCGACGGCTCCATGCAAAAGCAGAGGGCCGGAGCTAGAATCCTTCTCCTCGCACCAACCGGGAAGAAGGTAAAATACATGGTACACCTTGACTTCAAGGCGACCAACAACATGGCGGAGTACGAAGCACTCATCTACGGACTAAAGGTGGCACTGTCATATGGTGTCAAGCAGCTGCTGGTCAAGGGAGATTCACAGCTCATCATTAAACAAGTGAAGGGTGAATGCTCCTGCAACAATCTCCAGCTAGCTGCTTACCTCCTTGAAGTCTAGAGGCTTTAGAAGGACTTCGAAGTCCTAGACCTCCACCACGTCTAGCGTGTCCACAATGCTGAAGCCGACGAACTCTCGACGAAAGCGTCAACCGGAGCTCTAGCTCCTGACGGAACTTTTGTCCGGAGGTTGTCAAAACCCACAGCTCAGCCTGCCGAACTGAGCGAAGGGGGCGAGATCAGCATCTCGAAGCTGACGATCCCGATGGCCCTGTTACCATGGCAGCCATCAAGGGTTGTAGGTGCTGCTGGAAGCTCCGAGCAACCCAGCACGCAAGACTCGAATGCTCAAGTTAGCTCCGATGCATGGATCTCAGAGATCTGGAGCTACTTGAAAGACAATATCCTTCCTGACGATGATGTATCTGCTGACCGGATAGTCAGATTGGCTAAAAGATACACGTTGGTAGAAGGGGATATCTACCGGCGCGGTGCCAACGGCGTCCTAATGTGGTGCATCACAAGGGAAGAAGGCTGCGAGCTCCTCGCAGAAATCCATGGAGGCGAGTGTGGAAACCACGCGTCTTCCCGCACGCTGGTCGGTAAAGCCTTCCGGCATGGCTTCTACTGGCCTATAGCACTCCAGGATGCAACTGATCTGGTGAAGAAATGCAAAGCATGCCAATGTCATGCAAAGAAAACTCACACAACAACTCAGCCTCTACAAATGATACCTCCTACATGGCCCTTCGCTATGTGGCGGATGGACATCTTGGGACCTTTCCCAAGAGCCATCAGAGGTTACAAGTTCCTGTACGTCGCCATTGACAAGTTCACCAAGTGGCTGGAAGCAACTCCAGTTGTGATAATAAACAAGCAATCTGCTATCAACTTTTTGCAGTCCATTGTATGCAGATTTGGAGTCCCGAGCAAAATCATTACTGATAACGGGACCCAATTCACAAGCTCTGCATTTCAAGGATATTGCAAAGACCTCGGCATTCAAGTTTGCTACGCCTCCGTAGCTCACCCGGCAAGCAATGGCCAAGCCGAGAGAGCAAATGCTGAAATCCTGAAAGGACTCGAAACGTGCACCTATGAGCGCTTGAAAAAACATGGAGTCAACTGGATGAAGAGCTTCCGCCCACTCTATGGGCCAACAGGACAACTCCAAACCGGTCAACTGGAGAGACACCCTTCTTCCTGGTGTACGGAGCTGAAGCAATCCTTCCTTCGGAAATCACCTTGGGGTCACTCCGGGTCTGGACCTTCGACGAAGCCACGCAGGACCAGCTCCGGCGTGAAGACCTAGACCTCCTTGAGGAGGGAAGGTGCCAAGAAGCTGTTCGGAATGCCCGATACCGCCAAGCCCTTCGGCGCTATCATCAGCGGCATGTACACAACCGACAGCTCGAGGAAGGCGATCTGGTGCTACGGAGAATACAATCCAGAGAAGGGTTAAACAAACTCTCACACAGCTGGGAGGGACCCTTCCGAGTGATTAAAGTATCCTGTCCCGGAAGCGTTCGCTTGGCTACCGAGGATGGGACACCTCTCCCAAATCCTTGGAATATTGAGCACCTCCATAAGTTCTACACTTAATATCACGGAGGTGAGTCTGTAGTAACTTGAGGTGTATGTTATAGAGTCATTGTACAGAGTCAGGTAGTTCCTCCGAGAGAACAGTCGGACCTTTCCCGGAAGGTCCGCAAAGTTCATGCAACACTTGTCACAGTCTTAGGACTAAAAGTGTGGCTAGCTATCCTGGGTCAAACGAGAAATTAAACACGCTTAGCCTGGTTCTGTACCCTAAGAGTGTACTTGTTTCCCCTGTACCCCGGACCTATAATGAAAGACATCTTCATGTGAAAAAGACTCCACGTGCATTTATTTTGTACAGGCTCAACATTTTTTATTTTTCTCTTTCTTGTCTATAACAAAGTTGTGCAATTCTTAAGAAATTTTAGTTCGACCAGTTCATGTACAATTCGAGCTGTATTGTCAATTCTTTTGGATTCAAATATTGTTCATGGCCCACTCGCCTGAATGCCGCCAAGCCAATCTAAGGCTGGAGTGTGCTATCGACTTAGCCTGGTCAAGCACCCTAAGTACGCCACTCTACCTACACCCCGGCAGGCCGAAGTAAGGTGGGTCCAAGTACAATTTGATCTGGAAGAAAGAAGGCAACACATTCTGTTGTATTCAGAATTGTGTTTGACCTAAAACTTTCTTGGGAATCGTAAGCCGCGATGAAGTTATAGGCAAGGAGCGAATTTTACTATTTTTCTTGGCTTTAGTGTGCAGGAAAAATAAAGAATCCACGTTGATGGAGAAAAGCCAAAGCTAACAAAGCTCTAACTCCCCCTAGGTAGCTTGTGATCGATGTTAAAAATTAAAAACGAGCATTACCGGAGCAACCAAGCTCCGGCAAAGCTAGGGGGCCAGCCGTCGATGCAGAATAAAAGATGGTGAGAAGACCCCACAAGCGGAGTCTACTGCCGACAAGCTATGTGTTGGCAAAGGTCACTGCCAGAGCTGCTAAGCCCCGACACCACGGAGGGCTAACTATCGACGCTCTACTCGTTGATAGGGACTATTGCCGGAACTATTGAGCTCTGACGGTAGTCAATGCTGGAGCTTCTGAGCTCCGACAACCTTAGGGGGCCTTCACTATCGAAGACTTGCACTCTACAAGTTTGAAGCAAACGAGTCTTCAACAAAATACAATATCCTCTTGGTACATGTTCACAATCAAATTGTGTACATCTACCAGGGAGCCAAGTGAAGACAGAAGTGTGGAAGACAAAAAATGAAATTCATTAACAAATTGTGGATTTCATTCATCTGGAGACAAGGGATTACAAAATCGGGGAAGAAAAAGAGAGAATACAAGTGGGAGCTACAGAGATGGTCCTAGACCCTATGGAAGAACTGGGCGACCTTCTGAGCAACCTCCGACACGATGGCTCGGGTGGCTTCACCTTCTCCTTCGACGGGACCTTCAAGCATCGGGTCCAGAGGAAATTGGGGATCCCGGCTGGTGAGCACGTCAGCACATACTCTGCGACGTTCTTCGCCACGGACTGCCCCTCAACCTCCAACTGGTCCGCTATGATGTCACCCACCTTGGAGAGTTTGCCACCCGTCGAGTTCAACGCTTGCAATGCTAGGTCCAGCTCCGGCTCCGGATCATCCGGACGCACGGGACTGAAGCCCATTGGTGTCAGTGCGTCGTTGGTTTTGCTCAGGAACTCCCAAAACTGTAGGGAGTCCGCAGTCCTCAAGCCCTTCAGTTCCTCCAAGGATCTTTTGGCCGCCGCCAGTTCAGAATTCTCACGAGCAAGGCGCTCAACCTCTTTGGCATTTTGCTGAACCTTTTTAGCATCCTGCTTCTCGAGTTTTCCGAGCTCCTCCTCCAGGAGGTGGATCTTGTTCCGGCGGTCATCCAGGTCCTTCTCCCAGCCCCTAACTTTCTTCTCCCTGGCGGCGATGGCACACTCTTGCTTGTAGAGTTCCTGCCCTCGCACGCAGACCTTCTCCTCCTCCTCAACGCCGCGCTCCTCCAATTTCTTGGTGCGTTCCTTGAGGCCCTTGTCAACCAGAGCCACCTTTTCGGCGAGCTCCTCCTCCCTCTTTAAGACATCATCCCGCAGCTCTAGGAGTTTTTGCTCTTCATCTTCGAGCTCCTTCTCCATCTCCTCAAGTGCCTCCTGACGCTTGATGAGGGTAGTGTTAATGGCTTCAAGCCTTTCTTGGCGATCATCAGTCGCACTATTAGCTGCCTTGGTCTGCTCATAAATGGCCTGGGATTGAGCGTTGAGGGCACGAGTCAAGCTCTCCCTATCATCCAATAATTTGCCCCAGTATTCCAGGCGGACCTTCTCCTGTTTGATCCATTCCTTATCGTCTGCGAGCCTCGACTGCGCCAGCTTGGTCTCGAAGTAGAGCCGATTACGCCACCGCCTAAGGGTTTGGCGCTCCTCTTCAAGAGCCTTGTTGTCATGGTAGAACGCCAGCTGGACTTGACGCAGACTGGAGCAAGCGTTGTCAATGGACAACGACAGGGGAATAGGGTCCGGACCTGCTGGGGTCTCCTCCGCTGGTTCCAGTGGGTTCTCGCTTACAAAAATTGGGTCCCGCTCCACAAGAGTGGTCCCCTGAGCCTCCAAGGCACTAGGGTTGTCCTCTGGGATAGCCTCAGTCACCACCAAGGAGGGTCCCACAGAGGAAGTTCCGACCTCCAGAAGTGGTTCCGAAGGCCCTGCCACCAGGTCTTCATTTGCCCCCTCAGGCAGGGGGCTAGTGACTTCATCAGGGCACCCTGGCTCAGCAGCAAGCACTTCCGCCGTCATCACTTCCGGAGCAGGGGCTACTTCCGGCTCTGGCGTGGGCTCCTCCTCCACTTGTGGCTCAGGTGTTGGCGCCTCGACCATCATGGGTTCGAGTGCTGATGCCTCCGCAACAATCGGCCCTGAGGCCAGAGCTTCAACCTCAACCGGCTCAGGCGCCGGAAGGTCTTCAACTGCAACCGGCTCTGCAGCCGGAGCTTCAGTGGCAACCGGCTCTGAGGCCGGAGCTTTGGAGGTAGCCAGCTCAACCGCCGGGACTTCCTCAACATCCGGCTCGCTCGCCGGGACTTCAATAACCTCCGACTCAACCGCCGGGGCTTCGACAATTTCCAGCTCTAGGGCCAGAATCACTGCTTCCTCCGGCTCAGCGGCCGAAGCTTCCAACATCTCAGCATCAAGACCCAGGGCTTCAACCTCCAAGGCAGGTGCCGCTGGCGCATCTTCTGTCCCGTGGTCCGGCACTACCTCGGGAGTCTCGGGGGATGAGTCGAGGTCCATGACCACGATAGCTGGCGTCGGAGTTGCCGCAGCTTCAGCCACCACTTGGGGCGGCACCGGGACAGGAGCAGAAGCCTCCGCCCTCACAGCTTCAGCTGCTGTGGCTGAGGGTGGAGCCTCACTCCTCTTCTTGGGGACGCTGCAGATGATGGATGAAAAAACTTAAAAAATAGTTACTACAACAAAACAACTGTCTGAGGTAAAGATTAAAAATTACCTTGGAAGGCTTCCGCACCAGCTTGCATGAAATCTCTTTCCTGGGCGTTCTGGACTGACCATGGCTGCCGCCGGCGTGGTAGCTCTAGAAGGCCCCCCGGAACTTGTTGCAGCCGCAGGCATTTCCTTAGTCGAGGCCCCCCTCGACCGGGAAGGACCTCCAGACCTAGAGGCCTCAGCTGGCCCTGGTGCTGGAGTCACATGCCCGGAGCTAGCACCCCGGAAAGACACTGCTACAGGTACAGTCGCCGCAGTTGTATAAGACCTCCCCCTCTGGGGAGAAGGAGCTGCTACAGAGGATGCAGGCCTAACGGACCTTCCGTCGGCATGCCTTAGCTTCCTCTTCCGGCTCGAGGGTTCGGCCATTGGCTCCTTACCCTTGCCGACGACTTCGGTCCTTGGCTTCGAGGCAGGGTCGGAGCCACCTTCAGAAGCCCCAGGGATCACCACCCTGGAAGTCGATCGTCTCTCGACGACACCAAGGTCGTCAAGCACCGGCATCGTCCGTCGGAGCTCCCTGCTGAACTCTACTTCCACGTTCAGAGGGAGGAAAGTGGTGGTGGGGTCAAGTCATCACCCGCGAAGTCGATGCCGTGCTGGAACTTCTTGAGATGAAACTCCAAGGTCGCCCCCTCCATGTTGGACTTCAGCCCGGTCTCGACCTGGTCATCGTCCATCACACTGTTGAGGGACCAAGCGAGTTTTTCTCTCCTCTTCAGCGGTGCCCACCTGTTGACCAGGAAATTGCAAAATACCGCCTGAGGAGTTAATCCTCCCTCCACACAATGGCGGATCCTGGTTAGAGCAGGGTTGAAGGCATCCGATAGCACCGGAGCTTCACTCCAGACTGCAGTGTCGATGTTGGGGAGGCCTTCGGGCAGCTCCAGCTTCTCGTGCTCCTCCACCTGGATGACTATCCAGTCTTTCTTCCAATCGTCCCACATTCCAGAGGGAAACGACCGGAGGTACTTGAATGGGCACTTCTTGCGCTTCACAAAGTAGTAGAAGCCAAGGTACTCATCACCCCTCCCGGTGGTATGGATGGTGAAGAAGGTCCGGAAAAGCTCAATGCAGGGGGGAATGCCCACCCACATTTCACAGAAGTGTACGAAGACAGACACTAGAAGAATGGAGTGGGGGCCAAGGTGATACAGCTGCAGACCATAGAAGTCTAGCAGCATCAAGAAAAAGGAGGAAAAAGGTGGGTTCAACCCCACCATGGCGTACGCAGAGAAGTACACCATCTTGCCAGCGTGCTCCTTCTCGAACAGGAGCTCCCCACCGGTGCGGACCAGGTGGTTGAAGAAGTCTGAGGACCACCCCATGAGGGCCCGGACCTTCTTCAGGTCACCTTCGGTCTTCAAGCGGCTCTTGCGGAGACCCAACTCCATCGCAGCACAGCGAGGCAAGGGAGGAAAAGCAAGCGCAAGTTTGGGAGTTCGAGCGCATGTTTAGATGAGAGGCGTAAAGAGCCCCAGACAGTGTGCACTTTCCTTCTTAAGTAAGCCCCCGCAATGCTTGGATGGAAACCACAGGGAAACCAAAGATACTATTCAAAAATTTCACCCTACCGATGACAAGAGGGCCCGAGACCACCCCGACGATCAAGTCGAGGTTCTTACCCAGGCGAACGGTTGTCATCATGAAAGGCGGGAAGCCCGAAGGCGGCGGCCTGACAAGGCGCGCGGAACTGATACGATTTTCGTATTGGGAACCGGCGACCTTCAATTGCGTGAGATCCGCACGCCAAAGATCTCATTTGCCGCACCCGGGATATGCCACGCGGCGAGGATTTAACTTCAAAACTATCGCCAACGGCACATCTGAAGACCTTTGAAGACTCGGCTCAAAAGTCGAAGAATGGACCCACCTCCAGCGGAATGACTTCACCCAAGGGGTCTTCACCTGAGGTGGGCCCAGGGGGCCACTGTCGGTACCCTGGGTACCGTATACCCCTTGAGATTACAAAGATCTCAAGGAAATGTCATCTACTTGATTTGAAGACCTTCGAAGGCCCACATGTTAGACATAACCGGACCTACTTCCCCAACATGGTTAGTCCCAGGGTCGCCACGTGTACCATCAAACCGGAGCTACTGCCCACAAGGGGGAAGCTCCCCACAGTATGCTCCAGAGCTGCCACGTGTCCAACCATCGGATCTTCAGCCTCAAACCTCCTGAAGACTCCACAACGGCTCCGGATCTTCAAAGGGGAATCAAGGACTTCAAGACCCGATTAAGTGTCATTAATACTATGTTAATGACACACGATCGGACGACCCTTATTACCAGTAACGGCGCTGTCAAAGCCCGTAACTCGGTCATTATGGGTAATTAAGCACATCAAATGTGTATCAATATTAGTAACCACCGGGGCCACATGTCAGGCCAGGCCAACTTGTAACAGCCAGTCCTTATATAAAAGGACAGGCCGACGATACATAGAGGGAGAGACTGATCTGACCTGCTCTAATCTAATCTGGTCTAATCGGCTCACACGCGCACTCAACTCACATCACCTGAGTTGAGTTCATACATCCAATACAACACCAAACACATCCCGTGGAGTAGGGTATTACGCTCAGGCGGCCCGAACCACGTAAATCTTTTTGTCTCCTGTGTCATTTTACATTTCACCTTCTTGAATCTTCGCGCTCCCACACCAAACTTCAAACTCCGCAAACACTTTTAGTAGTGTCGGGAGATCCGCCGAATCAAAACCACCGACAGTCTCAAACAAGACCTAGAGCATGGTATGATAGGTTAAAAGCATTCTTACTTGAAAAAGGAATTTACCATGGGCAATGTTGATAAAACTCTTTTTGTTCTTAAGCATGGCAATGACTCATTATTCGTTCAAGTGTATGTGGATGATATTATCTTTGGTTGTGCTTCTCATGATCTTGTGTCAAAGTTTTCAGCTATGATGAGTTCAGAATTTGAGATGAGTATGATGGGAGAACTCGTGTACTTTTTGGGGCTAAAAATCAATAAAACCAAGGAGGCTACTTTTGTGCATCAAACAAAGTATACAAGAGACCTTTTTAAGCGCTTCAACATGGACAAAAGCAAGCCATTTCGGACACCAATGGGAACAACGACAACACTTGAACTTGATCAAGATGGTGACATGGTCGATCAAAAAGAATATAGAAGTATGGTTGGATCACTTTTGTACCTCACGTCATCAAGACCAGACATATAATTCATCGTATGTCGTTGTGCACGATTTCAATCTTCCCCACGTGTTTCACATCGTCAAGACATCAAAAGAATTATCAGTAACTTACATGGAACTCAAGAATTTGGCATTTTTCTTCCTTCTTCCTTAACTTTTACATTGAAAGCTTTTTCGGATGCTGATTTTGGGGGTTCTAGGATTGATAGGAAAAGTACTTCAGGTGCTTGTCATTTTCTTGGTAATTCACTTGTTCTTGGTCCTCTAGAAAACAAAATTCAATTGCACAATCCACGACCGAATCTGAATATGTAGTTGCTGCTAGTGCTTGCTCACAAATTCTTTGGATTATTCAAACACTTAAGGACTATGGAGTTGATTTAGATAGTGTTCCACTGTTTTGTGATAACACTAGTGCCATTTGCATTGCTAAAAACCCCGTGCAACATTCTAGAACAAAGCACATTGACATTAGGTACCACTTTCTCCATGATAATGTTAAAAAAGGAAACATTGTGCTTCACCATGTAGATATCGAACAACAATTGGCTGACATTTTTACAAACTCTTTGGATTTCACTCATTTTTATTTCATTCGTAGTGAAATAGGGGTTATGCATCCTCATGGCTTAAATTGAGGGGGAGTTTTAAAATTTGGGAAATCTTTGTTTGAATATGAATTTAAAATAATATGGGCATAGTATTTCATACATATATGACTTTGTGATTCCTTTTACATGCTGAAAGTTCTTACTGCATTACTCATGTTATACATTTTATAGTTTTTGCCATGACTAGTAATTGGAATAATTACTTACACTAAATTTGGTCATGATCAAACTTGCTATTTTAAACTTGTTGCATGCTCACAAGTGTTTTTAATCATAAAAAATTAATCAAGTAATCAACTCACATGTTGAGTATTTATGTCCAAATGTAAAATTGAGAAAAGATCAAGAGAATATTCATGCATTGCACTTCTTCTTTTGAGATGGCTTATCATTGAACTTAGATATGAACTTGAAAAATGTTGTGTATGACTAAAACCATGTCCTTAAGCTTCTGATTGTCAAATGACATAGGCTTGGCTTGGTTGGTTAGAATAAGGCTGATGCGGCATATAATCTCTTGCAAGTGTCATATGATCAAGTTTGTACTTTAAATGATAATAAAAATGCAGCAACAAGTGTCATGCTTTTAGATCTTAAAATAGTTAAGTTTGTGAGATTGTGAGTTGCTTAAATTGAAAATTACACTTGATTTATAGCATGGCTTACAATACTTTATGTATCTCATTAATGTGATAGTGTAAGTTACTTGATAGTATGACCTGGATGAGCTTTCTTTTATATGTATATGTTATAATATGCTCATAACTATTGAAATTTCAGTTTTGAACCTTGCTGGATACATTGTCAGAAGGGAGAGAAATATGTAGTAGGAATAAGTATAGGGGAGAAATGTAAAATCCCACATTTTCCATCATATGAGGTTCAGTTGTAAGTTGGTTATCAACCTTAATGGAGACCAATTATAACTATGCTTATGAACTTGATCTCATCAAATATTTTCTTTCACTCATGCTTAAATTTTATTAACATGAGGAATGGACTTCACCAATAATCTTAGATAAATTCTTTTGACATCTCTTCAAAGTTTGGAATTATTTGAATGAAGGCTCCTAGGTCAAATTAATATGCAGTACCCAATATATACTCAAATTAATTACAAATTGAATATACTACTGTATATTTGGCCATGTCAAAATTATTCAATTCACAGGCCATAAATTTTTCTATGGTTTACTAATAATCCAAAAAGACTTCCTGTAAAATTGCATAATTTATGGACTCCATTGGCTATTTTATTTGAGATGCTTAGCAATTTCAGACCATATTAGGAATTCAATTTTTGAATGCTGTTCAACTTATTTGAAAATCAAGATTTTAACACACCATCATGGTCAGCATGACTTGCTTGACTTATCCTCATAGTTTCAAAATTGTTGGAACTCATTTGCTGTTTAAATCAGTGACACCATTGAATTTCATCTAAATTCAAATTCAAATTTGAAATTCAGTTGAAACTTGTTCCAATTCAAAATCCAATTGCCGAATCAAATTCCAGATCTTTAGTTGAGTCTCCCCACAAAAATCTACAATTTTTGGATCAAGTTTGGTAACGGAATTGATGTTGCAGAGAAGGGGCAGGGATAAGGCTAGTGGGACCCACCAGTCAGTGGGACAACCTCGGTGCTGCTCTGCACGCCATTTTTCCGGCGCTTCCCTGCTTGACACCGTGCCGCATGCAAACCACCACCGAGCTGCTTGTCTACCTGCTTCATGGCGTGCCTTCTACTCCTCCCCGAGCTATATAAACCTTCCCCGGTCAAAATGGACACACACCCACGCACTCGCCTCTGTTTTCCCCTTTCCTCCACTAACCACATCGCCGCCGCTGTTCTTGACGTGCCGGCCGTACAACGCAAGGATTCGCGGTGCTTCCAACAGCAAAAGGTGTCTTAGCTAGTTGCTCTTCCCCCCATCCAGTCCTTTGTTTGATTCCCTGCTTATATGTGCGGTATTTTGATGTTTCCTCGGAGCTCACGGGCGAAGCCGTTAGGGAACCTTCTGTTCCACGAGGACAGGTCACTTCAAGCACGTTTCCATCTCCTTCCTTGAAGCAATAAGGCGCGCAAAGGTACCTAGATGCTTCTTGTGAAGTTTCAGCCACTATCGTGCTTCCTAGCTCCCTTATCTCAAGTTTCCCCCAAAACAGCTCATACTGAGATCACTAGATTACTGGTTAAATTCCGTTTCTACGTACGATGATTTGTCAATACAATAAGGTATTATCTCCTAGATCTCCAGGCGCATCACCTCACAAAAATTGAAAGGAATACATCAAGAGACGGGGTCGTATTATGAGTTTTCAGGGCCGCCGGTTGAAAAACCGTACCTCGCCGTCGAACTCAACTTTGCCGGTGAGATCACTCCGTTCTAACCCCCAAATCATCCTCCTGGTGCTCCCAGAAACCTTCCCGACCTTTTCCCGAGCCTATTACGCCATTGCCGAGCATTTCCGACGAACGCCGAAACCCTAGCTCCGCCATCACCGTCGCATCGCCGTCTCCGGCCATCGCCGACGTGAGTGGACACCACCATCCTCTTGCGCGGTGGATTTTATGGTTGACCGGTCACGGCGAGGCCGAAAGGAGGTCAACGCACCTAAGTCCGATAAAGCACCGCCGCGTTTCCGGCGAGAGACGCCGCCATGTCGGGAGGTTGAAGAAGGTGCGGGTCCCACCTATCAACGACACTGCTCGCGTGGGATCAGCTGTAACCACGGATCCGGTGCGGCTGCACGGGTTAAACCCATGGCTCCCGGTGTGGCTCCGTTCTAATTGGTCCGATTCAAATGAAGTGGGGCTGGCCACTTTTATTTGAAATTTCCAATAGGAAAATAAATCCAGATTCATTCAAAACTTGGAAAATCCATAACTTCTGGTAGAATTATTCAAAAATACCCAAGTAAATTTTGTTAGAACCAGCATGAAGAATACTGTCAAGTGGTGCACTTGCATTTGTATGAAAATAAATAGAAATTTTTATATAATTCAGTTAAGCAAACTGTTTAAAGAATTCATTCCTACAGTTCTGTTAATTGGAAAATTTCCAATTTTGGTCAGAACCCTATTGTTAATACCCTTGATCTCTAGTAAAAGTTTCAAGTTATTTGGACTTAAAATACTGTGTTGATCAATATTCCAAATCTCTATGTAGTTAAATTGAGAAAAATGGAAAAATCAAATTCCAGAAAATTCCCCAAACTTGAAAAATCAGTTTCTCCCTGTACGAAGCTTAGAAAATAGTGAAACAAATTTTCCTAGAACCAGTGAGACCCCCTCTACATGATACAATCCCTGGTAGACATGATAGGTCTGCAAAATTTCAACCAAAATTTAGAGAAGGTTATTGCTTACCATAAGTTTTAAGAACAACAAACTTCCTTGATCATCTCCTGTTCTTTGCAAGAGTCTTCTCTATAGTCTCTAGTATCTACCATAAAAGTCCCAAAGCCAATTAAGATAATTATCTTATTTTTTATCTTAGGATATTCACACCACCTTAAGCATATTAATTATTTGCAAAATCATTCATACCTAGTATATGCATATCATGTAGTAGCTGAAATCGAGGAGCAGCCAGAAGCTTTGGAGGTCCAGCTGCCAGAAACTAACATAGGCTCAGACTCGCATTCAGGCAAGCCCCGGTTTGCATTTAAGTTCCTTATAGTGTTTGGCTGTTTTATTTCACCTTACGTCTTCAGATGATTGTGCATTACGTTTAAGGTGTTTGACATCCACTTGCATGGCCCACAAATCCTGTGGAGTCTTGGGTAGGTCTACGGCCCGTTGAGTAGACACTGCTATGCTTATGCTCATAGGAATTCGGTAGAAGTCGAGTAGTTGGAATCTACTCGCGAGATAGGAATTTTGTCGCACGGGAGAATCTGGAATAAGAAAATGGTTTATGAATATGAAATTGAGACCGAGCAGTGGGTAGGATGCAGTGAGACGTGGTCTCACGTGCGTAGCCCTGCTTGTGTCGATTGAGGACCGTTTCATGTGCGGTCCTGCTGGACAAGCTTTAATTGTACCGGCGACATACTGGAGGAATGGGCTCTAGTAAACTGATGTAGCTTGATATTAGTTTGTCCAGGCATTCCAATCCGTTGTATAGGCGTGGGTTGAGGGAAGTAAGGTGTAAATCAGCTGGTGGGCACGTCAGAGTACACCCCACGCAGTGACCTCATGCTCGTGACAGATCGACCGGTTCGACATTCGAGTGTTTAGTGAAAGGTGGCCATATACGATTAGTACTGAATTGATATGTAGGTACTGCTGTAAGTACTCGCTGACATTTTTGAAAGTACGTATGTGTCGTGTTGTTCCGAGTGTATCCTGATTGCAATCACCGTCCCTCGCGGTAATAGAGTACCACTTGTTCACTGCGTCGTGACGTGGTAAATACTAAAGAAGTCAGGAGAATATGATATATTGGTTTACAAATTGCTTGGACAACCTTGTTTGGCTTAGAGAGAGTACAATTATAAGTTTACAGTTTCCCCATACTTTACCTGTAATAGCATTATGTGCTTTCTGCACGTCATATCATCAGCAAAGCGTTTCTTGTTTGATTGTGGGGTCTATGATGTGCCATGCCTGAAGAATGTCATGTGCTACTTAAAATATGAATATAAGGATCCACTTGTAGGCGAGTCCTTTATGTTTTACCTTACCTATGCTTAGTATTCACCCTTGCATATGTCTAGTGAGACAGGTTAGTCTTGCTGAGCCTTATGCTCACGTTTGCAGTTAACGAGTTTTTGCAAATTATACAACTCATGACGGGTTTGATGACGAGGCTGCACCCCCTCCAGGATTTACACCCGAGTGGGAACCCTACACGCCGCCGTGAATTGTGTGTTGCTAGTGCGAAGTATCCAGGGCATGGATGACTTTGCTTTTGCATAGCTAGTGCTGAGAGCGTAGCTATGATGTATAGTTCTCTTCCTTTTCATTAGTATTTTAAAACTTCCGCTGTGCTTTTTAATAAAGACTTGATATTGTAAATTGTTCTCATTCTTTTCTTGTATACTGTTGGGTGTCGCATCGCACGACACCACCCAATGAGATCCTTGGAGGTCGGGATTTCGGTTCCCACAGACATGGTATCAGAGCATCATTGGGAACAATGTATTTGAAAAGAGCATATTTTCAAAAATTAGGATTTGAGTGAGGAATTAGTTATATGCCCTTATAAGGAGTATAATTAGTATAATATATAAAGGTGGTAAACTAACTTATATGTTATAAATTCTGTAACGACGCTCCGACGTCAGGTAAGAGGTAAGGTACGCCACCATAAGCGGATCAATTGCGGTAAGCTCACTATGCGAGAGGTAGCATGGAAGTCTTTCCGTGGCTTGGCACGGAAATGTTAATAGGAGTCACTGAAGCTTTCTATGTTTCTGAGAACCTATGACACGTGGTACCCCAGCGTGCTTCAAAATTAGTGGGAGCCCCCGTCGGGTGGTGTATAACCCGATAGTATGCCTCTCTAGAATCATTCATATTCTATGGGAGCATGCGAAACACGTATGCCCGAGCGTGTATAAGCCGGTTCGTGCAGGAGTCTTTGCTGGACAGACGTATTACAGCCATGTACCTCGAAGCATGACATCGCTCGAGGGCGACTCACACTAGAGTCGTATGCATTTATTTTCATATGTATTATTGTGACTGTCTATCGTGTTTCCCCGTGCTACCCTTGAGGTGTGAAGGTGTGAAAGGGGATTTTTTGTCTTCTGCAGCATTGACTACGGTAGCAACCCGTGTAGCACACGTTTGCAAGTGAACGATACTAGGACCACCTATAAACGTATCCGGAAATACCGGTTAGAATTTTCTTTGGTGAGTCACGTAGTACCATCGGTATCAACTTTGATACTTGACCTCCCAAAACGACAAAAATGGATGCATGGTATTTTGGAAAGTCTGACTATTAGGTGCTGGTAGGTTTGGACTCCGCAAAATGAGTTTTGATTCGACTTTGGGTTAGCACCAAGATTCTTGATTTTCTGGCCAAAGTTCGCCAGGTTGTAATTTTGGTTAGTTAGGAATAAACATAGGGGTATGCTATATGAACGAAAAGTTCTTGAAGACCTCTACAACTTTTCTGTTGACCATCAAGGCAGAAAGGCTTGATAATCTGTTGAAATTTTGGGTATGCTTAAATTAGTCCAGATAACCATACCATTGTACCAGTCTCTGTAATTTTGCAATTACTCACAGTAGAAAAATCTTCTGCCTTATTGTTATATATATATGAAAAGGGTAGAAGCAGATCTACAGTTTTGTTATTTAAAGTTTCTCTTGATTCGAATTGGAGGCAATTCAAATTTCGAGCTCAAAACAGTGAACTGTGGGGCTGCTGTTGAACAACAGTCAGTTCATCTGTTAAGTTTAGATAGCTCTAGCTTTTAATCCAGAATAATGACATGGTCATATATATATATATATATATATATATATATATATATATATATATACATATATATATATATATATTTCTGGAAATCTTAGCAAGTCCTCTATCAACTTTGTGTTGCACTCATGGCCTAACTCTTGGTATAGCTGTGTTAAATTCCTATGGTTGCAAACTTGGTTCTGGCGGACCAGAACTTGAAATAGTTTGCACATAGTTTAGAATTAGCACACTATACCTATGTAACAAATGTTTCATGACTGCAATATTTTACCTATGGATTGTTAACTTGATGTTGTACAATGTTTATTTTGTCATGACCTCAATATATTGTCATGATATACCTGTATAAATTGTGGAAATCACCACATATACAGGAGAGGTTTTGTCAAAATTTCCAGAAAATTTGGGTCAAATTTAAACCTGTATATATTCTATTACCTAGCTCACCTGAGCTGTATGAGTACAATCTGGAAAGGTTGTAAAGTGTACTACAACTTTTGTATTCAACCCCACACCTGGTTCTGACGTTTCCTGTATGAAAATTTTCAATTTATACAGGAAGGTCAGCTGGAACAGACTGTGATTACAACTCAAAGTTTAAAATTTTCTTAAACTGTTGGGAGTTGGAAACCTTCTCACTGTTCCAGTATTCTTTTCTAGAGATGGCGGATGTGATGATGCTATTACTGGACGGATGGATATTTTCCACTTGCGCTAGCCATCCGGGTTTCCCAAGTATGCTGCGGGAAGTGCTCCAATAGTTTGGCTTCATCGAGATGCCATGCTATTGGGGTAGAGAAACGATTGACAGAGGCGTTCGGTCATGCACCATCTCGGTAGACATCCCAGCTAGTCCACATCGTTATGGATGGGCTCCTTTCTCGGTTACTATCGAGGGGGCTCATTTGGAGGACACTTGGGCAATCGCAGCTGGTGAGGCGCTTATGAAGCTTTGTGAGCTTCATCAAGATGCCATGGCTAGGACTCAATTTTCCCTTATTCCGGTCCGTGGTGTGGCTGGTTTTGAGTGGCAGCGTCGTATGGTTGCTTCCTATACACTGTATGGTGACACAACCTCGACGACACATGGGATGTATGCGGTTGCATCCAATATGGTGGTTTCTACACAAGGCGCAATTATTCTGGAGCAAGTCGAAGCCTTGCAGGAAGCAACTGATCGGGGAGATACCCTTGATTATATCAACGAGAATTTACATTCGCTGCTAGCTCCAACAAATCACTGGCTAAATAAGTGCGAGAGTCAGCTGCATTACGCTCGCATTAGGCTACGGAAAGCTCGGGCCGAACAACGGCAAACTCGCACTGAACTGCAGCAAGCTCGTGGTGAGTTGCAAGCAAGTCAGTTAGAGGTGCAACAACAGCAGGAGCAGCTGTTAGTAGTCACTGAAGAGCGGGACACCGCGTTTGAGACAACTGAGAATTGGGAGTATGAGGCAGAACAACTTCAAGATAATGTGATTGAGGCCGAAGCACAATTGCAACCAGTGGTCTATCCACTGGCCCATAATATACCACTAATTATGGGTGAACAATTACCTTTGAATGACGAAGAGGAAGAAGAAGATCCCGAGGAACTCGAGTACGTCGAGTAGGACGTATTGGAGTGGGATGTGGCAGCACTTCTGCTGTCATGGGGCAACATATAGTTTAATAGTTGCTCGTATTTATTTTGTGGCCATGTTTGTATCATATTAAGAATAGCAGTGGTTATGTCTAAAATGACAAGACATGTATGACATCTCATGGGGACCAAGTATGGTAGAGATGCACTTCCATAGAGGGAGTCCATTGTTTTGGAGTACACTACTGTAAACTTGGTCATGAGATAAAATATCTTGTATAAAGTTTGTACTTTATCAATATATGTGAATGTTATGCACTTATTCCCTCGTCAATAAGTCGTGCTACTGAATAATGAAATGGATAAAGGAAAAGAAAACATGTGCTGATTTTAAGTCATTTGGATGCAGAATGGTGCGTACGCGCTCGACGCCTAAAATGGGAGGATCCAGTCGTGGTCGTCAGGACGAATCTCCGACCCAGGAGACAGCTGTGACACCGCAGCAACGAGTTCCTCCACAAGCACCTTCTGAACTTCCAAGGAGTCTAGCAGAGGTTCTCGCCGCAGTGCTTGGCTCGCGCAGCGAGCAAACAGAGTTACTGTGGACCTTGGTTCAGCATTTGTCCCATCAAGGAGGGCGACCAGATGCGGGTCCACGACAGCTTTCTCCGAGTTCATACTCGGACTTTATGTCACGCACCCACCGGTCTTCGTGGAGGCCGATGAACCATTGGAGGCGGAAAACTGGCTCAGCTCCATTGAAGGGAAGTTCGGTTTACTACGAGTAACCGAACATCAGAAGATCCTGTTCGCGGCCCAACAATTGCAAGGGCCTGCTGGTGCATGGTGGGCAAATTACCTTGCCGCACGACCAGTTGGCTATGCCGCGAGCTGGGAGGAATTCTGGGAGGCGTTTCACGCCTATCACATACCTCCCGGTGTTATGAGGAGGAAGCTTCAAGTGTTCTTGGAGCTGAAGCAAGGAGGAAGGAGTGCTTATGAGTGCTCCAGGATATTCAACCACTTAGCACAATATGCTCAGGACCAAGTGAATACTGAAGATCGGAAGCGGGAATGCTTCTATTGGGGTTTGAACCCCAAGATGAAGGACAAGCTTGCCTTGTTCAACAGCGACAGCTTCAACAACATGGTCAATGCCGCGATCATGCAGGAGGACGCTACTAGGGAGCTGTTCTCCGACAAGAAGAAAAGGAGTGCTCCGCAGGGCAGCGGAGTGGGTACTTCTCAGAAGTACCGCATGGTGTATCGATCACCATCTGACCAGAGGTGGCAGCCGCCATCGCCACCACCAATGTTCTGTGGTCGCCCATTCAACAACGCCGGCTTTCGCCCACAACAGCAACAAGGGATGATTCCGTGTGCACCTCTACCTCCACCGCATGCACTGGGATTCCGTCCTCCATTCCGTGCCGGTTAGAACCTGTACACATGTTATACATGTGGACGTACGGGGCACTTCACCAAGGACTGCCCGCAGAGTGGAGGTCAGTCATCGTACCAGGGGGCAAACCAGCCTCGCAACCATCCCAAGAAGCCAGCCACCAGAACCGGCAACGTCCACCACCTAACCATCGAGGACATTCCGGAAGGAGCATCGTACTCACGGGTACGTTCTCTCTCATCGGTCATCCCGTAGTCATCCTTTTTGACTCTGGTGCCTCCCACAACTTTATTAGAAATTCTTATGTCAGTCAATACCAGTTGCCTATCTGTTCCACAAAAACCCCATATATGATTGGTTCTCCTGGAGGAAAAGTAGTCGCAGATAAGATGGTCCATAGGGTACCTTGGGTGGGAACATATACCCTATCTCTCTCATTATACTAGAGCATCAGAAGTTAGATGTCATCTTAGGAATGGCATGGTTGCAATACACCTGTGCTATTATTGACATCGTTCCTCGTAGGATATATCTAAATTCTCCACTCCACTCTCCCCAAACTCTCACTATTGAGAGTAATATCCACGTGACTCCAACTGCTTATAACACCGAAGCCTATAAACTCGAAGACATTCCACTAGTATGTGAGTATCTGGACGTTTTTCCCGAAGATCCTCCTGGCATGCCGCAAGAAAGAGATGTTGAGTTTAAGATTGAACTTGTACTGAGAAAAGTGCCAATCTCGAGAAAGCCGTATAAGATGGCACCTAAAGAACTTGCAGAACTGAAAGAGCAGCTGAAGGAACTTTTGGACAAGGGATTCATTCGTCCAAGTTCATCACCTTGGGGTTGTGCTGCATTGTTCGTGGAAAAGAAGGATAAAATGTTGAGACTATGTGTGGACTATCGTCTAATCAATGAGGTCACGATCAAGAACAAGTATCCACTACCCCGTATCGATATTCTGTTCGATCAATTAGTGGGTGCTCGGGTATTTTCAAAAATGGATCTTTGCTCTGGGTATCATCAAATTAGGATCCGACCAGAGGATATACACAAGACAGCCTTCTTGACGAGGTATGGATTATATGAGTACCTTGTCATATCCTTCGGATTGACCAACGAACCGGCCCATTTCATGTATCTCATGAATTTGGTATTCATGCCGGACTTGGACAAGTTTGTCGTGGTCTTCATCGACGACATCCTTGTGTATTCAAAATCCGAAGAAGAACATGCACAACATTTGCACATCGTGCTTCAGCGATTGTGGGACCACAAGTTGTATGCTAAGTTCCGAAAATGTGAGTTCTAGATCAACCAAGTACCATTTTTAGGGCACATCATCTCTGCCGAAGGGATTGCAGTTGATCCAGGCAAGATTAAGTAAGTACTCAAATGGGAGTCTCCTAAGTCTGTGCATGAAGTTCGAAGTTTCCTGGGTTTAGCAGGATATTACTGGAGGTTCATCCCATGTTTTTCCAAGATAGATAAACCAATGACGGAACTTCTAAAGAAAGGAAAGAAATATACATGGACAAAGGAATGTGAGGAAGGTTTTCAAGCATTAGTAAAACACATCACAATAGTGCCAGTATTAGCCCAACCAGACACAACAAGATCCCTTGATGTTTATTGCGATGCATCTGGAATTGGTTTGGGTTGCGTATTAATGCAAGACAGAAGGGTGATCACTTATGGATCACGGCAGCTTCGGAACAATGAGCGGCATTATCCGACTCATGATCTTGAGCTCGCTGCCGTGGTACTAGCATTAAAGATGTGGAGACACTATCTATGGGGCAACCTAGTACATCTCTACATTGATCACAAAATCTTGAAGTACATCATCACCCAGAAAGAATTGAATATACGACAATGAAGATGGTTGGAGTTAATCAAAGACTATGAGATTGAGATCCATTACCATCCCAAAAAGGCAAATGTAGTCGCCGATGCGCTAAGTCACAAGTCCCATATCAATAACCTTTCTCTCACCTTGATAGAGGAAGAAGAACCGAGCCTCTACTTGGTTCCGTATGGGGCGCTCTACAACCTAGCCCTCATTCCTACCATAATGGAGGAAATTGTGGAGGCTCAGAAGGAGGACAAGGGCATATCACATATTCACCAACGAATGAAAAGGGGGGACATGAAGTGTTTCTGAGGTGATGATGACGGTACCATCTGGTTCAAAGAACGCATCGTGGTACCCCGCAATGTGGAACTTCGGAAGAAAATTTTGGATGAAGCTCATTTTTCCAAATATTCTATTCATCTGGGTAGTAACAAATTGTACCAAGAATAACATGGCTTGCTCTCGCTCCCGCTCCTCCGTGCCCCGCGCCTCCGCCACCTCCACCACCTCCCCTTGCTCGCCGCCATGGACGCGTTGATAGCCTTTAGCACTGCTGGGGATCGGTCGACTTGCTCAACATGGGTGAGAATCGACCCCTGCCAACCAGTGGTGACTGGGATCTTTGTCCTGGCGAGATATTCCAACAAGAAGTTCACTGCCAACTCCGCTCCACGGTTCATCACCTGGGGTCTTCACCCAAGGTTTCCTTCCTCATGATTGCATCCTTTCGGAGGTACACATTTCGTCTCTCGGAGAGTGCCGTTGGATGGGCTCTTTGCTCGGTGCTGGGTGGTTCACCTTGGGATTTTCATGTCCAACAACTGCAAGAGCGTTCGTTTCACTTCTCCGTGGCGAGCAAGCAAGTGGGACTGCTGATCAATGCAAAGCGGAGGATCACCACATCAACCTTTGATGTGTACTTTCATCTATGGCGCACGGGTGGACCGGATTGAATCTCTGAATATAAGAAGTGGGAGCAGGAACAGAAGGAAAGCTGGACATTGGTCTCACGCAAGAAGCTAGCAAACAGGTGGGTCTCCTTTGCCTCCCCAATCCGGCAAGGTTCTCCAGCAAAAAAGGCAACCCCAACGGTAAAAGGGTTGTGGTTGGGAAAATTTTTCTGCAATCTTCTTCAAGCCCCAACAAGTGCTGCCAGACTCTACTTTCTGGCTAATCGAAAGATCGTCGGAGTTCATTTACCGACCACCGCGAACCAAGGTACGTGGCACGATAAACAATACAACATTTTGAATTTTCAGGTGAACAAAGGGAAGTCTGGTCCCACTCCATTCATGTCTCACTGGCCTCCGGTGCAATGGAGCGCCAACAGCCCGGCGCATGCCCCTGATGCGACCGCTCTAAGCAGTAGCCACCCTAGGCTTAGTTCTACTAAGTGGGAGGTCGGCGAGTGTTCTCGCCCGAAGGGAGATAGAGCTCCAAAGGCCACAGTCTCGCAAGGTCCCGAGGGAACTCTTCGTCGACAAGACAACGATCAGAGCAGGGAGCTGAGGCGGCCAAGTGATCATGGCACTTGGTAGTATGATGGGTAACGCTGCTATAAATGCCTCAGCCCATTTCATCTGAAATTCCAATGTCACAATGAGATACGGTGTAATCTTTGCTTTATATATGGGCATATTAGACGGAACTGCCTCTCGGCTGCCAGATTTCCTCGGGTTTGGTGCAAGAGAAGCACGCCCCCCATTAAGGCCTCTGGTCTTTCCACGGAACTTTCATCTGCCATCATCATTCACAAACACAACCCCCCCCTCAACTTCTCCTCTGCCGCTCCTTCTTCCTGGCTCCTCCGCATCCTGCACTCCACATCCGTCTCCGCCGCTCTTTCGCGGGCCAACTCTCTTAGCCTCATGACCAACTTCCCGGTTGATCCCTCGAGGTCCCTGGCCAACCAACACTTCGACTTCACCGACGGAGGCCCAAACCGGCTTCCTAGGATGGTGGTGCACCTTCCCGGTCACCATCACCCGGCTCACAAAGAATTTGTTGTGGCGGTGGACGCTGAGCGCATGCTGTAGGAAGATCAGTACGAGGATTTCAGGCTACGGATTCGGAACTTCCTTCTGCAAGACACGGGTATCACCATTACTCACTCCTGTCTCACCCCACTGGGCATAGCTCTTTTTGCATTCCAGACCCGCTTGTTTAGAGACTTGTGATGAGAGAGCCAATCGTGGTAGATGACGTCCATGTGTCCTTCATCAGACACGACTTTGGCAGAAACCACCAGACTCATGAGTTTGGTCGTGTTGGTTGGTTTATGATCTTGGGTTTCCCACTGGACTACAGGACGGTTGAAACTATTGAGTTAGCAGTTTCTGGTTTTGGCAAGTTACTTCAGTGGCACACAAGCCCGAGGGCCCTGGGCTTCATCTTGGTCAAATGTCTCTACACCAATGCAAGGCTCGTCCCCAGAAGCTTAGTCCTGCGTCAATGCACTAGGGATGGGGTTGGGTGCTCCTGGTCTTGCCCGGTGTACATTCTCAACTGGATTGCCCCGAATGGCTTTGGGGAAGCTGATGGCTGGGGGGGCATCCCCCCGGAAGATGACCTTCCACTGAATGGCAACCCTCATCCTCTTCAAGAACCACCTAAGGAACAGCCGGAAGATGATGAGGAATGGTCGGCGCCCGATGAACAGCACCAGCAGTAGGCCAATGATGGCTGGGAACCATGGGGGCCGCGCCGCCCCCACTGCACCATGAGATGGACGTCCTCTCTGACGCCCCAACTCAAGAGGAAGCTTCAAGCGTAGTGAACACGACTGAACCGGCTGTCAGAGCTCCAAGGATGGAGCAACGGAACTTCTCACTGGTCAACCTGGAGGATGTTACGCAGCAACCAGACTGGCTTCCCCCCTAGACTCGGTAGGGCTGAGAAGAATGCTCCAGGTGGCCTTCCCGAACTCCCCCTCTGCATGGTGGAACATCCAGTTCAATGAACCCAATGGGCAAGGGGGGTTCAATAAAGTCATCACCATGTCGCTCTCTAACTGATCAGCGGTCAAGGGAGCAGAGTTCTGGCCACCCCTCAGTGATCATCAAAGATATCACTGCCAAGCCCATCGCTGCTGCAGATAAGATAAAAGGAAAGCAAAGCAAGGCCCCAAAATTGGTAGTAGCGGAGATTGTTGGACCCTCTTACTCCAACAGATCACTGGAACCCAGCAAACTAAGGAGGTGCCCTCGGCTCCAAATACTCATGCAGGGACATCGGACCATGCCTCCACCTGCTCAGGAGAATGGCCCTGATGCTGGTACTTCTGAGGATATGTCAGCACTCAATCTCTTTCCAGGTCCAATCAAATTCCCCAGTCTTGACTCTCTTGACTCCTGTCATCCCTACCCTGAACTCTCCACTGATGTGCTGCAGGCGATGGCGGTAAACGAGTGCGGCGTTCCACCTGAGGTGGCGCGCCAGATGATGTCCCTCTTGGAACTGAATGACGATGTCGTACATCAAGCTTGACTTGCTGGGAGTGGAAGGCACCGGGCACACTGTGGACTGCTATGTTGCTGATGGGTTCGTCTTTTGGGAAACTGCTATTTGGAATTGTAGGGTGGTTGTATTAAACAGTACTGGTTGTTGTTTTGTGGTGTGCTCTGTTGAGAACATGCGCGGTTGGGAACATTTCTGCATTTTGATCAGTCGGTGGCCGGAACCTCAGCTTATGGCAGTTAGTCTATTCTGGAGTCTGTTGGCTGTAACCTATTTCTATGCTGCTTGGCTCATCTGTCTGTCTAATTACTGGTTTGTCCGTTGGCCCTCGTTGCACAATGACCTTAGTTTCATAGGCCACATCCTCATTCACTCGGTCGGGACTACTTCCCGGACTGCCCTGTCATACCCGACTATTATTTATGGCGCACAACATAAACCATAACTGGAATGTCTTTAACTGCAACATTTGTGGTCTTAATAACACTGCCAAGCAACAAGCAGTCAGGTCCAAAATAGAGGAGGTCCAGGAGTGCAATATCTTCTGTATACAAGATACCAAAATGGAACATATTGGCATTTCTTTCCTTAAATGACTGGCACCTAGAAGATTCAACAAGTTCGTCTTTGCACCATCCAGGGGTGCCTCGGGAGGTATACTGGTAGCCTGGAATGATAGCTTGCTTCAGGGGGAAGCTCTGGATATCAGGAACTTTGCCATATTCATGCGGTTCACATCCCAACTGAATGGGGTAGTCTGGCACTTGATCTCAGTCTATGGACCTTTTCAGGGACCTCGTCTGCAGGAGTTCACTGACTGGCTCTGGAATCTCTCATTGCAATCGCAAGAGCTATGCATGATATTGGGGGACTTCAACTTTTATCGCCACGTCAGTGACTGCAACCGCGCGGGAGCGAATATAGGGGACATGCAGATGTTCAATGACATCATCCAACACTTGGGACTTATTGAAATCCCTCTCCAAGGTAGGAATTACACTTGGAGCAACATGCAACAATCATCTCTACTTGAACAACTGGATTGGTGCTTTACCTCAGCACAATGGTCCCTATCATTTCCCAACTCCTCACTTTGGCCAATGGCCAGGGACACATCAGACCATGTCCCACTAGTAGCTTAGATATGCACCACCATACCTAAATCAAAATGCTTCCGTTTTGAAAACTACTGGCTCAGACATCCACAGTTTCTCACCATTGTCAAGGACTCGTGGGACCAGCCTCTGTCAACAGTTGGTAGTGCAAGGAGAGTTTCTGCTAAATTAAAACGTCTGAGATACAAGCTACGCAAGTGGATCAGATCACTAGGTGGGCTGAAAAAACTGATCAAACGATGCAATGAAGTTATTCTGATCATGGACACAATGGAAGAACAGAGGACACTATACTTGCAGGAAAGCTGTTTCAAAAACATGATCAAACATCAGCTTACTCAGCTCTTAAAGCAACAGAATGACTACTGGAGACAACGTTATACAGAGCGTTGGGCCATGTTTGGTGATGAGCCAACAAAATTCTTCTTGGCTGAAGCAACAGAAAGATACAGGAGAAACAATATATCAGTCATTCAAGATGACCATGGAGTAGAGCTAATGGATCATGGGCACAAAGCCTCAGCCCTCTGGAAGGAATTTGCGGAAAGGTTAGGGCAATCTGCCCCGACTCAACAATGGCCAAAAATCCACCATTGGGTGCTGCCTGGACAACATCTACATACATTGTGCAACCCGGTCACCAGGGAGGAAATTGATGCCACACTCAAAAACATGCCAACTGACAAAGCCCCAGGTCCAGATGGGTTCAACACAAAATTCTTTCAGGCATGCTGGCACATCATTAAGGAAGACATTTATCTGCTGTGCTCGGACTTCTTTAATGGCAACATCAGTATCCAGCCCCTGAACAGTTCCTTAATCCCTCTCATCCCGAAGATCAATAATCCCCATAGAGTTACAGATTACAGGCCCATATCACTGTTGAACTCCACTATCAAACTGATCACTAATATACTCTTAGTTAGATTGCAGGAAGTCATCCTTACCATTATCCACAAAAATCAATATGGTTTCATCAAGAAAAGAACCATCCATGACTGCATGGCTTGGGTCTATGAGTACCTTTATTAATGCAAAAAAAAACAACACTGGTGTCATAGTACTCAAACTGGACTTCGAAGAAGCCTTTGACAAGGTGGAACATGACTTCATTATACACATGCTGAGAGTTTTGGGTTTTCCTGAACAGTGGATCACATGGGTAACAGATATTCTATCTACTGCTACCACCTCAGTTCTTCTCAATGGAGTGTCAGGTAAGACTTTTCACTGCAGAAGAGGTGTTCGGCAGGGGGACCCGTTATCCCCCCTGCTATTTGTACTGGCAGCAGATCTTCTACAAATTTTAATCAACAAAGCAGTGGAGCTAGGAATTCTATCATTCCAACTGCATCAAGAAATGAACGAGGACTTCCCGATAGTACAATATGATGATGACACTATTCTAATCCTCAAAGCCAACCAGAGACAGCTTTTCTTTCTGAAAAACTTACTACAATCCTTCGGGGGAGCTACAGCGCTGAGAGTGAACTGGGCAAAATCAAGCTTAACACCAATAAACACTGATGAAGAGGAGGCCACAATCCTAGCGGCCACACTGGGTTGCACTATTGGCTCATTCCCATTTACATACTTAGGTCTGACGATGAGCCTCGACAGACCCAAAGCAGATGCCTTTGAAGGGCTTGTCTTAAGGGTGCAAAAAACACTAACGGGAGCAACAACATGGTTGTCAATGGCTGGTCGATGCACACTTATCAACAGCATTCTGTCCGCCATCCCAATTTATGCGATGTGTACCATAAAATTGAGATAGTCATTCAAGCTATTGACAAAGTCAGGAAACAATGCTTATGGAGAGGCTCGGACATCGCTGGCAAAGGACCGCCCCTGGTGGCCTGGAACCAAGTTACAACACCAAAGGAAAATGGAGGCCTGGTTCTGAAAAGCCTCACTGCAATGAATGGAACCTTGCTCATGAAATTCCTCTGGAAAATCTATAACAAAGCAGACATCCCCTGGGTTCGCCTCATCAACCAGCGCTATTGCAGCAATGGTAAACCCCCGCACAGCACAAAAGGAAAAGGATCCTTCTGGTGGAGGGATGTTGTGAGCCTATCTGATTCTTTTCTCAGGAATTTTGAAGTCAAAATTGCCACAGGGGACACAATTCGACTACGGCAGGATCAGTGGGAAGATCACCTACTCAGAAGGGACATGCCCCGTTTATATTCCTTCGCAAAAAGAACCAACATCTCAATGGCCCAATACCTCAGCAACTCAGACCATCGCAATCACTTTTTTCAACCACTGTCGGAGGAAGCACTGTTGGAACTGGCCAATCTGGAGGCCATGCTGGAGGAAATTTCACACAGGGAAGCTTCACAGGATGAGTGGACTCCAATCGGGGGAACAAGAACTTTCAGCTCCAAGCTTATTTACAACAACTATTACAAACACATCAACCCACCAACACCCTTTAGCTGGATTTGGGCCTCAAAGGTGCTAAAGAAAATAAAGATCTTCATGTGGCTGATGTTTCGGGACCAGCTCAACTCACGCAACCTCCTGGAGAGAAAAAACATCACGATTGACGGGAATGACTACACCTGCGTACTCTGTGCTGACAATGTGGAGGAACTCACGTACCATCTCTTCTTTAACTGCTCCTTCAGTATGGCATGTTGGAATGTCCTTGGGATTCACTGGGACCTTGACATCCCCTTCTTTCATACCCTGCAAAAAGCCAAGCTCAGCTGGGGTCGTAGCGCCTTCATGGAAACCTTCACCATAGCAGCCTGGGAGATCTGGATTGCTCGTAACAATGTCATTTTCAGAAACTCTACTCCCTCTGTAAATGCTTGGAAACGATCCTTCATTGCTTCTACAAGGATTCAGGCCTGCCGTTTTAAGCCGAAGGATAGGGCTAGTGTGCTTGTGTGGCTTCAGGGTTTGTAAAAGACGTTCCTCCCTGTGGAACACCTAGTCAAGCTCTGCTGAGCTACTGTAAATCGCTGTTTCCTTGTCTCTTTTAATATATGTTTTATGGTTGTCGGGGTTCTCCCTTGCAGTTTTTCACCGGTCAAAAAAAAAACAAATTGTACCAAGACTTGAAGAAGAAATTTTGGTGGACTCGGATGAAGAGGGAAATAGCGAAGTATGTATCCGAATGTGATACGTGTCGACGAGTGAAAGCAGACCATCTGAAGGCAACCGGACAAATACAACCTTTGAGCATACCTGCCTGGAAATGGGAGGACACCAGCATGGATTTCATTGTTGGATTACCTCTCACTTTTCACAAACATGACTCGATTTGGGTGATAGTCGACCGACTCACCAAGTCGGCTCACTTTATTCCAGTCAATGTCAAGTATGTGACACGACAATATGTAGAGTTGTATATTGCCAGGATTTTATGCTTACACGGAGTACCCTGCACTATCATATCAGATCGTGGAACCTTGTTTGTTGCTCGATTTTGGGAGCAGCTCCACGCATCTCTGGGTACCAAATTAATTCGAAGCTCAGCTTACCATCCACAGACTGATGGTCAAACGGAACGAGTACACCAAGTGCTAGAGGATATGCTCCGCACCTGTGCCATCCACCATGGTAAGAATTGGGATGATCATCTACCATTGGTGGAGGTTTCATACAACAATGGTTATCAGACTAGCATCCAAATGTCACCATATGAAGCTTTTTATGGCCGGAAGTGCCGCACACCTTTGAACTGGTGTGAATCCGGTGAACGAGTAACATATGGTATAGACTTGGTACAGGAAGCCGAAGATCGAGTATGAGTTATTCAAGCCAACCTCAAGGCTGCTCAGTCTTGCTAGAAAAGCAATGCGGACAAACGACGTCGACCGCTTCACTTTGATATCGGAGATCACATTTATCTTCGTGTATCCCCAATGAAAGGAATTCATCGCTTCGGAGTAAAAGGGAAGCTAGCGCCGCGTTTCATCGGAACATTCGCAATAAGTGAGCAATGCGGACCTGTAGCCTATCGGCTAGAGCTGCCAACATCACTTTCAGGGGTCCACAATGTGTTTCACATTTCACAATTGAGAAAATATCTCAAGGCCCCAGCGGAAGTCCGTATGGAGGAATTGGAAGCTCTCCAACCCGATTTTACTTACTCTGAGCATCCAACCCAGATAGTCGATGTGAAGACTCGTACCACAAGAAACCGCACCTTGCATTTCTACAAGGTCTTGTGGAGAAACCACACCGCTGATGAAGCAACGTGGGAAAGGGAGGAATATCTTAGAACCAACTATTCGGACTTGTTAACGTCATATGTTCATTAGATCATTTCCTTTTATCCTTCCTTTTTTAATCTCGGGATGAGATTCTTTTAAGAGGGGGGGAATGTAAAATCCCACATTTTCCTTCATATGAGGTTCAGTTGTAAGTTGGTTATCAACCTTAATGGAGACCAATTATAACTATGCTTATGAACTTGATCTCATCAAATATTTTCTTCCACTCATGCTTAAATTTTATTATCATGAGGAATGGACTTCACCAATAATCTTAGATAAATTCTTTTGACCTCTCTTCAAATTTTGGAATTATTTGAATGAAGGCTCCTAGGTCAAATTAATATGCCCCAATATATATTCAAATTAATTACAAATTGAATATACTACTGTATATTTGGCCATGTGAAAATTATTCAATTCAGAGGCCATAAATTTTTCTGTGGTTTACTAATAATCCAAAAAGACTTCCTGTAAAGTTTCATAATTTATGGACTCCATTGGCTATTTTATTTGAGACACTTAGCAATTTCTGACCATATTAGGAATTCAATTTTTGAATGCTGTTCAACTTATTTGAACATCAAGATTTGAACACACTATCATGGTCAGCATGACTTGCTTGACTTATCCTCATAGTTTCAAAATTTTTTGAACTCATTTGCTGTTTAAATCAGTGACACCATTGAATTTCATCCAAATTCAATTTCAAATTTGAAATTCAATTGAAACTTGCTCCAATTCGAAATACAATTGCAAAATCAAATTTCAGATATTTATTTGAGCCTCCCCACAAAAATCTAGAATTTTTGGATCAAGTTTGATAAGGGAATTGATGTTGCAGAGAAGGGGCAGGGATAAGGCTAGTGGGACCCACAAGTCAATGGGACAACCTCGGTGTTGCTCTGCACGCCGTTTTTCCGGCGCTTCCCTGCTCGACACCGCGCCGCATGCAAACCACCACCGAGCTGCTTGTCTGCCTGCTTCATGGCGTGCCTTCTACTCCTCCCCGAGCTATATAAACCCTCCCCCGGTCGAAATGGACACACACCCACACACTCGCCTCTGTTTTCCCCTTTCTGCCACTGCACCGCATCAACGCCACCGTTCTTGACACGCCGGCCGAACAACTCAAGGATTCGCGGTGCTTCCAACAGCAAAAGGTGGCTTAGCTAGTTGCTCTTCCTTTCCATCCAGCCCTTTGTTTGATTCATATGTGCGGTATTTCGAAGTTTCCTTGGAGCTCGCGGGTGAAGCCATTAGGGAACCTTCTGTTCCACGAGGACAGGCCACTTCAAGCATGTTTCTATCTCCTTCCTTGAAGCAATAAGGCGCGCAAAGGTACCTAGATGCTTCTTGTGAAGTTTCAGCCACTATCGTGCTTCCTAGCTCCCTTATCTCAAGTTTCCCCCAAAATAGTTCATACCAAGATCACTAGATTACCAGTTAAATTCCGTTTCTACGTACAATAATTCTTCAATCCAATAAGGTATTATCTCCTAGATCTCCTGGCGCATCACCTAACAAAAATTGAAAGGAAGACATCGAGAGACGGGGTCGGATTTTGAGTTATCATGGCTGCCGGTTGAAAAACTGTACCTCGCCGTCGAACTCAACTTTGCCGGCAATATCACTCCGTTCTAACCCCCAAATCATCCTCCTGGTGCTCCCAGAAACCTTCCTGACCTTTTCCCGAGCCTATTACGCCATTGCCAAGCATTTCCGACGAACGCCGAAACCCTAGCTCCGCTGTCACCGTCGCATCGCCGTCTCCGGCCATCGCCGACGTGATTGGACACCACCATCGCCTTGCGCGGTCAATTTTATGGTTGAGCGGTCACGGCGAGGCTGAAAGGAGGTCGACGCACGTAAGTCCGGCGAAGCACCGCCGCGTTTCCGGCGAGAGACGCCGCCGCGTCGGGAGGTTGACGAAGGTGCGGGTCCCACCTGTCAACGACACCGCTCGCGTGGGATCAGCTGTAACCACGGATCTGGTGCGGCTGCACGGGTTAACCCCGTGGCTCCAAGTGTGGCTCCGTTCTGATTGGTCCGATTCAAATAAAGTGGGACCGGCCCCTTTTATTTGAATTTTCCAATAGGAAAATAAATCCAGATTCAATCAAAACTTGGAAAATCCATAACTTCCTGTTGAATTATCCAAAAATTCCCAAATAAATTTTGTTAGAATAGCATGAAGAATACTGTCCAGTGGTGCACTTGGATTTGTATAAAAAGCCATAGAAATTTCTCTATAATTCAGTTAAGCAAAATGCTTAAAGAATTCATTCCTACAGTTCTGTTAATTGGAAAATTTCCAATTTTGGTCAGAAACCTATTGTTAATACCCTTGATCTCCAGTAAAAGTTTCAAGCTCTTTGGACTTAAAATATTGGGTTGATCAATATTCCAAATCTCTATGTAGTTATAAATTGAGAAAAAAATGGAAAAAACAAATTCCAGAAAATTCCCCAAACATGAAAAATCAGTTTCTCCCTGTAGGAAGCTTAAAAAATAGTGAAAAAAAATTCTCCTAGAACCAGTGAGACCCCCTCTACATGATACAACTGCTGGTAGCCATGATAGATCTCCAAAATGTCAACCAAAATTTAGAGAAGGTTATTACTTACTATAATTTTTAAGAAAAATAAACTTCCTTGATCATCTCATGTTCTTTGCAAGAATCTTCTCTATAGTCTCTAGTATCTACCATAAAAGTCCCAAAGCCAATTAAGATAATTATCTTTTTTTTATCTTAGGATATTCACACCACCTTAAGCTTATTAATTATTTGCAAAATCATTCATACCTTGTATATGCATATCGTGTAGTAGCTGAAATCGAGGAGCAGCTGGAAGCTTTGGAGGTCCAGCTGCCAGAAACTAACATAGGCTCAGATTCGCATTTAGGCAAACCCCAGTTTGCATTTAAGTTTTTTACAGTGTTTTGCAGTTTTATTTCACCTTACGTCTTCAGATGATTGTGCATTACATTTAAGGTGTTTGAAATGCACTTGCATGGCCAACAAATCCTATGGAGTCTTGGGTAGGTCTACGGCCCGTTGAGTAGACATTGCTATGCTTAGGCTCATAGGAATTCGGTAGAAGTCGAGTAGTTGGAATCTACTCGTGAGATAGGAATTTTGTCACACGGGAGAATCTGGAATAAGAAAACGGCTTATGAATATGAAATTGAGACCGAGCAGTGGGTAGGATACAGCGAGACGTGGTCTCACGTGCGTAGCCCTGCTTGTGTCGATTGAGCACCATTTCGTGTGCGGTCCTGCTGGACAAGCTTGAATTGTACCGACGACATACTAGAGGAATGGGATCCAGTAAACTGACGTAGCTTGATATTGGTTTGTCGAGGCATTCTGTTCTGTTTTATAGGCATGGGTTGAGGGCAGCAAGGTGTAAATCAGCTGGTGGGCACGTCAGAGTACGCCCCACGCAGTGACCTCCTGCTCGTGACGGATCGACCGGTTTGACATTCGAGTGTTTAGTGAAAGGTGGCCATATACGACTAGTATTGAATTGTTATGTAGGTACTGCCGTAAGTACTCGCTGACATTTCCGAAAGTGCATATGTGTCGTGTTGTTCCTGGTGTATCCTGATTGCAATCACCGTCCCTCGCGGTAATAGAGTACCACTTGTTCACTGCGCCGTGACGTAGTAAATATTGAAGAAGTCAGGAGAATATGATATAGTGGTTTACAAATTGCTTGGACAACCTTGTTTGTCTTAGAGATAGTACAATTAAAAGTTTACAGTTTCCCCATACTTTACATGTAATAGCATTATGTGCTTTGTGCACGTCATATCATCGGCAAAGCCTTTCTTGTTTGATTGTGGGGTCTATGATGTGTCGTGCCTGAAGAATGTCATGTGCTACTTAAAATATGAATATAAGGATCCACTTGTAGGTGAGTCCTTTATGCTTTACCTTACCTATGCTTAGTATTCACCCTTGCATATGTCTAGTGAGACAGGTTAGTCTTGCTGAACCTTATGCTCACGTTTGCAGTTAATGAGTTTTTGCAAATTATACGACTCATGACGGGTTTGATGACGAGGCTGCACCCCCTCCAGGATTTACACCCGAGTGGGAACCCTACATGCCGCCGTGAATTGTGTGTTGCTAGTGCGAAGTATCCAGGGCATGGATGACTTTGCTTTTGCATAGCTAGTGCTGAGAGCGTAGCTATGATGTATAGTTCTCTTCCTTTTCATTAGTATTTTAAAACTTCCGCTGTGCTTTTTAATAAAGACTTGATATTGTAAATTGTTCTCGTTCTTTTCTTGTATACTGTTGGGTGTCGCATCGCACGACACCACCCAATGAGATCCTTGGAGGTCGGGATTTCGGTTCCCACAGACATGGTATCAGAGCATCATTGGGAACAGTGTATTTGAAAAGAGCATATTTTCAAAAATTAGGATTTGAGTGAGGAATTAGTTATATGCCCTTATAAGGAGTATAATTAGTATAATATATAAAGGTGGTATACTAACTTATATGTTATAAATTCTGTAGCGACGCTCCAACGTCAGGTAAGAGGTAAGGTACGCCACCATAAGCGGATCAATTGCGGTATGCTCACCATGCGAGAGGTAGCATGGAAGTCTTCCCGTGGCTTGGCACAGAAATGTTAATAGGAGTCTCTGAAGCTTTCTATGTTTCTGAGAACCTATGACATGCGGTACCCCAGCGTGCTTCAAAATTAGTGGGAGCTCCCATCGGGTGGTGTATAACCCGATAGTATGCCTCTCTAAAATCATTCATATTCTATGGGAGCATGCGTAACACATATGCCCGAGCGTGTATAAGCCAATTCATGCGGGAGTCTTTGCTGGACAGACGTAGTACAGCCATGTACCTCGAGGCATGACATCGCTCGAGGGCGACTCACACCAGAGTCGTATGCATTTATTTTCATATGTATTATTGTGACTGCTTGTCGTGTTTCCCCGTGCCGCCCTTTAGGTGTGAAGGTGTGAAAGGGGATTGTTTGTATTTTGCAGCATTGACTACGGTAGCGACCCGTGTAGCACACGTTTGCAAGTGAACGATACTAGGGCCACCTATAAATGTATCCGGAAATACCGGTTAGAATTTTTTTTGGTGAGGCACATAGTACCATCGGTATCAACTTTGATACTTGACCTCCCAAAACGAAAAAAATGGATGCATGGTATTTTGGAAAGTCTGTCTATCAGGTGATGGTAGGCTTGGACTCCGCAAAATGATTTTTGATTCGACTTTGGGTTAGCACCAAGATTCTAGATTTTCTGGCCAAATTTTGCTCAACTTCGCCAGGTTGTAATCTTGGTTAGATAGGAATAAACATAGGGGTACGCTATATGGACGAAAATTTCTCGAAGACCTCTACAACTTTTCTGTTGACCATCAAGGCATAAAGGCTTGATAATCTGTTGAAATTTGGGGTATGCTTAAATTACTCCAGGTAACCCTACCATTGTACCAGTCTCTGTAAGTTTGCGATAACTCACAGTAGAAAAATCTTCTGCCTTATTGTGATATATATATGAAAAGGGTAGAAGCATATCTAAAGTTTTGTTATTTAAAGTTTCTCTTGATTCGAATTGGAGGCAATTCAAATTTCGAGCTCAAAACAGTGAACTGCAGGGCTGCTGTTGAACAACAGTCGGTTCATCTGTTAAGTTTAGATAGCTCTAGCTTTTAATACAGAATAGTGATATGGTCATATATATATATATATATATATATATATATATATATATATATATATATATATATATATATATATATATATATATATATATATTTCTGTAAATCTTAGCAAGTCCTCTATCAACTTTGTGTTGCACTCATGGCCTAAATCTTGGTATAGCTGTGTTAAATTCCTATGGTTGCAAACTTGGTTCTGGCGGACCAGAACTTGAAATAGTTTGCACATAGTTTAGAATTAGCACACTATACCTATGTAACAAATGTTTCATGGCCGCAATCTTTTACCTATGGATTGTTAACTTGATGTTATACAATGTTTATTTTGTCATTACCTCAATATATTGTCATGATATACCTGTATAAATTGTGGAAATCACCATATATACAGGAGAGGTTCTGTCAAAATTTCGAGAAAATTTGTGTCAACTTTAAACCTGTACAGATTCTATTCCCTAGCTCACCTGGAGCTGTATGAGTACAATCTGGAAAGGCTGTAAAGTGTACTACAACTTTTGTATTCAAACCCACACCTGGTTATGACTTTTCCTGTATGAAAATTTTCAATTTATACAGGAAGGTCAGCTGGAACAGACTGTGATTACAACTCAAAATTTAAAATTTTCTTAAACTGTTGGGAGTTGGAAACCTTCTCACTGTTCCAGTATTCTTTTCTAGAGATGGCGGATGTGATGATGCTATTACTGGACGGATGGATATTTTCCACTTGTGCTAGCCATCCGGGTTTCCCAAGTATGCTGCAAGAAGTGCTCCAATAGTTTGGCTTCATCGAGATGCCATGCTATTGGGGTAGAGAAACGATTGACAGAGGCGTTCGGTCATGCACCATCTTGGTAGACATCCCAGCTAGTCCACGTCGTTATGGATGGGCTCCTTTCTCGGTTACTATCGAGGGGGCTCATTTGGAGGACACTTGGGCAATCGCAGCTGGTGAGGCGCTTATGAAGCTTTGTGAGCTTCATCAAGATGCCATGGCTGGGACTCAATTTGCCCTTATTCCAGTCCGTGGTGTGGCTGGTTTTGAGTGGCAGCATCGTATGGTTGCTGCCTATACACTGTATGGTGACACAACCTCGACGACACTTGGGACGTATGCGGCTGCGTCCAATATGGTGGTTTCTACACAAGGCGCAATTATTCTGGAGCAAGTCGAAGCCTTGCGGGAAGCGACTGATCGGGGAGATACCCTTGATTATATCAGCGAGAATTTACGTTTGCTCCTAGCTCCAACAAATCTCCAGCTAAATAGGTGCGAGAGTCAGCTGCATTACGCTCGCATTAGGCTATGGAAAGCTCAGGCCGAACAACGGCAAACTCGCACTGAACTGCAGCAAGCTCGTGGTGAGTTGCAAGCAAGTCAGTTAGAGGTGCAACAACAGCAGGAGCAGCTATTAGTAGTCACTGAAGAGTGGGACACTGCCATTGAGACAACTCAGAATTGGGAGTATGAGGCAGAACAACTTCAGGATAATGTGATTGAGGCTGAAGCACAATTGCAACCAGTGGTGTATCCACCAGCCCATAATATACCACTAATTATGGGTGAACAATTGCCTTTGAATGATGAAGAGGAAGAAGAGATCCTTAGGAACTCGAGTATGTCGAGTAGGACGTATTGGAGTGGGATGTGGCAGAACTTCTGCCATCATGGGGCAACATATAGTTTAATAGCTGCTCGTGTTTATTTTGTGGCCATGTTTGTATCATATTAAGAATAGCAGTGGTTATGTCTAATATGACAAGACGTGTATGACATCTCATGGGGACCAAGTATGGTAGAGATGCACTTCCGTAGGGGGAGTCCATCGTTTTGGAGTACACTACTGTAAACTTGGTCATGAGATAAAATATCTTGTATAAAGTTTGTACTTTATCAATATATGTGAATGTTATGCACTTATTCCCTTGTCAATAAGTCGTGCTACTGAATAATGAAATGGATAAAGGAAAAAGAAAACATGTGCTGATTTTAAGTCATTTGGATGCATAATGGTGCGTACGCGCTCGACGCCTAAAATGGGAGGATCCAGTCGTGGTCGTCAGGACGAAGTTCCGACCCAGGAGATAGCTGCGACACCGCAGCAACGAGTTCCTCCACCACCACCTTCTGAACTTCCAAGGAGTCTAGCGGAGGTTCTCGTTGCAGTGCTTGGCTCGCGCGACGAGCAAACAGTGTTACTGTGGACCTTGGTTCAGCATTCGTCCCGTCAAGGAGGGCGACCAGATGTGGGTCCACGACAGCTTTCTCCGAGTTCATACTCGGACTTTATGTCACGCACCCACCGGTCTTCGTGGAAGCCGATGAACCGTTGGAGGCGGACAACTGGCTCCGCTCCATTGAAGGGAAGTTCAGTTCGCTACGAGTAACTGAACAACAGAAGACCCTGTTTGCGGCCCAACAATTGCAAGGGTCTGCTGGTGCGTGGTGGGCAAATTACCTTGTCGAACGACCAGTCAGCTATGCCGTGAGATGGGAGGAATTCTGGGAGGCATTTCGCGCCTATCACATACCTTCTGATGTTATGAGGAGGAAGCTTCAAGAGTTCTTGAAGCTGAAGCAAGGAGGAAGGAGTGCTTACGAGTACTCCAAGATATTCAACCACTTGGCCCAATATGCTCAGTACCAAGTGAATACTGAAGATCGGAAGCGGGAATGCTTCTATTGAGGTTTGAACCCCAAGATGAAGGACCAGCTTGCCTTGTTCAACAGCGGCAGCTTCAACAACATGGTCAATGTCGCGATCGTGCAGGAGGATGCTACTAGGGAGCTATTCTCCGACAAGAAGAAAGGAGTGCTCCGCAGGGCAGCGGAGTGGGTACTTCTCAGAAGTACCGCATGGTGTATCGATCACCATCCGGCCAGAGGTGGCAGCCGCCATCGCGACCACTGATGTTCTGTGGTCGCCCATTCAACAATGTTGGCTTTCACCCACAACAGCAGCAAGGGATGATTCCGCGTGCACCTCTACCTCCACCACGTGCACCGGGATTCCGTCCTCCATTCCGTGCCGGTTAGAACCCGTACACATGTTATACATGTGGACGTACGGGGCACTTCGCCAAGGACTACCCGCAGAGCGGAGGACAGTCATCGTACCAGGGGGCAAACTAGCCTCGCAACCAGCCCAAGAAGCAAGCCACCAGAACTGGCAACGTCCACCACCTCGCCATCGAGGACGTTCCAGAAGGTGCACCCATACTCACAGATATGTTCTCTCTCATTGGTCATCCCGTAGTCATCCTTTTTGACTCTGGTGCCTCCCACAACTTTATTAGAAATTCTTATGTCAGTCAATACCAGTTGCCTATCTGTTCCACAAAAACCCCATATATGATTTGTTCTCCGGGAGGAAAAGTAGTCGTAGATAAGATGGTCCATAGGGTACCTTGGGTGGGAACATATACTCTATCTCTCTTATTATACTAGAGCATCAGAAGTTAGATGTCATCTTAGGGATGGCATGGTTGCAATACACCTGTGCTATTATTGACATCGTTCCTCGAAGGATATATCTAAATTCTCCGCTCCACTCTCCCCAAACTTTCACTCTTGAGAGTAATATCCACGTGACTCCAACTGCTTATAACACCGAAGCTTGTAAACTCGAAGACATTCCAGTAGTATGTGAGTATCCAGACGTTTTTCCCAAAGATCTTCCTGGCATGCAACAAGAAAGAGATGTTGAGTTTAAGATTGAACTTGTACCGAGAACAGTGCCAATCTCGAGAAAGCTGTATTAGATGGCACCTAAGGAACTTGCAGAACTGAAAGAGCAGCTGAAAGAACTTTTGGACAAGGGTTTCATTCGTCCAAGTTCATCATCTTGGGGCTGTTCTGCATTGTTCGTGGAAAAGAAGGATACAACATTGAGACTATGTGTGGACTATCGTCTACTCAACGCTGTCACGATCAAGAACAAGTATCCACTACCCCGTATCGATATTCTGTTCGATCAATTGGTTGGTGCTCGGGTATTTTCAAAATGGATCTTCGCTCTGGGTATCATCAAATCAAGATCCGACCAGAGGATATACCCAAGACAGAATTCTTGACGAGGTATGGATTATATGAGTACCTTGTCATGTCCTTCGGATTGACCAATGCACCGGCCCATTTCATGTATCTCATGAATTCGGTATTCATGCCGGACTTGGACAAGTTTGTCGTGGTCTTCATCGACGACATCGTTGTGTACTCAAAATCCGAATAAGAACATGCACAACATTTGCACATCGTGCTTCAGCAATTGCGGGACCACAAGTTGTATGCTAAGTTCAGCAAACGTGAGTTCTAGATCAACCAAGTGCCATTTTTAGGGCACATCATCTCTGCCGAAGGGATTGCAGGTTATCCAGGCAAGATTAAGCAAGTACTAAAATGGGAGTCTCCTAAGTCTGTGCATGAAGTTCAAAGTTTCCAGGGTTTAGCAGGATATTACCGGAGGTTCATCCCAAGTTTTTCCAAGATAGCTAAACCAATGACGGAACTTCTGAAGAAAAGAAAGAAATATACATGGACAAAGGAATGTGAGGAAGATTTTCAAGCATTAGTAAAACACCTCACAACAGCGCCAGTATTAGCCCAACCAGACACAACAAGATCCTTTGATGTTTATTGCGATGCATCTGGAATTGGTTTGGGTTGCGTATTAATGCAAGACAGAAGGGTGATCGCTTATGGATCACGGCAGCTTCGGAACCATGAGCATCATTATCCGACTCACGATCTTGAGCTCGCTGCCATGGTACTAGCATTAAATATGTGGAGACACTATCTATGGGGCAACCTAGTTCATCTCTACACCGATCACAAAAGCTTGAAGTACATCATCACCCAGAAAGAATTGAATATGCAACAACAAAGATGGTTGGAGTTAATCAAAGACTATGAGATTGAGATCCATTACCATCCCGGAAAGTCAAATGTAGTCGCCGATGCTCTAAGTCGCAAGTACCATATCAATAACCTTTCTCTCACCTTGATAGAGGAAGAAGAACCGAGCCTCTACTTGGTTCCGTATGGGGCGCACTACAGTCTAGCCCTCATTCCTACCATAATGGAGGAAATTGTGGAGGCTCAGAAGGAGGACAAGGGCATATCTCATATTTGCAAACGAATGAAAAAGGGGGAAATGAAGTGTTTCTGAGGTGACGATGACGGTACCATCTAGTTCAAAGACGGCATCGTGGTACCCCGCAATGTGGAACTTTGGAAGAAAATTTTGGACGAAGCTCATTTTTCCAAATATTCTATTCATCCGGGGAGTAACAAATTGTACCAAGACTTGAAGAAGAAATTTTGGTGGACTCGGATGAAGAGGGAAACAGTGAAGTATGTATCTGAATGTGATACATGTCGACGAGTAAAAGCAGACCATCTGAAGGCAACCGAACGACTACAACCTTTAAGCATACCTGCCTGGAAATGGGAGGATATCAGCATGGATTTCATTGTTGGATTACCTCTCACTTTTCGCAAACATGACTCGATTTGGGTGATAGTCGACTGACTCACCAAGTCGGCTCACTTTATTCCAGTCAATGTCAAGTATGTGACACGACAATATGCAGAGCTGTATATTGCCAAGATCTTATGCTTATACGGAGTACCCAGCACTATCATATCAGATCGTGGAACCTTGTTTGTTGCTCGATTTTGGGAGCAGCTCCATACATCTCTGGGTACCAAATTGATTCGAAGCTCAGCTTACCATCCACAGACTGATGGTCAAACAGAACGAGTAAACCAAGTTCTAGAGGATATGCTCCGCGCCTGTGCCATCCACCATGGTAAGAATTGGGATGATCATCTACCATTGGCTGAGTTTTCATACAACAATGGTTATCAGACTAGCATCCAAATGGCACCATATGAAGCTCTTTATGGCCGGAAGTGCCGCACACCTTTGAACTGGTGTGAATTCGGTGAACGAGTAACATATGGTATAGACTTGGTAAAGGAAGCCGAAGATCAAGTATGAGTTAAGCCAACCTCAAGGCTGCTCAGTCTTGCCAGAAAATCTATGCGGACAAACGACATCGACCGCTTCACTTTGATATCGGAGATCACATTTATCTTTGTGTATCCCCAATGAAAGGAATTCATCGCTTCGGAGTAAAAGGGAAGCTAGCGCCGCGTTTCATCGGACCATTCGCAATAAGTGAGCAATGCGGACCTGTAGCTTATCGGCTAGAGCTGCCAACATCACTTTCAGGGGTCCACAATGTGTTTCACATTTCACAATTGAGAAAATGTCTCAAGGCCCCAGCGGAAGTCCGTATGGAGGAATTGGAAGCTCTCCAACCCGATCTTACTTACTCTGAGCATCCAACCCAGATAGTCGATGAGAAGACTCGTACCACAAGAAACCGCACCTTGCATTTCTACAAGTTCTTGTGGAGAAACCACACCGCTGATGAAGCAACGTGGGAAAATGAGGAATATCTTAGAACCAACTATCCGGACTTGTTAACGTCATATGTTCATTAGATCTTTTCCTTTTATCCTTCCTTTTTTTAATCTCAGGACGAGATTCTTTTAAGGGGGGGGGGAGGAATGTAAAATCCCACATTTTCCTTCATATGAGGTTCAGTTGTAAGTTGGTTATCAACCTTAATGGAGACCAATTATAACTATGCTTATGAACTTGATCTCATCAAATATTTTCTTCCACTCATGCTTAAATTTTATTAACATGAGGAATAGACTTTACCAATAATCTTGGATAAATTCTTTTGACCTCTCTTCAAAGTTTGGAATTATTTGAATGAAGGCTCCTAAGTCAAATTAATATGCAGTACCCAATATATATTCAAATTAATTACAAATTGAATATACTACTGTATATTTGGCCATGTCAAAATTATTCAATTCAGAGGCCATAAATTTTTCTATGCTTTACTAATAATCCAAAAAGACTTCCTGTAAAGTTTCATAATTTATGGACTCCATTGGCTATTTTATTTCAGACACTTAGCAATTTCTGACCACATTAGGAATTCAATTTTTGAATGCTGTTCAAATTACTTGAACATCAAGATTTGAACACACCATCATGGTCAGCATGACTTGCTTGACTTATCCTCATAGTTTCAAAAATTTTGGAACTCATTTGCTGTTTAAATCAGTGACACCATTGAATTTCAACCAAATTCAATTTTAAATTTGAAATTCAATTGAAACTTGCTCCAATTCGAAATCCAATTGCAGAATCAAATTTCAGATATTTATTTGAGCCTCCCCACAAAAATCTAGAATTTTTGGATCAAGTTTGATAAGGGAATTGATGTTTCAGAGAAGAGGCAGAGATAAGGCTAGTGGGACCCACCAGTCAGTGGGACAACCTCGGTGCTGCTCTGCACGCCGTTTTTCCGGCGCTTCCCTGCTCGACACCGCGCCGCATGCAAACCACCACCGAGCTGCTCGTCTGCCTGCTTCATGGCGTGCCTTCTACTCCTCCCCGAGCTATATAAACCCTCCCCCGGTCGAAATGGACACACACCCACGCACTCGCCTCTGTTTTCCCCTTTCCGCCACTGCACCGCATCACCGCCGCTGTTCTTGACGCGCTGGCCGAACAACGCAAGGATTTGCGGTGCTTCCAACAGCAAAAGGTGGCTTAGCTAGTTGCTCTTCCTTTTCATCCAGTCCTTTGTTTGATTCATATGTGCGGTATTTCGAAGTTTCCTTGGAGCTCGCGGGTGAATCTGTTAGGGAACCTTCTGTTCCATGAGGACAGGCCACTTCAAGCACGTTTCCATATCCTTCCTTGAAGCAATAAGGCGCGCAAAGGTACATAGATGCTTCTTGTGAAGTTTTAGCCACTATCGTGCTTCCTAGCTCCCTTATCTCAAGTTTCCCCCAAAACAGTTCATACCGAGATCACTAGATTACCGGTTATATTCCTTTTCTACGTATAATGATTTGTCAATCCAATAAGGTATTATCTCCTAGATCCCCTGGCGCATCACCTCACAAAAATTGAAAGGGAGACATCGAGAGACGGGTTCGGATTTTGAGTTATCATGGCTGCCGGTTGAAAAACCGTACCTCGCCGTTGAACTCAACTTTGCCGACGATATCACTCCATTATAACCCCCAAATCATCCTCCTGGTACTCCCAGAAACCTTCCCGACCTTTTCTCGAGCCTATTACGCCATTGCCGAGCATTCCCGACGAACGTCGAAACCCTAGCTCCGCTGTCACCGTCGCATCGCCGTCTCCGGCCATCGCAGACGTGATTGGACACCACGATCGCCTTGCGCGGTCGATTTTATCGTTGAGCGGTTACGGCGAGGCCAAAAGGAGGTCGACGCACCTAAGTCCCGCGAAGAACCACCGCGTTTCCGGCGAGAGAAGCCGTCGCGTCCGAAGGTTGACGAAGGTGCGGGTCCCACCTATCAACAATCGCTCGCGTAGGATCAGCTGTAACCACAGATCTGGTGCGGCTGTGCAGGTTAACCCTGTGGCTCCCGGTGTGGCTCCGTTCTGATTGGTCTGATTCAAATAAAGTGGGACCGGCCCCTTTTATTTGAATTTTCCAATAGGAAAATAAATCCAAATTCAATCAAAATTTGGAAAATCCATAACTTCCGGTAGAATTATCCAAAAATTCCTAAATAAATTTTGTTAGAACTAGCATGAAGAATACTGTCCAGTGATGCACTTGGATTTGAATGAAAAGCCATAGAAATTTCTCTATAATTTAGTTAAGCAAAATGCTTAAAGAATTCATTCCTACAGTTCTGTTAATTGGAAAATTTCCAATTTTGGTCAGAACCCTATTGTTAATACCCTTGATCTCCAGTAAACGTTTCAAGTTCTTTGGACTTAAAATATTGGGTTGATCAATATTCCAAATCTCTATGCAGTTATAAATTGAGAAAAATGGAAAAATCAAATTCCAGAAAATTCCCCAAACATGAAAAATCAGTTTCTCCCTGTAGGAAGCTTAAAAATAGTGAAACAAATTCTCCTAGAACTAGTGAGACCCCCTCTACATGATACAACCCCTGGTAGCCATGATAGATCTCCAAAATTTCAACCAAAATTTAGAAAAGGTTATTGCTTACCATAAGTTTTAAGAACAACAAACTTCCTTGATCATCTCCTGTTCTTTGCAAGAGTCTTCTCTATAGTCTCTAGTATCTACCATAAAAGTCCCAAAGCAAATTAAGATAATCATCTTATTTTTTCTCTTAGGATATTCACACCACCTTAAGCATATTAATTATTTGCAAAATCATTCATACCTAGTATATGCATATCGTGTAGTAGCTGAAATCGAGGAGCACCCGGAAGCTTTGGAGGTACAGCTGCCAGAAACTAACATAGGCTTAGACTCGCATTTAGGCAAACCCCGGTTTGCATTTAAGTTCCTTACAGTGTTTTGCTGTTTTATTTCACCTTACGTCTTCAGATGATTGTGCATTACGTTTAAGGTGTTTGAAATGCACTTGCATGGCCAACAAATCCTATGGAGTCTTGGGTACGTCTACGACCCGTTGAGTAGACACTGCTATGCTTATGCTCATAGGAATTCATTAGGAGTCGAGTAGTTGGAATCTACTTGTGAGATAGGAATTTTGTCACAAGGGAGAATCTGGAATAAGAAAATGGTTTATGAATATGAAATTGAGACCGAGCAGTGGGTAGGATACAGCGAGATGTGGTCTCACATGCGTAGCCCTGCTTGTGTCGATTGAGGACCGTTTCGTGTGCGGTCCTACTGGATAAGCTTGAATTGTACCGGTGACATACTGGAGGAATGGGCTCCAGTAAACTGACGTAGCTTGATATTGGTTTGTGGAGGCATTTCGTTCTGTTTTATAGGCGTGGGTTGAGGGTAGCAAGGTGTAAATCAGCTGGTGGGCACGTCAGAGTACGCCCCACGCAGTGACCTCCTGCTCGTGACGGATCGACCGGTTTGACATTTGAGTGTTAAGTGAAAGGTGGCCATATACGACTAGTACTGAATCGATATGTAGGTACTGCTGTAAGTACTTGCTGACATTTCCGAAAGTGCGTATGTGTCGTGTTGTTCCGGGTGTATCCTGATTGCAATCACCGTCCCTCGCGGTAATAGAGTACCACTTGTTCACTGCGTCGTGACGTAGTAAATACTGAAGAAGTCAGGAGAATATGATATAGTGGTTTACAAATTGCTTGGGCAACCTTGTTTCGCTTAGAGATAGTACAATTAAAAGTTTACAGTTTCCCCATACTTTACTTGTAATAGCATTATGTGCTTTGTGCATGTCATATCATCGGCAAAGCGTTTCTTGTTTGATTGTGGGGTCTATGATGTGTCGTGCCTGAAGAATGTCATGTGCTACTTAAAATATAAATATAGGGATCCACTTGTAGGCGAGTCCTTTATGCTTTACCTTACCTATGCCTAGTATTCACCCTTGCATATGTCTAGTGAGACGGGTTAGTCTTGCTGAGCCTTATGCTGACATTTTCAGTTAACGAGTTTTTGCATATTATACGACTGATGACGGGTTTGATGACGAGGTTGCACCCCCTCCAGGGTTTACAGCCGAGTGGGAACCCTGCACGCCGCCATGAATTGTGTGTTGCTAGTGCAAAGTATCCAGGACATGGATGACTTTGCTTTTGCATAGCTAGTGCTGAGAGTATAGCTATGATGTATAGTTCTCTTCCTTTTCGTTAGTATTTTAAAACTTCCGCTGTGCTTTTCAATAAAGACTTGATATTGTAAATTGTTCTTGTTCTTTTCTTATATACTGTTGGGTGTCGCATCACACGACACCACCCAATGAGATCCTTGGAGGTCGAGATTCCGGTCCCCACAAGAAATATTTGTTTTTGAAATTTCTTTCTCATTTGATTTTCAAAAGTGGGAGAAAATTGTTTTCTAAACTTTTCATGTGTATAAGCAATGTTCGGATTGTAAGTGATGTTGCCAATGCATTCAACAAGGGGGAGATTTTGAGACCTATGTGTGCTGAATACATTGGAACTTACGATAAAAGTTTTGAACACCCTTTTCAACAAGGTCCGACAATAAGTACGACTTGTTTTGGGTAGCTTCGGTAAGGTCCGACGATAGGTCCGACATACTTTGGGTAGCTCTGGCAAGGTCTGACAATAAGTCCGACATGTTTTGAATAGCTCCAGCAAGGTCCAACGATAGGTCTGACATGTTTTGGGTAGGTCTAGTGCAAGGTCCAGCAAACTTTGGCTAGGTCCGATGCAAGGTCCGATGCAAAATCGCAGTGGTTCTACTTTTAACTTGCAATGTTTCAAACTTGCTTTACACTTATGGGAATATTTTCTTAGTACTTTTTGGACTAAGTTTTTGATGTGATTTGGCTGATTTTGGTGGTTAAACATTACTGTGGTTTTCAACATGCTTACGTGAGGTGCTCACGTAAGGTGTTGTGGTTATTGGACTAACGAGAGTCAAGTCGAGGAATTGTGCTTGGAAGAATTGGTTATTTGTTCATGTGTAGGTGTTGCTTGAGGTCAAGACCTGGCTGGTGACGGGATCCATTGGACTAGTCTTAGGGAGAAGATGAGGATCAACAAACAAGTTTGGGAGGAATTGTGCTTGAGTTGATCGAGAGGTCACACATCATGTTTGGGTCAAGAACAAAGCATATGAAGATATCGTGGATGTTGTTGGAAGGTGTTTGCATGTGTGCAAGGAGTGCATGGACGTGGCAACATGGTTCCAAGACGTCATGAAGAGAAGTAGACGTAAAGAATTAGTCAGAATGGTCCAACTGGCTGGATTATGCCTCAGGCTGCGACTTAGGTAGTTATGGTTCGTTTATGGAAAGTTTTGAGTTTGTTTTGGTTAGATTTTGTGTGGGTCATGAAGTTGAGTTGTTTTAGGAATGTAGGATACGTTCCTAAGGTGTTTGGAAATATTAAGATTGCTTTTATCTGCATATGGAAGAGTCTTGAGTAGTTATGGAAAATTTCGGTTGAAACTAAGTAGGATTAGAGTCCTAGTTTGGATTGTGTTGGCCTTAGGCCTGGTTATATAAGCAAGGGAGGTCAGAGGTCATGTGGAGATGACTTTGGCATGTTCCTCTTGTGTTTTGATCAAGAAAATTCATAGTTTAGAGGAACTTTTTGTGCCTTGTTCGTCCAACTTGTTTTACATAAGTTTTTTCTCGTTGAGTTTCTGCACAACACTATGTTGCTTGGGTGTTTTCATCATAACTCGAGTTTTACAGATCCAATTGACGTGATTCCTTTTGGGTTATCTTCACAACTTGATTATCTATCATATGTGAAAATTTCACGGTCATTGGATTTGTGGTTTATGATCTACACAAGTTTCTTTGCAGTATTGCAAATTTGTTTTTACTCGGGTAGAACAGATTGACCTTTGATTGATCTTTTGATCATAACTTGAGTTTTTCTCAACGGTTTTTCGTGATTCTAGTTGTAGTGTCTTTGTGACTTGTTTCTCAATAATATGTACTATTTTTTTTCACATTTGAACACGTTTAGATCAGTTGCACACATGGTTTCTTAACAGATTGATTTTCTACCGAGGGGTTTTCGTTGCTAAAAAGTTTAAATCTACCATTCACCTTCCCTTCTGGTAGCTTTTCACGTGCTCTTCAATCCAACAGAATTATGTTACTATCTATGTGTAAAATTGTGGCCAAACAAACGATATACAAAGGAGTTGCTGTCAAAATGTTTCCAAAAATCTGTTGACTTGGTCAACTTTAATAATTCATATTGAAGGCAAATAAATACTTTTTGGAAAGTGATAGAAGTCCTCTACAATCCTTATATTCGCTCCAAGACCAGAATCCCTCTTTAAATTAGTTAAAAATCCAGAACTCCACAGTGCAGAAATACCAATTCTGGGCAGAGTTTTTGTGCACTTCTTTAATTTGTTCATAGAATTCCAAATACAAATCGCTAAAGGCATATGATACATTTATAGAAATATTATGAGTTATGCTACAACTTTGTAGTTTTGAGCTTTGTTAAATTTGGAGCAGAAATGTATGAAACATTTGGATTAAAGTAGGTACTTCTAAATGAGGTGCTGCTGAAACTTTTATAAAAGTTTGTCAACATTGAAATCACATATCTCATGATCGAGAACGGCTATGAGGCCAAGTATATAATTGTTAGAAATATACTGAAGTCCTCTGCAAATTTTATTCTCACTCCCAAAACAGATGTTCACGTTTAACTGGTGAAATAGTCAGAAGAACAGAAAATGCTGCGGGAATAGTAACTTGGGAACAGTTTCTGCACCTTTCTGTTATTTGACCCGAACTCTCTGCACAAATAGCAATAAGGGTCATGTGATACACCGATGGAAATCTTATAATGTGTGCTACAACATTTTAATTCTGTACATGATCAAGTCATGTCCAGAAACATTTGGAAAAGTGGGATCAAAGTTTGTGCATACTAATGAGATACTTAGAATGGTTCCATAATTCCTGTAGCTTTCAAAATACATATCTCTTGAACCAGAATTGATACAAGGGTAAATGAATATTCGTTGGAAATACAAGGAGGTTAACTTTGACTTTGGTATTCAGATTGAAAGTGCATCTAGGTTCCCCGTGGGTTTTGGATGATTGATGACGACAATTAAGTCGCTAATGAGCTCAAGTGATCTTAGCACAGGTGTGGACTCGATCGGAGACGCAAACCCTCAAAAAGGAAAAGGAAGGAAACGGAGTCAACTCGAAGCGTAGAAACTAGGGTTTCTAGCGTGTTGAGTTAGACTAGCCGTAGAAATAGGAGGGTGCGTGTGTAAAGTGCATTGAGATCAAGTTTGGGAGCTCAAAGTGTATTAGAGGTCAAACCCCTTGAGAGAAAAGAGTGGATAAGCAGTCTGGCAGTAGGGCCGGACTAGTCCGTGCAGGTGGCCGGACTAGTCCGCCCCTAGCCGGCCAAGTCCGTTGTCGGCCGGACCAGAAGGGTCTGACTTAGATCGGACTAGTCCGTTTGTGGCCGGACTAGTCCGGGTAGCAGTGAGTGGGTTTTGGGGACTAAGTCTCAAAACCACGGACTTGTCCGTTTGAGTCCGGACCAATAGGTCCTGAGTGATAACGGACTAGTCCGCCCGTGGGGCCAGACTAGTCCGGGTTAGCATGTTGAAGGTACTTCTGTGACTAAGTCTGGGAGGACCGGACTAGTCCGCCCTTGGGGCCGGACTAGTCCGTGGTCCTCAGACTAGTCCGTTTTCACACGGAGCAAAAGGCTCTGTGTGAGATCGGACTAGTCCGGTGGTGACCGGACTAGTCCGTTGTTGAAGTGACCGTTTGAATTTGAAGTTTGGCGGGTAGTGTGACGATAGCGTGTCAGCTGTCGGGGCCTGACAAGAGGTCAGTGGTCCCCTAGGCCGGACTAGTCCGGGCCTGAGGCCGGACTAGTCCGCCCTTCTGCTGAAGTCAGCAGTATGGGCTTGGGACCTCTATAAATAGAGGTCCCCTGGGTTCTTTTGAAACAACACTCTTGAACACTGGAACCCTAGCGCCGCCACAGCCAACTTGGAGCACTCTTAAGCCTCTTTCTTGCTAACTTTCCCTCTAAAACTAATTCTTGTGTGGATTAGGGTTTAGTGAGGTGGAGAAGAGGAAGAACATCGCGCTTGTGCTCCCGGTTTGATCTCTTGCACTCATTGAGTCTTTGTGAGCTGTGTGTTGAGTGTGTTTGCGTTGTTGATCATCTTTGTGGTGTGGGAGCCTCAGATTGTGAGAAGCCCCCAACGAATCTTGTATTCGCACTTTGAGATAGTGGAGAACCAAGTTAGGCCCGTGCGGTAAACTTGGTGAGGGAAGGGTTGGTGAACCCGGTCCTTTGTGGACTCCTCAATGGGGACGTAGATTCTTGTGTGGAATCGAACCTCGGGATAAAATCCTTGTGTCTCCGTGTTCTTCGTATTTTGTTCATCGCATACTTAGCTCTAAGGTTGCTAGTCTTGTCTTGTGCCTCACATTGCTTAATCTTGTTAAAACTTGACTCACTCTTGTGTTGATAGTTTCTAAACTTGTCTTAAACATATCCTCACTTGTAGCCTCGAGAAAATCCCTCTAAAACTTGCTAGAAACACTTTTTAGGGTTCTTCACGCAGGCTGACCGGACTAGTCCGCCCCCAGACCGGACTAGTCCGCCCCCTGTGATTTAATCTCGTTTTATTCAGTCATTTGCAGGTCGATTAGCCTATTCACCCCCCCTCTAGGCAACTTTCAATTGGTATCAGAGCGGGACTCTCCACAAAGAGTCTAACAACTCGGAGAGATGGCCGGAGTGGTGTTTGAAGAGGTGTCGACCAACGACTCTCAACCGACACGTGAGGAGACAATGGCTTATCAAGACAAGCCAACGGATGATGAGGAGACTCGCCAGCTCAAGGCGAAGCTCCGGGAGAAGTTGAAGATTGCTGTGGTTGAGCCGTCAAGCTCATCAAGTGGTGGCGGCGGGATCAACTACAACCGACAAGGGTTCAACTATGAACGCCTTGCCGCCAACAACCACTACCTCTCCATCCCATTGGGGAAACCTCCTCAATTCGATGGAACCGACTACGGGATGTGGAAACACAACATGAAGATCCACCTCGTGTCACTCAATCCGGCATTGTGGCAAATTGTCATGACCGGGGTGGAGATCCCGAAGGATGAGGACAACATCACGCAAGAACAAGCCATCCTCATCCACCGCAACGCTCAAGCTGCGGGTGTGATTATCTCATCTCTCTCAAGAGATGAGTTCAACCGCGTCGATGGCCTTGAGGTGGCCAAAGACATATGGAACACCCTCAAGACGGCACATGAAGGGAATCGGGTGGTCAAGGAGGCCAAGATTGAGCTCATCGAAGGAGAACTTGGGAGATTCGCCATCTTGGATGGTGAATCCCCCCAAGACATGTACAACCGGTTGAAGGTACTTATCAACAAGAGCCGATCATATGGCTGCACCAAGTGGACCGACCACGAGGTTGTGAAGAGGATGATCCGGGCATTCATGCCTAGGAACGTCGCTCTTTTCTCCATGATTCGAGAAAGCCCGGGGTTCACTCAAATGACCCCGGAGGAGGTCCTTGGAAGGATCATCAACCACGAGATCATGGAGAAGGAGGCGCTCTTCTACAACAACCTTCAGAAGTTCACCGCCTCCAAGATGAAAAACATTGCACTCAAGGCAACACCCTCTTCAAAGGAGCAAGAGGAAAGTGATGAGGAGAGCCTCGACACCGATGAGGAAGAGGCCTTCTTCATCAACAAATTCAGGAGAATGATGAGGAGGAAGAAAGGTGGATACAACCATGAGGGCAAAGGGAAGGAAAGAGCAAGGCCCAAATCAAAAAGGTCTTGCTACAATTGTGGCGAGTATGGGCACTTCATCGCTGATTGCCCACATGAAGAAGCGAAGAAGAAGAAGGAGGGCAAGCCTCAAGATAAGAAATTCTTCAAGAAGAAGAGGCCCTCCGGACAAGCCCACTTGGGGCAGGAGTGGGACTCTAACGATGAGTCCTCCTCCGAAGAAGAAGAGGAGAAGATGGCTACCATAGCCATCGGGAGGAGCTCCAAGGGAAGCAAGCTCTTCCCCAACCTCAACGACAACTACAAACCTACTTGCCTTATGGCAAGGGAGGGAAGGAAAAAGGTAACATCTCACCCCTCCTCCACAACTTCCTCGGAAGATGAATTTGATAGCGCTAGTGAAAATGAGCATATGTTTAAGGACATAAGCAAAAGCACCCTGCGTAGGATGAAGTTGCTTATGGATGAGATCTTTGAGAAGGAGGATCTCATCAATAGACAAGAGGACATGCTCATCCTTGAGAAGGAGAGATGTCGAGAGCTTGATGAGCTCCTTGAGCTCGAAAGAGAGAAGAGCAAGGCATTGGAACACGAACTTGCTCTAAGTAAGAAAACGTGTTCAAGTCTTGAGGAGAAAACAATTGAGCTCAAGGATGAACTTGGGAACTTGTCAAAAGTCAACAAAATCCTTGAGACTCAAGTTGAGTCTCTCAAGAACAATGTAACCTCTTCCTCTAAGAGCTCAACCGTCTCAAAGGCCTCATCCAATGCAACTCCGCCTTGCAAGTGCTCTAACTTAATCCTTAAGCTTAAGGATGAACTCAACTCAGCACAAGGCAAGCAAGCACCTAAAGGTGCCATCTTTGACAAGGAGAAGGTGGCGTATGCACGAAGTGCATACACCAACACAAGACCTCCCCATGTCAAGGATGGTCTTGGCTATACTAGAGGTGGAAGGCATAACGCCAAAACCTCCAAGTATGGCAAAGACATGATTGTCTTTGTTAAGGGGAGTTCATCTCCAACTAAAATTGAAAAGAACTCACCCTCTAGCAGCAAAATGCCTAAATCTGAATCGCATCCTTTATTTCATGATTTTGATGCGTCTTATGTGCTAAAGAGGAACAAACACAGCAAAGTGTTTGCTAGATATGTTGGGCCACTCCACAAGAGCCCCAAGCCTTGCGTGTGGGTGCCCAAATGCCTAACTACTAACGTGAAAGGACCCAACTCCGCTTGGGTACCTAAAAGGAAGGCATAAACTTGTTTTGTAGGCATACTCCTCCGGTGGATCGAAATGGGTGTTGGATAGCGGATGTACCAACCACATGACCGGAGAGAGGAGCATGTTTGAAAGCATCTAGGCCCCCACGAGGTACGGTTTCGGTGATTAATGACAACCGTTAATTACCACTAATGAGTTTGTGGATGCGAGGTTTCATGTACAATGAATCAAACGTCGATCAATCACTCATAAATGTCATCTACTGCTCATTGGATGCAAAAGGAGACCCCTCAACGAACTAACCTAAGGGGTTAATCGGAAACAAATGAGGAACTCGTACAACGACGCAACCTTATCAAAATTGGCAACACAAGAAGCTTCATATCCATCAGAAGAGCCATACAAACAAGTGTTCAAGAGGTCACAAGTCCAAAATCCAAAAGATCAGTCCAACTCAACTCGAAGGAAACAAATTGTACACACCGGATCATCCGGTGATCTGAAGAATGACTGCATCGGTCGATTTGGACTCAACAGAAGAAGAAGACCTCAGAATGAAGTACACACCGGATCATCCGATGTGTAGCAAGTGAACATCGGATGAATACAACAGTAAGCAAATTTTCTGAAGTGTTCTGAAGGACTGAACACCGGATCATCCGATGTTGAAGGCAGATGCACATCGGTCGATTACAACAGAAGCAAATTATCAGCTCAACCAGACTGAAGATCTATTCATCGGATCCTCCGATGATGAAGGAGGTGAAGCATCGGTCTAATAACGGTCATTTCTGACAGAATGACGTCAGCTAATCTAATTAGACCGATGCTCATAAAAGGGGGTCATCGGATCATCCGATGTACACAGAAAAAGTAATCAGCCCACTTTTCCAACGGCTAATTCGGTTGGGCTGAGTATTTAACCCCCTCCCACCAGTCATTTCGGTGAGGCTGGACAACAAGAGCACCACTACACATTCCCCAAGTGTCCAAGACTTAGAATACTCATTTTCACACTCTTGTAACCCTTTCACACCTCAAGATATAGGCTAGTTCCTCTTAGAGTTAAGCTTGTGTGCGTCCTCTCTGGGTGAGTGGAGACTCTAGAGTAGGGAGAGCCGTGAGGAAGTGCATTCTTGGTGATTGCACTCACCTTGTATCAAGAGGAGAGTGAAGAGATCGCTCCGGAGCTTGCCGAGACCATTGTGGAAGCCCGGAGGATCGAAATTGTACAAGGCTTGAGCTCCACCTTGCCAAGGATGGCGAACGGAGGAAGTTAGTGGATTCCCTCGTCTCGGTGACTTGGGAGTGGCGATACCCTTAGGTGGGTGCCACAACGTGGACGTAGGTGGATCCTAGTGATCTCACCGAACCACGGGAAAAATCGTCGTGTCCCCGTGTCTTCGAGCGTTTGCATTCCTCCTCCCTACTCCTTTACGATTACGCAATTCTCAATTCCGCACTTAATTCTCTTAATTGCACTGTTGGCTTGCTTAGAGAATTAGATTTCACTTAAGCTTTAAATTGACTTAAAATTTGAAGTAGCCCAATTCACCCCCCCCCCCCTCTTGGGCATTCGATCCCTACAATTGGTATCAGAGCGAGGTTGCTCATTGGATCATTCTAGCTTCACCGCTAGAGAGCAAAAATGGCCAAGAATGGGGGTTCGGTTCCTACCTTCGAGGGCAAGAATTTTGCTTATTGGAAAGCACGCATGCGCGCTTACCTTGAGGCAATTTCTCCCGAAGTGTGGGAAGCGACCCATGCGGGGTTTGGCAACCATGAATATATTGGTGATCAACTAAAATGGGATGCTAAGGCTAGGAATGCTATTTATGAGTGCATTAGTCAAGATGTATTTGCTAGAATTGCTAGTAAGGAGAAAGCTTGTGAAATTTGGGCTTGCTTGATTGAGATCCATGAGGGTTCCTCTCGTGTCAAAGAGCTCAAATATCACTTGCTTAAATCCAAGTATGATGATTTTAAAATGCTTCCTCATGAGAATGTTAATCAAATGTTTTCTCGCTTAAATGTACTCATTGAGGAAATTAATGCTCTTGACATTGCTTCTCTTGGCAAGGGACTCATCAACCGCAAGATCCTCATGCTACTTCCCAAGCCCAAGTACAACATCATCAACTCAATGCTCCAAAAGGAGTCACTTGACAACATTGAGGTTTCGGAGCTCATTGGAGAGATACATGCTCATGAGATGAGTGTGCTTGGAATGATGGAGGAGTCATCATCATCAAAGACCATTGCTCTCAAGGCCTCAACCAAGAAGACACATACCAAGAAGAAGAAAGTGGTTGAGCCTAGCTCAAGTGAGGAAGAACAAGCTACAAGTGAAGATGATGATGATGATGAGCTTGCATTGATGATGAGGAAGTTTTCACGTCTCAACTCAAAGATTGCCAAGAAGGGATACTCGTTTGATCCCAAGAAGAAAGCCTTCTTGCCAAGGAGAGATGAAAACAAGACGTGCTACAATTGTGGCGATCAAGGCCACATATCATATGATTGTCCAAGACCGGACAAGAGGAAGGACAAGGGCAAGCATCGCAAGCTAGAAGAGAGTGATGATGATGAAGATGCAAAGCCCAAGCGCACCTTTGGAAAGAAGAAACTTGACAAAGGCAAGAAGACCAAGCTCTTTCCTAAGAAGAGAAGAGGACCTCAAAAGGTCTTCATGTGCGAAGCAAATGAGTGGGTCACCGATGAAGAAACAAGTGATGATAGTGAAGATGAGGAAGAAAACTTGGCAAGCCTCGCTATCGTCAACAAGGATGACTCACCCCTTCCTCCACCGCCTATGTGCCTCATGGCGAAAGGTAACACAAAGGTATGTGATGACTCAAGTGATGATGAACTTTCTCCCGATGAACTAGCATCTATGATTAATGAATATCATGCCATTATCAAAAGGGAAAAGGCTAAGGTTAAGGCACTTGAGCTAACTCGCGCTAAGCTAGAGGGTGCCAACCTCGATTTGCAAGACAAGTATGTCACCATACTTAATGAGCATAAAACGCTCAAGTCACATGTCAAGCAAATCGAGGAGGAGAAGGCTCAAATCAAGCTTGAGTTCCATGAGCTTGACTTAGCTAACTCGGCACTATTGGCTAAGCATAACGAGTTAGTTCAAGAGCATGAGACACTTAGTCTTTCCTATGAAGCAATGGAACTAAAATTGAATAACTTGAAGAAAGAAACTCTTGATGGCAAAACACCCACTAGTTCACATGCCACTAACAATTTGCATGAGTCTTTGCCATTGAAAGCTAATAGGGAGAAGGAGCTAATGGACGAGATCGAAAGTCTCCGCACTAGTGTGGCTAGACTTTCCAAGGGAGAGGACAAGCACAAGGAGATCCTCTTCCAACAAGCTAAAGGCTTCAACAAGAGGGGACTTGGGACCTTCCCTACGCCCAACAAATGGAAGGTGCCCTCACCGGAGCTTAGGACAAGCTTCATCAAGGAAGTGGGATCCTATTGCCAACATTGTGAGGTCACCGGACATCACACTAGGGAGTGCCCTCTTCCCACTCGTCCTTCTCCAATATTACCTCCTAACTATTCATCTACTTTCAATGATTGTCACTATCTATTGAGCAAAGTAGGTGGAAAGGTGAAGGCGAAGTTCATTGGCAAAAACATCAAGGGCATGAAGGGGAAGCTCCCCAAGCAACTTTGGGTCCCAAAATCACTTGTATCACACATACAAGGACCTAAGTTGGCTTGGGTTCCTAAACTCAAAAACTAACTTCATGTGTGTAGGTGAACTACAAAGCCGGAGGAAAACATTGGGTACTCGATAGTGGGTGCACTCAACACATGACCGGCAATGATGGTATGTTCACCTCCATAGAAGACCCCGGCAATCATGAACAAGTCACCTTTGGTGATAACTCAAAGGGGAAGGTAATTGGTTTAGGTAAAATTGCAATTTCTAATGACTTGTCCATTTCGAATGTGCTTTACGTTAAGTCTCTTAGCTTTAATTTGCTCTCTATTGCTCAACTTTGTGATCTTGGACTAACGTGCACATTTGACAAAGATGGTGTTGTGGTGTCTAGTGTAGCTAGCAAAGAGCTAATATTCAAGGGCTTTAGGCATGGTCATCTATATTTGGTGGACTTCTCCAACAAGAGCGCAAGCCTAACTACTTGTCTTTTCACCAAGACAAGTTTGGGGTGGCTATGGCATCGGAGGATTGCTCACATAGGAATGAGCAAGCTCAAGAAGTCCTTCAAGCTAGGGATGGTGACCGGCGTAAAGGACGTGACGTTTGAAAAGAACAAGCTATGTAGCGCATGTCAAGCCGGGAAGCAAGTGGCTTCGCACCATCCGATGAAGACAATGGTGTCTACCTCCAAGCCGCTCGAACTACTTCACATGGACCTCTTCGGACCGTCCACCTACCAAAGCCTTGGCGGTAATCTCTATTGTCTCGTTATTGTTGATGATTACTCTCGCTATGCTTGGACTTTATTTTTAGGTGACAAGGGTGAAACCCCGGAAGTCTTCAAGACCTTTGCAAAACGAGCTCAACGGGAATTCCAACTTCCCATCATCAAGGTCCGGAGTGACAACGGCACCGAGTTCAAGAACTACAATATTGGGGAGTGGTGTGACCGTGAAGGAGTCAAGCACGAATTTTCGGCTACATACACCCCTCAACAAAACGGTGTTGTTGAGAGAAAGAACAAGACACTAATCACCCTCGCGAGAGCCATGCTTGATGATTATGGGACGTCGGAGAAGTTTTGGGCGGAAGCGATCAACACGGCATGCCATGCCGCAAATAGAGTCTATCTTCATCGACTTCTCCAAAAGACTCCCTACGAGCTCCTCATTGGGAGAAAGCCCAACATCTCCTACTTCCGGGTTTTCGGATGCAAGTGCTACATCTACCGCAAGAAAAGACTTGGTAAGTTTGAAAGAAGGTGCGATGTTGGTATTTTCCTTGGTTATGCGTCAAACTCAAAGGCATATCGAGTATTCAACCAAACCTCCGGGTTAGTTGAAGAAAGTTGTGACGTTGAGTTTGATGAGACTAATGGCTCCCAAGAGGAGAGTTTTGGTCATGATGATATAGATGATGAGCCTCTACGAGAAGCTATGAAGAACATGACCATAGGAGACATCAAGCCCGAAGTTGAGGAGAGCCATGATCAAGGGGGAGCTTCAAGTCCGAACATCAACACCTCCATGGCGCCTCAAGTGGATGAAGAAGAAGACAAAGATGATCCATTGCCTATGCAAGACCAACAAGCCACACAACACCAAGAAGAAGATGAAGTCCAAGATGAAGTCCAACCACAAGACGAGCAAGATGCTTCACCACCACCAAGTGACTCTCAACCGTTGATGAGACATGGGCGCATCTCCAAGGCACATCCAATGGATCAAATCATTGGAAGTCCTTCACGGGGAGATTTCAAATCAAGCAACTTCAAGAGGGGACCTTCATCCATCAAGAGAAGTACACTAAGGACCTCTTGAAGAAATTTGAGATGGGAGATTGTAGCTCAAGAAGCACTCCTATGGCGACAAATTGTCATCTCGACGCGGACATGGACGGTAAATCTATTGATCAATCTCATTACCGTTCCATGATTGGTTCATTGCTATATCTTACCGCATCTAGGCCCGATATTATGTTTAGTGTGTGCTTGTGTGCTCGCTTCCAAGCGGCACCTAAAGAATCGCACAAGAAGGCGGTCTTTAGGATACTTCGGTATCTCAAGCATACCCCAAGTGTAGGTTTGTGGTACCCCAAGAATGCTAGTTTTCATCTCTTAGGTTACTCGGATTCGGACTTTGCCGGATGCCGTGTAGACCGCAAGAGTACCTCCGGGGGTTGCCACTTACTTGGGCGTTCCCTAGTTTCTTGGTCGAGCAAGAAGCAAAATTCCGTGGCTTTGTCCACCGCGGAGGCGGAGTATATAGCGGCCGGTGCATGTTGTGCCCAAATCCTATATATGAAGCAAACCCTCTTGGACTTTGGAATTAAGTTTGGTTGTGTGCCTCTCCTTTGTGACAATGAAAGTGCGGTTAAGATAGCTAGAAACCCCGTTCAACACTCCCGCACTAAGCACATTGATATTCGCCATCACTTCTTGCGGGACCATGAGGCTAAGGGAGAAATCTCTTTGCAAGGTGTTAGGTCCGAAGAACAATTGGCGGATATCTTCACCAAACCACTTGATGAGAAAACTTTTTCTAGGCTTAGAAGTGAGTTAAATGTGCTAGATGCATCTAACGTCATGTAAATTGCCATGTTCATGTAAGGTTGCATGTCATATAGGTCTTGCCTAACTCCCAAAGGATAGGGGCGAGCTAGAAATAGTTTTCCCTGAGTAAGCCTTTGGCAGGTTTAAACTTGGCAAGATAGATTTATTTTATGCCTTGCATGATTCCTGTCATATAGACTTGCATTCATCTAATATTTTGCATTATCTTGTTTGACATTGCATACGGTAGATTGTCACAAAGGGGAACCCACATCATGAGAAGGAGACTTGTTTGAAATGCAATATCTCAACTCATATGATGTGGAAAGAGCAAAATTCTAAAGGAACATGCTTTAATGAGATAGAAGTTTCCATACTCTACCTCACAAAGCATGAGCCTTACATTTTATTTGGATATTTTTCCTCCATTTTTTCTTGGTGTTCCGTTTGTGTTAAGGTCTAGCCAAGCTATTGGCATATTAGCTTCTTGAGGGGTAAGGAGTTGCCCAAAAAGTCCTAAGACATGTGTTTCTCCTCAATTGTTTGTTCGGTCGAAGGACATATATGGGATGTTTTCGTTCTGTTGTCATCGGATTATCCGATGCCCCTGTCAATCTCTCATCGGTCAAATAGGTGTTCAATCCTCAAAACCCAACTCTGTCAGAACCTCAAATGATCCGACGCGTTCATCCTGGAAAACATCGGTCCATCCGATGTTCACTCTTCTGGAGCTGTGATCCATTCAACCGATGTCTACCTCCCTCTAACGTTGGATCATCCGGTATCAATATCACTCGGTTGAACACCCTTACTGTGCTATTCGACCGATGTTCAAAACCCTAATCATCGGTTCATCCGATGTCAACAGCAATTCTTGAATATCCTTACTGTTGCAATTGACCGATGTTCACTGCATATATCATCGGTCCATCCGGTGTTTGAAAAACGGCTAGGGTTTGGGCCCCACTATTTAAACCCGCGCGCCGGCCCGACCCTTTCTCTCCCCGACACCCCGTGCTCCCGCCGCCGCCGACCACCGCCTCTCCACGCGCCGCCGCCTCTCCCTCGCCTGCAGCGCCGCCGCCGGCCGCCGCCGCCGTCCCCTGCTCGCGCCACCGCCGCCGGCCACCTCTCCCGCGCGCCGCCGCCCTTCCCTCGCGCCGCCGCCGCCGTGCTCCACCCGCAGCACCGCCGCCGCTGCCTCCCCACGCGCCGCCGTCGCCCGTGCCCGCTCACCGCACCACTTCCGCAGCAGCCGCCGCCGTGCTCCACCCGCGCCCACGCACCATCGCCACCGCACCTCTCCCTCCGTCGAAGCATCTCCACGTCTTCTCCGGCCCCCGTCGCTAGGTTTTCCCGAGCTCCATCGTCGCTAAGGTGAGCTCCGTGCCGTGCGACGTCTCTCGTTGATTATCTCGTCATCGTTCGTTTTCAACGTTGCTAACCCTTCCTCTCCGTCGCCTAGATGGGTCGTGATCGCAAAGGAAAGGGAAAAGCGATCACGGAGCCCGCCGCGAAAAAGCGGAAACTTTCGAAGGATGAGAAGAAGGCCTTGATGGCCGCTCGCGCCGCCGAGGAGCGTGAGCGCGGCCATGGGGGTTCGTTGAGGATTCGCGAGGCCCGTCCAAGGCCGCCTCCCGTGATCGACGACTCCGACGCCGAAGAGGAGCCTGTTGCGCCTCTCGTCCGCCGGCGCTCAGCCCGGACCCGAGGAGGTCACGTCGAGGCTGCTCCTCGTCCGAGACCGACGGCTGCCGACCGTCGTGAGGACAGGGAGGCTGAGAGGGACATCCATGAGGTGGACACGGCCGTCCGGGTCGGTGAAGGAGTCCGCCTTGTGGACTACCGGAAGATGAAGGCGAAGCAACTCCGGAAGCTCAGATGGAGTGTTCTTCTTGAGGAGTGGTTCCCGCAGCCCCGAGAGCTGCTTGTTGACAGTCGCTTCTGGACTGTCACCCAGGCGTCTCTCTATGAGACCTACAAGCGCCGGGGGCACAAGCTCTTTCAGCACAACCACCTGGACTGGAGGCAGCTTGCAGTGGTCGCGGAAACTGATGTCCGCCCCTTCTTTGAGCGATACAGAGGCTTGGTGGAGCTATTGGACTATGAGAGAAGTGCGTATGTGGAAGAATGGGTCCGTGTCTTCTACGCGACCCTGTACATCTCAGAGGGCAGAAGATCAATTGCCTTCATGTTCAATGGTCAGCACTACCATCTCACGAGGCAGACTTTGGGGCACATCCTTGGCTTGGACCTGCACGACACTAGCATACACGAGAAGGTCTATGGGCAGGCAGATCCACCGAGGAGGCCACTTACTGGAGGGGTAGCACCTCAGCTGGACGAGATCCGCTCCTTGTTTGGCCCCACGTTCTCTCCAGATCAGCCGAGAGTCCCAGCGCTCTTGACCCCAGCTGCGCGCATTGTGCACCTCGCCTTGCGCCGCACGCTCCTGCCGAGGTCAGGATACTTAGAGGGGTTCACGAGTCTCCAGCAGACCCTCCTGTTCTACATCATGAACGGGATGGACTTTGATATAGTGGATATCATTATCTGCGAGATGGAGGACGTTATTACAGATGGGATTGGGATGATGAGGCAGATGGTCTACGGGCACTGGATTAGCTTCATTTGCTCTATGGTGGTGCCAGAGGGACATTCAGCACAGGCCCGGCTTGCTGACGAGAGCGTGACCCGCTTCGGCCACTACCGTGCGTCCGCTCCTGGAGACCGCCGTCTTGGCCGTCCAGTTGAGCGCCAGGTCAGGGCCCGCTTGACTGAGGAGGATTGGTCTGACCTCGAGAAGGAGGACGAGAGACTTGCTGAGGCCGAGGCTCAGGGGGAGGACTTACAGCACGTCTGGTCCGAGAGCGACACAGACGACAGTGTCGAGGAGTACTTCCCTCCTCCTCCACCTTCACCGAGGCAGCACGACGCCGAGGCCGGAGGATCAGCTGCTCCGCCACCGACACCACCTCCTGTGTCCGAGGCGCAGGTGACGCAGCCGTCTGAGCTGACGTCGCTTCTTCAGCAGATGATCGAGCAGCAGCGCCAGGACAGGCTCGCTGCTGAGCAGGCCAGGGCAGAGCAGGCTGCGCGGCTCGCAGAGCTTAAGAGGCAGCAGACAGAGATGCAGCTAGAGATGGCCCGCCAGAGGCGCGAGGACACGGACCGGTTCACGAGTCTGGTGGACCAGATGCATCGGAGGACACTGGACCAGCAGCAGCAGACCCAGCAGGCGATGATGGGTATCCTGGGGTTGATCACCAACCTCTACCAGCAGACCGGGATAGCCCTTCCGCCACAGCACACCGGTCTCAGTCAGCCTCCAGCAGCACCTCCTCTGGCTCCAGCTTCAGTTCCAGCACCGGCGTCGCCGATCCCGAGCTACAGCATGTCTCCACTGCTGGCTTCGACGGTGCCGTTCCAGTTCTCGCCTCTCCCGGCTGTGCTTTCTCCACCAGCAGCCCCAGCTCCAGCGGACCCTCCAGCAGCTCCAGCTCCAGCGGACCCTCCAGCAGCTCCAGCTCCAGCCACGTCAGCACCTCCGGCTCCTCCCGCTCCAGCACCAGCTCCGGCGACGTCTACCTCGAGCAGCTCCGACACCGCCGACGTCGACCGCTTCTCCGTCGCCCCGAGAGCTCCGGAGTCCTAGGTACTCCTCTTCCCTTTTTGGTGTCTTGATGCCAAAGGGGGAGAAGAGTTAGAGTTAGGGGGAGTGTGTCTTGGGCTTTGGGGGAGTGCTAGTTATCTTTTTGCTTTCAGACTTGTTATTTGCTTCTATTTGAGACTTGTTTGTTATCATTTGCTACTATTTGTAATTCAGTATGCTACTTCACTCTTATGATTTATATTTGATCACTGTTTGAGCCTTCGAGCTCCTTGTGTTGCATGTTGTTCCGATTACATTTCTTTATGAGCATTGCGTTTGCGTTTCAAATTCCATTACTTTTATGCTCTACTCGTTGTGTTGTCATCAATCACCAAAAAGGGGGAGATTGAAAGCATCTAGGCCCCCACGAGGTACGGTTTCGGTGATTAATGACAACCGTTAATTACCACTAATGAGTTTGTGGATGCGAGGTTTCATGTACAATGAATCAAACGTCGATCAATCACTCATAAATGTCATCTACTGCTCATTGGATGCAAAAGGAGACCCCTCAACGAACTAACCTAAGGGGTTAATCGGAAACAAATGAGGAACTCGTACAACGACGCAACCTTATCAAAATTGGCAACACAAGAAGCTTCATATCCATCAGAAGAGCCATACAAACAAGTGTTCAAGAGGTCACAAGTCCAAAATCCAAAAGATCAGTCCAACTCAACTCGAAGGAAACAAATTGTACACACCGGATCATCCGATGATCTGAAGAATGACTGCATCGGTCGATTTGGACTCAACAGAAGAAGAAGACCTCAGAATGAAGTACACACCGGATCATCCGATGTGTAGCAAGTGAACATCGGATGAATACAACAGTAAGCAAATTTTCTGAAGTGTTCTGAAGGACTGAACACCGGATCATCCGATGTTGAAGGCAGATGCACATCGGTCGATTACAACAGAAGCAAATTATCAGCTCAACCAGACTGAAGATCTATTCATCGGATCCTCCGATGATGAAGGAGGTGAAGCATCGGTCTAATAACGGTCATTTCTGAAAAAATGACATCAGCTAATCTAATTAGACCAATGCTCATAAAAGGGGGTCATCGGATCATCCGATGTACACAGAAAAAGTAATCAGCCCACTTTTCCAACGGCTAATTCGGTTGGGCTGAGTATTTAACCCCCTCCCACCAGTCATTTCGGTGAGGCTGGACAACAAGAGCACCACTACACATTCCCCAAGTGTCCAAGACTTAGAATACTCATTTTCACACTCTTGTAACCCTTTCACACCTCAAGATATAGGCTAGTTCCTCTTAGAGTTAAGCTTGTGTGCGTCCTCTCTGGGTGAGTGGAGACTCTAGAGTAGGGAGAGCCGTGAGGAAGTGCATTCTTGGTGATTGCACTCACCTTGTATCAAGAGGAGAGTGAAGAGATCGCTCCGGAGCTTGCCGAGACCATTGTGGAAGCCCGGAGGATCGAAATTGTACAAGGCTTGAGCTCCACCTTGCCAAGGATGGCGAACGGAGGAAGTTAGTGGATTCCCTCGTCTCGGTGACTTGGGAGTGGCGATACCCTTAGGTGGGTGCCACAACGTGGACGTAGGTGGATCCTAGTGATCTCACCGAACCACGGGAAAAATCGTCGTGTCCCCGTGTCTTCGAGCGTTTGCATTCCTCCTCCCTACTCCTTTACGATTACGCAATTCTCAATTCCGCACTTAATTCTCTTAATTGCACTGTTGGCTTGCTTAGAGAATTAGATTTCACTTAAGCTTTAAATTGACTTAAAATTTGAAGTAGCCCAATTCACCCCCCCCTCTTGGGCATTCGATCCCTACAATGTTCATAGAGTATGAGGAGAACGAAGACCCAAGTGAAGGAATATTCTTTGGGGATAATAGCCAAGGGAAAATCCTTGGCTCCGGTAAAATTGCTATCTCCTCTTTGCATACTTTATCTAATGTTTTACATGTTGATTCCCTAGACTATAATCTCCTATCCATATCACAGCTTTGTGATAAAGGATATAAGTGTGTTTTCTCTAGTGAGGGTGTGAATGTTCTGAGAGAGGGTAATGACTCAATAGCCTTTAATGGAGTGCTCAAGGGAAAGCTCTATCTTGTGGATTTTACCACGGATAAAGCTCAACTTGACACATGCTTAATGGCAAAAGCCAACATGGGATGGCTTTGGCATAGAAGGCTAGCCCATGTTGGAATGAGGAACCTTCTAAAACTCCTTAAAGGAGAGCACGTTCGTGGACTAAAGGATGTGGTATTTGAAAAGGATAGGCCATGTGGTGCGTGTCAAGTGGGAAAGCAAGTAGGAGCTCAACACCCCTCTAAGAATGTCATGACGACCACTAGACCTTTGGAGTTACTCCATATGGATCTTTTTGGCCCCATTGCTTACATTAGCATCGGTGGCAACAAGTATGGTCTAGTCATCGTTGATGACTTCTCTAGATATACTTGGGTGTTCTTCTTGCATGATAAGAGTGAAACCCCCGGTGTCCTCAAGAAATTCCTAAGGGGAGCTCAAAATGAGTTCACCTTAAGGATAAAGGCTATAAGGAGTGATAATGGCACCGAATTCAAGAACATGCAAGTAGAAGAGTTCCTAGATGAGGAGGGCATCAAGCATGAGTTTTCCGCTCCCTATTCTCCACAACAAAATGGAATTGCCGAAAGGAAGAATAGGACGCTTATTGAGATGTCAAGGATGATGCTAGATGAGTACAAAACATCGGACCGGTTTTGGGCGGAAGCGGTTAACACCGCTTGCCATGCCGTAAACCGATTGTACCTTCATCGCCTCCTCAAGAAGACTCCTTATGAGCTTCTCGTTGGTAAGAAACCCAATGTTTCTTACTTTCGTGTTTTTGGTAGCAAGTGTTATATCCTCAACAAGAAGCCTAGGACTTCGAAGTTTGCTTCAAAGTCCGATGAGGGTTTCTTGCTTGGATATGACTCAAACACTCATGCGTACCGTGTGTTCAACAAATCTTCCGGAATTGTTGAAGTAGCACGTGACGTGGTGTTTGACGAAACTAATGGCTCTCAAGTGGAGCAAGTTGATCAACATGCCCTTGATCAAGAGGAACCTCCACTAGAAGCTCTAAGGAGAATGGCACTTGGAGATGTTCGCCCACAAGAACCATCTCAAAGCCCAAGTGACCATCATCATTATGAAGTAGGTCAAACCCCCATTGGACAAGTTGAAGATCCACTAGATATTCCCCAAAATGATAACGGGACTAAAGATCAAGGGGGAGGCTTGGATCAAGGGGGAGACCAAAGTGAAGAGGATAAAGCAAGTGACTCAAGAGCTCAACCTCCGCATCCTTGTGTTCATCAAAGTGTTCAACGGGATCATCCCGTTGACAACATTCTAGGAGATATCACAAGAGGAGTAACAACACGTTCACGTGTTGCAAACTTTTGTGAGCATTTCTCCTTTGTCTCATTCTTGGAACCCCATAAGGTTGAAGATGCCTTAAGAGATCCGGATTGGGTAGTTGCCATGCAAGAGGAGCTCAATAACTTTGAAAGGAACAAGGTATGGGAGCTTGTCAAGCGCCCACAAGCTAATGTTGTTGGAACCAAGTGGGTGTTCCGCAACAAACAAGATGAGCATGGCGTGGTAACTAGGAACAAGGCACGACTTGTGGCAAAAGGGTACTCACAAGTTGAAGGATTGGATTTTGATGAGACATTTGCTCCCGTAGCTAGGCTTGAGTCAATTCGGATATTACTAGCCTTTGCTACTCATCATGACTTCAAGCTCTACCAAATGGATGTTAAGAGTGCATTCCTTAATGGCCCAATCAAGGAAGAAGTTTATGTAGAGCAACCTCCAGGGTTTGAAGACCAAGACTATCCTAACCATGTTTACAAATTGCGAAAGGCTCTTTATGGCCTCAATCAAGCTCCTAGAGCTTGGTATGAGTGCCTAAGAGACTTTCTAGTTGAAAATGGTTTTAGGATAGGCAAAGCGGATTATACCCTTTTCACAAAGCACTTCAATGAAGATCTTTTTGTGTGCCAAATATATGTGGATGACATCATATTTGGTTCCACAAATAAGGTGTTTTGTGATGAGTTCTCCAAGATAATGACGGAGAGGTTTGAAATGTCCATGATGGGTGAGTTGAAGTTCTTTCTAGGATTTCAAGTAAAACAACTCAAAGAAGGGACGTTCATAAGTCAAACTAAGTATACACAAGATATTCTAAGGAAGTTTGACATGGATAAGGCAAAACCCATCAAAACCCCTATGGGGACAAATGGACACCTAGATCTAAATGAGGATGGTCCAAGTGTGGATCAAAAGTTATATAGGTCTATGATTGGTTCGCTTCTCTATCTTTGTATATCTAGGCCCGATATCATGCTAAGTGTGTGTATGTGTGCACGCTTTCAAGCGGAACCTAAGGCTTGTCATTTGACCACCATTAAAAGGATCTTGAGATATCTAGTACACACACCTTCCCTAGGACTTTGGTACCCCAAAGGATCTAAGTTTAACCTCATTGGATATTCCGATGCGGACTATGCGGGGTGCAAAGTTGATAGGAAGAGCACATCGGGTACATGCCAATTCTTGGGTCGATCTCTAGTGTCTTGGTCCTCCAAGAAGCAAAACTCTATTGCTCTCTCCACCGCCGAAGCGGAATATGTTGCAGCCGGAAGTTGTTGTGCACAACTTCTCTGGATGCGACAAACCCTTAGGGATTATGGGATTAACTTGCGCAACATTCCACTCTTGTGTGACAACGAGAGTGCCATCAAGATAGCCCATAATCCGGTGGAGCACTCTAGGACCAAACACATAGACATTCGACACCATTTCTTGCGAGATCACTCAATGAAGGAAGATATTGTGATTTCTCATGTGAGGACGGAACATCAACTCGCGGATATCTTCACCAAGCCTCTTGATGAGAAGCGTTTCTGTGAGCTAAGAAGTGAGCTCAACATTTTGGATTCTAGGAATGTGGCTTAAACCACATTTCTCACTTTTTGAGCTATTTCGAAAAACTCTTCTCTATCGTGATTTCTCTTCAAAATCCGTTTGAGAAAACTTTCTCTTGCAAATTAATCATGTTTGTGTCATATTTATCTTCAATAATCATGCTTGCATTGCTTGTTGTCCAAAAGGATAGATGATTGAGGGCAAAGCTCTAAAATACAGTTTTTCAGCCTAGTCGGACCGGACTAGTCCGCCCCTTGGACGGACAAGTCCGGATCCAGACTAGTCCGCGGCTAGTCCGCATACCGGACTAGTCCGCTCTGAGGCCGGACTAGTCCGGAGGCAGACTAGTCCGCGTTTGGTCCGCGGAACGGACTAGTCCGGCCCCTCAACCGGACTAGTCCGGCATTTGGGGACTTAAAACCCCCAGGCGGCCCAAACCCCTCCTCTCCCTCTCTCACTTGACTCTCTCTCTTCCACGCGCTAGCAACCGACCCCCATCGGCGATTTTGCGCTCCAACCTCCAAATCTCGACTCCAATCCACGCATCGGAGTCTTTGGGAGTGAGGGATCACTTCCCCGCGCTCCACATTCGCGATCCATCTCCGATCTCGTCGACTCTAGCGGATTTGAGAAGGTATTCCCTCGTTCTTCAAAAACTAGCCCCATTCTTGATTCTTCAAGTTTTTGATAGGAACACCTTCATTAATGTTGCTCCATATACCCTTGCGATCATAGCCTAGGAGTATTGCGCGCTGATTCGATGATTTTTCGATGAATCGATTAGGGTTAGGGTTCATTCTGCGCAACCCGGACTAGTCCGGCCCCTGGCGGACAAGTCCGGTTTGCACAGGGCAAACCCTACTTCTATTCTTTTCTCGAGATCTTTTCCGCAATGCTCCCTCTCCTTGGACTCATACCTTCATTTCTATATGCTTTTCGCAGCATGTCGAACTTGGAGCGTTCCCCTCCTCGTCTCAACCCCGAGGGGCGAACCAAAGCTCAAATCGTCGAGGCAAGGACCAAGGCTGCGCTTATAGAGGCGCAAAAGGCAAAGGAAGAGAGGCGGCTGAAGGCACTCGAAGCCTCCAAAGTTGCCGCGAGCATCTACAATGAGGAAGAAGCCATAGCTCGAGCAACCGCAGAGTCCCTAAATGAGCTGAGGAAGAAGAAAAGGGAAGACAGGGAGGCTCACAACTCCAGGGCTGCTGAGGCCAGTGCCCCCAAGCGAAAGAAGCTCGTCACTGTTGGCGAGAAGGCGAAGGGCAAGGAGCCAGCCCAAATGGAACCTGAGCCCAGGGTCGAGCGTGACCCTAAGAAGGGAAAGGCTCCAGCTCCTGTCGAGCCAAAGAAGAAAAAGCCAGCTGTCAAGATGTCATCAAAGAAGGCAGCTGGAGGTGTTGTGATCAAAGAGAAAGGGAAAGCCACCTCCATTGGCCCCCTTGAAGTTCACACACCAGAAAGGAACCCCAACAGGCAGAAGGAATTGTCTGCTAATGTGTTTCATGGCAAAGGGGCTGAAAAGGCCAGGAGGCTGAGGACCGAGAAGGTCTACAAGTTTGAGAGGAGCACGGCAGATCCCAGATTCTGGTGTGACTTCCATTGTGACTACTACCGGCTAGTCTATCAGCAGATGAAGAAGCCGGTAATAGAAGCTCAATGGGTTGACTAGGATTACATGGCCAAAAAGCAACACTCTGCTTTTGACGCCGTCATCGAAGCCGCTGAGCGCCATGACCTCAAGCAGATCATGGGTTTCAAGTATGACTGGAACATCGAAGTGATTCTGCAGTTCTACTCCACCATCTACTTCACTACCTCTGGTGACAGGAGAATTATTTGGATGACACACGGTGAGCAGTACTCAGTCACTTTCGCAGAGTTTGCCAAGATTCTAGGGCTTGAGGCACACATGGATCATGAGATTATAATCTCTAACCTTAAGGCCGTGGACCGTGAAGAGCTGGCATATATGTATCCAAGTCACGTTCCATTTGATGCCGGTCTCGCCCGCAACATCAAGACCTTCTACAGCATTATGAACAGAATCCTTAGAAGGACGATAGCACCGAAGGACGGTGATGCTGGGGTGATTCAAGGGAACTTGAGGCACCTGCTACTTCTGATCGATGGGGAAGAGAAGTTCAACCTCATCGATTACATCTTCGACGATATCTTCAACATCTCGCATACTCCCAACCGTGCTTGCGGGTATGCCCCCTACATCATGTGCCTCATTGAGAAGGTGTCGGGCGTGACCTTTGTCAAGGACGTGTCGCATTGCCCGCTTCGTCCTCAGAAGCCCCCGAATGTTCCTGTTCCTCCTCGTCGCAAGAATGCAGATCCTCCATCTCGCCCCGTGGCCCCTCCGTCTCCGCCTCCGCCTCAATCAATGAGTGCCTTCTTCAAATGCTTCAAGGCGATCTTCACTTCTTGCCGGAAGCAAGAGATCCGCGCTCAAAGGGCACACAAGCGTCAAGAAAAATATCTTAAGGCGGTGTGCGACAAGCTGGAGGTCCCGATGTCCTCTTCGGAGGTGAGTGATGGGGAGATCACTCCTTTTCCCAACCTCACCGCCAATGAGCTCGCCCAGCTCCAAGAGGATGGAAGCTCCTCTCGGGCTGCTCCCTCGGCAAGGAACTCCGACGAAGACGACGACGACGACGCCGTCGATCATGAGGAAGACGTCGAAGATTCCGAGGCCACGGAGAGTGGAAGTGGCGAAGACGAGGACTAGTTCGTAGATCTTTGTTTCCCCCCCCCCCCTTCTTTTCCTTTTTGGTGCCTTGATGCCAAAGGGGGAGAGTTAAGGGGGAGTTAATCTTTTGTGGGTGTGTTTGTGATTTATGGACTTGTTTTGTAATATATTCATGCTCTTGGATGTTTACATTTGTGCAAGACTTGTTAATGTCGTTTAATCTCAATATAATGCTCTAATTGTCAATCCTTTGATTATATTGATGCTCTTTATGTCTTGTCACAATTGTTGAGCACATCACGTAGGCACCCCACCATAACGTGTGTGGGTATGAAAGATCTCCTCCACCTCTTTTACATGTTGCATACATTGAGGGGGAGTCATTCATACGCACACAAGTTATGAAAACCAATTTCCATACTCTTAATTGTTGAAGAACTTAATGTGTTGTCATCAATCACCAAAAAGGGGGAGATTGAAAGTGCATCTAGGTTCCCCGTGGGTTTTGGATGATTGATGACGACAATTAAGTCGTTAACGAGCTCAAGTGATCTTAGCACAGGTGTGGACTCGATCGGAGACGCAAACCCTCAAAAAGGAAAAGGAAGGAAATGGAGTCAACTCGAAGCGTAGAAACTAGGGTTTCTAGCGTGTTGAGTTAGACTAGCCGTAGAAATAGGAGGGTGCGTGTGTAAAGTGCATTGAGATCAAGTTTGGGAGGTCAAAGTGTATTAGAGGTCAAACCCCTTGAGAGAAAAGAGTGGATAAGCAGTCTGGCAGTAGGGTCGGACTAGTCCGTGCAGGTGGCCGGACTAGTCCGCCCCTGGCCGGCCAAGTCCGTTGTCGGCCGGACCAGAAGGGTCTGACTTAGATCGGACTAGTCCGTTTGAGTCCGGACCAATAGGTCCTGAGTGATAACGGACTAGTCCGCCCGTGGGGCCGAACTAGTCCGGGTTAGCGTGTTGAAGGTACTTCTGTGACTAAGTCTGGGAGGACCGGACTAGTCCGCCCTTGGGGCCGGACTAGTCCGTGGTCCTCAGACTAGTCCATTTTCACACGGAGCAAAAGGCTCTGTGTGAGATCGGACTAGTCCGGTGGTGACTGGACTAGTCCGTTGTTGAAGTGACCGTTTGAATTTGAAGTTTGGCGGGTAGTGTGACGATAGCGTGTCAGCTGTCGGGGCCTGACAAGAGGTCAGTGGTCCCCTAGGCCGGACTAGTCCGGGCCTGAGGCCGGACTAGTCCGCCCTTCTGCTGAAGTCAGCAGTATGGGCTTGGGACCTCTATAAATAGAGGTCCCCTGGGTTCTTTTGAAACAACACTCTTGAACACTGGAACCCTAGCGCCGCCACAGCCAACTTGGAGCACTCTTAAGCCTCTTTCTTGCTAACTTTCCCTCTAAAACTAATTCTTGTGTGGATTAGGGTTTAGTGAGGTGGAGAAGAGGAAGAACATCGCGCTTGTGCTCCCGGTTTGATCTCTTGCACTCATTGAGTCTTTGTGAGCTGTGTGTTGAGTGTGATTGCGTTGTTGATCATCTTTGTGGTGTGGGAGCCTCAGATTGTGAGAAGCCCCAACGAATCTTGTATTCGCACTTTGAGATAGTGGAGAACCAAGTTAGGCCCGTGCGGTAAACTTGGTGAGGGAAGGGTTGGTGAACCCGGTCCTTTGTGGACTCCTCAACGGGGAAGTAGATTCTTGTGTCGAATCGAACCTCGGGATAAAATCCTTGTGTCTCCGTGTTCTTCGTATTTTGTTCATCGCATACTTAGCTCTAAGGTTGCTAGTCTTGTCTTGTGCCTCACATTGCTTAATCTTGTTAAAACTTGACTCACTCTTGTGTTGATAGTTGCTAAACTTGTCTTAAACATATCCTCACTTGTAGCCTCGAGAAAATCCCTCTAAAACTTGCTAGAAACACTTTTTAGGGTTCTTCACGCAGGCTGACCGGACTAGTCCGCCCCCAGACCGGACTAGTCCGCCCCCTGTGATTTAATCTCGTTTTATTCAGTCATTTGCAGGTCGATTAGCCTATTCACCCCCCCTCTAGGCAACTTTCACAGATCAACTTATGAAATGACTATTAACATGATCAAAATTTGAAGTTAGTGCAGACTGGTTGGATTGATCAGTTATGTTCAAACGTAGTAGCTCGTGAACAAAAAACAATATAGATTGTGAAGAATCAATTCACGAATATGTCACAACAATAATCACGAGAAACCGTCGAAAAAAAATCAAGTTATGATCGAAAGATTGAACAAGGGTCAATCTGTTCCAGCCGAGTAAAAAACTAGATCCGCGACACTGCAAAGAAACTTTTGTAGATCAGAAACCACAAGTACAATGATCGTGAAATTTTCACAGATGATAGAAAATAAAGTTATAAAGACAACACAAAAAGAATCACATCAATTAGATCTGTAAAACTCGAGTTATGATAAAAACACCGAAGCAACATAGTGTTGTGCAAAAACTCGATGAGAAAAACTTGTTTGAAACAAGTCAGACAAACAAGGCACACAAGTTCCTTTAAACTACGAATTTTATTGATCAAAACACAAAAATAATGGCCCAAAGTCGTATTACCACAAGCTCTAGCCTCCCTTGCTAATATAACCAGTCCTTGGGCCAACTCAATCCTAACTAGGACTCTAATCCTGCTCAGTTCCAATCGAAACTTTTCATAACTGCTCAAGACTCTTCCATACGCAGGTAGAAGCAATCTTAAGACTTTCAAACACCTTAAGAACTTATCTCACATTCCTAAAACAACTCAACTTCATGACTCACACATAATCTAACCAAAACAAACTCGAAACTTTACATAAATGAACCATAACGACCTCAGCCGCAGCCGCAGCCTGAGGCATAATCCAACCCGGTTGGACCTTTCCGACCAATCCTTTACGTCCACTTATCTTCATCATGCCTTAGAACCATGTTGCCACGTCTATGCACCCCTTGCACACGTGCAAACACCTTCCAACAACGTCCACGATACCCTCATATGCATTATTCTTCACCCAAACATGTTGCATGACCTCCTTGGTCGAGATATGCAAGGTGTATTCCTTGATTGGCACCTTTCATGACTAAGATTAGTTGATCCTTGTGAATCTTTAGATACGTCTTTTCGTGCTTGAATTGTATTACATACTTTTGCTCAAACCATAAAAATGAATGCACCATACCGTATGCATCTTTAACTCGAGGTGTGTTGCATATGCATAACATCCCCCAACTTGTGATGCATCATAACTCAGTGATCACTAAGGACATAGAAACACCTGAAAAATGATTAATATTCACTTTGAGCAAGAATATGTGCCTCCAATCGAATACCTAAGTACTATCTAAATACTTTGAGCTATGGATAACTTTATCGTTCATAATGCCAATTCCTTGATTCATCATCTTTTGTGTAATACAAGAAGCACTGAATTCTCGAACTTATTGTGACCAAACTCAAATTCGAGTATATATAAGTACAGAACCATTTAGAAAACAACATGGCCCAGAAAGTTACCACGGATCCGTCCTATTAAAGTTGTTAACCTCATACTTGTTAACGACTCTCCTTATAAGTCATCCCCTATTGACTCTGTTTCCCATTCACTTGAATCTCAGGACGACACTCTTTTAAAGGGGGGGGGGGGGGATTGTAAAAGCCCACATTTCAAATGAACAAGAAGGTAAAAATGTGAACTTAAAAATATTAAGTGGATTGGAAATCCAACTTACATGAATCATGTTAGTGAATAAATGATGATGTACAAAATTGGAAGATTTCAAACTTTAAAATTAATTTTGGGAGCTTGCTAGTTTGATTGAAGTACAAACATGAGGAATTCCAACAAAGTCAATTTAAAAATCAAAGTAAAGTAAATATAAATGCTAGACAAACTCAAAACTCTTGTTGGGTACAAAATCAAAGGTTCACAGTCACATGAGCTGAATAAAGTACATGGAATACTATTTAAATAGAAATTCTTATGAGCCTAAATTATTTGGAGTATGCTTCTAATTAAGCAAATGACTCAAAGATAAAGAATTCAAGAGAACAATTCGCTTGTACAAGTAAAACATTGTTTGAATTCAAATTCAAATACAAATAGTAAATTCAAATTTCAATGGAAAGCAAGCATAAAATCCTACACATGAATTCTGCTCATTCATGTGATGATCTACAGAGGGGGAAATAAGGTTAATTAAGTGCACAAGAGTAGCATTTTTAATCAAACCCTATAAGAGAGGAATCTAAATGCAAATTCAAAATCTCACCTTAATTCCAAGATTTCAAATACAAGCAAGTCAGCACTTTACTTATCTCTGTTTGAAATCGGGATGTTTGGAAATGGTTTAAGAACTAGATATAGGAAATGGGTTACTGTAGTTTCATTCTCGTATTTATACTTAATCAAATTACAAATCTAATTGCACAATTAAATTCTTCATAATCAAATTAGTTACCCTGGAAATTTTAATAATTTTTTAGACCAGTTTGCTTGTGTGTTTTGAATTTTGAGGAGAGGATGAGAGTAGTGTGGGTCCCACCTGTCAGGTGGTCAAGCAGTCACCCATGGCCATTTCTTTGTTTTGCTATGGAAGCAGCACGCATCTGCTTGATACCAGCGCATGCTCACTGCTCCAGCTCACAGAGCTGAGATATTTTCTTTCTTTGCCTTATCCTTCCTCAACGTGAAAAGTTTTGCTTTTACGCTTCGTCACCAACCGACACTCTGCCCTGCTCATGCTTGCTGCTCCAGCACCATTGCCGCCCCTCTGTTGTTCTCCTCTCCCAGCTGATCCCAGCCATCAGATGCTCAAACTCCAAGCAACAAAATGATTCGCCAGCTTGTCTTCCTCAAGTTTGTCAACCATTTTCGTGATGCTTATGGCTCTGTTCACCCTGTTTTGAGGGTTCCCATCGGTGACCAACAATTGCCGCCGTTCCTCTGTTCCGACGTTCTTGTGGCGTTTCCAACGACTACGTCCATCTCCTGTCGTACCAAGGCCAGCTCAAGGTGCGCACACTTCTTCTATACACGCCTGTCAAAATCACTCATGGATTTGTTGCTTACAGTATGCATATCAACCCTGGTTGTGCCGTCAGTTTCATATGAACTGCAACTGGAAATTCGAAAATCCTTCATGCTTAGTTAATTTCTCACCAATCCCATTGGAGAGTATGTTCTACACCCCCTGGCTACCTCTTAGCACCCAACCAATTAAATTTTGAGGATCTATCCATGCCTGGCAAGTAAAATTCCCCATTTTTAGCCCAAACCTTAGGTCACCGCAAATCCCTATGTTGCAACGAATTTCCATTCAATTTATGTTTAGAATCGAGTTTCTCATGGTACAATGGTACCCTACAATCTAAATCAGAGCTGAATAAGGTACTGTCTAGGCGTTCCCACCATTGCCTTTGAGCTCGCCGCCGCCTCCGGCATGGTCACCGCCATTCTAGTCGCCGCTGCACCATATAACCTTGCCCTACAGGTGTTCCAACCTCCTGTGAGCATTTAGGGCTAATATTCGATGCCTGGGTTGGCCGTCCGGCAAGGGAACGCCGGCGCGCCGCCAAGGAGCCGTTGCTCAGGTCTGTTGGCCTGAGGTTGAAGATGATAAGGTGGGGTCCCGTTGTCAGTCACTCTTAGGGTGCTATTTGGTTCTTTGTGGCATTCGGATCTAAGGTGGCTATGCACATTGTATCAATGGCCCTGTGTGGCCTCTTTTTGATTGGTCAGCTTAAATCAAGTGGGCCCAGCAACTATTATTCAAAATATGTTATAGAAAAGAAAAACAGGAAAACGGTTCAAACTTTGAAAATACATATCTCCCTGCAGCTTTCGTCAAAAATTCTCAAACAAATATTTTTTAGAACCATATTGATCTGTACAATCTATTGATACAAACTAAATTGTATGAAACCTCTGTCATTTTCTCAATAATTATTGGAAGCCAAAGCTTTAGAATTTTATACCAGGAGATCCACTGTATGAAAAATACTCAAACTTTGCAAAAAAATTATACTAGTACCTTAGAGTGTCCAGTAAAATTTTTAGCTTTCTTAACTTTGACTAAGTTAGTCAAATTGCGGGATTTTGCCCAGCTTAGTGAAAATACCAACATTTCCACAAAAATACCAGAACATTGTAAAATCTATAACTCCCTGTAGAAAGCTCCAAAAATTGTGAAATAAATTTTGTTGGACTTGATGTATAAAAAAATCTATTTTTGCTCTGGAAAATCAGAGAAGAGAAAAGCCTTAGTGAATTATGGAAGCCACATTCTTCCCTAACAAATGCTGAAACTTTTCTAGTTAATCCTCCATAACCTTATGAAGTTTTTGTAAAATCTACAGCCCCAATTAAATTCTCCAACTTGTATAAGCTGTGTTTGAAACTCATATGCCAATTTCAATATTTATACACACATTTGTGTGCATAACCAATTGAAGTTAAGTTATATTCAGTCCATCCTAACCACACCAGATTCTATAATCTGTTATCTAACTTAAAAGTAGACATCCCCTGCTTTCATTAACCGGCCTAATGAATCATAGAAAGATTACCATATATTATCCATAGATGTTTCCTAAACACGTAGATAGTCTTCTAACTAAACCTACTGCATAATTGATTACTTCCAGGGTGCTGTAAAACCACAGAGACAACTCGCATTTCCCTAATTAGTATTTGAACCTCCTTCAAGTTATAAGGAACTTCTTTTCTTAAGTTGCTAAGTTATACTTGCTACACATGCATATCATCTTGGTATGTCCCGTAATGAGATCGGCAAGAAGCACACCCCGAAGGAGAAGAAACAAGCAAATGATTCTATGCAAGCAAATTATTGGAAGTAGCAGCAAGGGAAAGTGGACGAGGAGAGTGATGAGAAGCTTCATCCAGAAGAGCAAGCATTGACTTCATTAACATTTACTTAGTTGCAACCCAAAGCAATCCCCTGTTTGCATTTAAGAGCTTTTATAAAGTTTTGTTTTGTACACACTTCATTGAGTAGACTTGATATGTGCACTAGGTCTATGTTGATTGAGTACTCTACATGCATGACCAAATAATCCTCGAAGTGAATGCGTAGAATAAGACTCCATGAGATTATATTGCTATGCTTATGATTAGTTAGAAGGTCGGTAGAAGTCGGGTATGTTGGATACAACTCTCGAGATTGGTCACATTTTATCAACCATGAGTCAAATAGTTGAATTCTACTTGCGAGAGAAGCCGAGTGAGGGAAATCTACTCGCAAAACGTTACGATATTTTTCACTCTTAATATGAGATGTGGAAGGGGAATTGTGTAGGTTAGTGCGCACAAGGTTTTTCTCGGCCCGACGGTGACACAACACTTGTGACCACATCGTGCTTGGGCCTCTAGGGCAAGGCAGACGATGGAGGTTGGATTGTAGCCCCGTCCGTGTCGGTTAAGGACCGATCCGTGTGCGGCTCCCTTGGACAAGTATTGAGCTGTACCGGATTGTTTATTAGCTATATGGGTCCCAGGAAACTGATGTAACTCGTTAAACTTGGCTTCGAGGCATACCCCACCATCAGTGGTGATGCACGTGATCCAAGACGGTAGGACCGGCTCGTCGTTCAGGTGTCCTATGAAAGTTGCCACATACGTTGGGTATTGAAGTACTCCATGCTTCCGAAAGTACGTGTGTGTCGAGCGATCCGGGTGTTTTTGTTTCGAATCACCGTCCCTCGCGGCTATTAAGTACCGCATGTTCACTGCGTCGTGACGTAGTAAGAAAGAGTAGATGGAATAAATGAATATGCCAAAATGATTATTATATTGTATTGCAACCTTGGCTGAATTAGATATAGCATAATTAAAGTTATCATTTCCAAACATTTAACTTGCATGAAGCCTATGCAGGCAAGTATGATCGTGGATGAAGCGTTTCTTGTTTGATTGTGGAGTTCATTATGATGCAAGCCCACTGATCCTGCATCTGCTACTCTAAAGCTGACAACTAAGGATTTACTTTAGGCGAGTTCATTTATGCAAATTTCAGCTTCTAGTCTTTAATGTTTCTAGCATGTAGAGTTTCATGCCTTAGGTGAGACGGTTAAGTCTTGTTGAGCCTTCGTGCTCATGTTTGCTTTATATGTGGTTTGCAGGTTTTGCTTTTAATGTTGCTTTTTTGGGTTGTGCATGAGACCTCGAGCTGTCGATATGTATCTCTCACGTGACACCATGTCGCTGCCTTATGATCTTCGTGTCGCTAGTGAGAAGCGTCCGCGGGCATGAACGGCTTCTCTTGTGCCTAGATAGGTTGAGAATGTGAGTATACTTTCCGCTGCGTGTATACCATTATGGCACACTATGTTGTAATTAATATCTTATTATGAAATTAAAACTTCATATCTTTACTTTGTCTTCTCGCGTGTGCTGTTGGGTGCCGCATCGCACGGCTCCACCCAATGTGTTTTTTGGAATGCCGGGACCCCAGTCCTACCACATATTTTATTTTCCATAGGGAGTTGAGAATTTTTGTAGTCTCAACTTAGATTTGCTTTCTTTGATTTTTGACAAAACAAAACAAAAATAAAATTTTGGACTTGGGGAAGTTTTATTTGAAAAACAATTTTTTGGAGCAAATTCATGGTCGATTCACCCAATACCACTTGCCAAAAGAGGGACCAGGCGGCCCACATCACAGTGCGGCTGAACCCCCTAGTCGGCTGACTTGGGGGGGGGGTGCCATTTTGGCTCTCCCACCTCCAATGGCTATATTCCCTTTTCTTATGACCATTGGGGGTGCTACACTATTTATACATGCCCAAGTGAGTGTGTTGCTTCACACTTCACCCCATTTGCACCTCCCCAACTCACTCACTTGCTCAAGAATTGTTTTGCTTTTCTATTAAAACACTTCTCCCAATTTCCAAGCCAAAAATATTTGCTTTCATCTCCATTTGCATTTTTCATTTGCATTTTCATGTTGCCCTAAAGTTGGCAAAGAAACTCGTATAGGTTTTTGCTTGGTTTTCACTAATGCAATCCATTTCGAGTTTGTTTTGTTGTTTGTTCTCAATTTGTGCAGCCATGAAGAAAGGCATGAAGACGTTGTTTTGGAAAAGGAAGGGTGCTTCACCAAGCTCAAGCCACGGTAGAGACTCAAGCTCACACCTCTTCTCGGAGCCTACACCAAGTCCATGGTGGAGAGGCGTGCAAGACGACGTCCCAGTGGAGGAAGGCAATGTTCCACTCCGCCTTCTCAATGATGACGACATCAACTTGTAGCATGATGTTGAATGAAAATCCTACAACATCCTCCAAGATTGTGAGTTTGCTCTCGCAAAGGCCTACGATCCGACACTACTCTCCAAAATTGGTATGGATTCACAAAGGCCTATGATCCGGCGCTTCTCTCTGAAATTGGTATGTATTCCGAATCCTTACCAGTTTGTCATGCATTAGGATGGGATTGTTTCGCTCAAACAGATGAGGAAGGTTCACGCCTCCTCACTATTCAATTCCTATGCACCTTAAATGTAGGATTCGAGGTATTACTTTTAGGTTTTTCTGAAAAGAATACTTTATACTATGGAAAGAATTAAGTGAAATTCTAGGCTTCCATAAATGTTGTTGAATAGACTTAGACTCTTTGCCTAAGTTTAATACACAAAGTTTTTGGCAAGAATTGACTAGTGAGATAGCATGTGCAGGTCCTAAGAATAGCAACTTACAAAATTCCACTTTACGCTTCATGCGTAGATGGGTGGCTATGTCTATGTTCCCTAGAGGAGATGTTAGGGTTGTGAACGGAGCTGAACTTAGGATTCTTTATGCCATTGTTAGAAAGATTAAAATTGCTCCTATTAAGGCCATGGTGTCACAAATAGTTAGAAAACACTAAAAGGACGAGTCCAATTGAATGAACTTCATTAATCACCCGCATTGCTATAAAAGTAGGGGCTTTAGAAAATGCTTCAATTGAATATATTTCAACAAGCTGTTACTTGATAGATGAGGAATATCTAGTGCAAGACATACTCTTAAACATGATCTAGATGGATCCTTGGTGTTTTTCTATCCCGACTTTGTGAATGAGATTTGATTACATAACCCGAATTTTCATTTGTACAAATACCAACAACTAACCATTGCCCTTTCACCTATCAAAGAGGCTTGTAGGAGTAATGTTTCTGGTAGCGTCACAAGAAGCCATTCCAGAAGAGCAACCATGGAGATGCCTCCACGATCAACTCCCGCCTCTGAGTACCAAGAGAAAGTGGATCCGGCGGGTGATGCACTCGGCTGGACCCAACCTCAAACGTATGATGCCGGAGGATCATCGAGGCAAGAATAAACTATCACTGGAGGGAGATGGGATCCTTACGGTTCCAACTCAAGCTCTAGTAGCTTGCCTCCTCCACCGGTTTGTACACTTTGTTCCTTCTCGGCATGAGGTTCTGGTGACCTTGCCCATGGAATGGTGAAACTCACACAACAGATGGGAGACCTTGAAGTGAGGACGGGCGACATTCTCAACACCCTTCAAGACCACATCTATGGTACCCACGACTGGCAGCAACAGGTCAACGTGCATTTCAACAACGTCAATGCTACGCTGCAACAACAAGAGGCCGACCTCATTGTCTACTTCCATCATCAAGGGTTCAATCTTTATCACAAAGATTGATTAAGGACAAGCTTGGGAGAGGACCACCACTTGAGGTAACCTGTATCACATCCCATTTGCATTCCATTATTTTATTTCTTTCTTTCCACATCATTTGCATTTAAAAAAAATAATAATAATGTAGGATAAGCTAGGTTAATAAAATAAAAGATGTGCGGTAAGAATATTTCTACTTTGCATAAGTTGAAATGATGAATAGTTGCTCTGTTTTATTTTTCTTTAGTCCCTTGTATACAATTTAGTATTCTCCAAGTTTTACGTTTATTTGCATATAATACTCTTGCCATAAAACTTGGAATTTGTGGGTAGAAAAATCTTATTCCAATACTAGGTTGTTGTGGAATAGGATATAGTGATAAGAGCTCCTAAAATACTAGGTAAAAGTGAAAATTGAATTTCCAGAGAAATTCTAAAATGGAAGTTCCTCATTTGATAGAAATTCCTATGAGAGCCATATGAGGATTCAAACTTGATAAACCCTATGCATATGCTACTTTCTTTCGCATGAGCCTAGTCAAACTAGTATAGACCTATGTGAGAATCTTTCCATACTTTTAAGATCAAGATTTCACGGGCACATGCTAAACTTCTACACTGGAAGTTAGCAAAATTTCACCATACCATTCCACCATCAAAAGATACTCCATATTTTCATGCATAACACTCACTTCAAAATATTTAAAAAAACAAGAGGAGTAGAAGATATGGCTACACGAAAAGAAAATGAAAATGCATGCTTATGTAAAAGAGTATGAGAAAAACTAGAAAAAAAAAGTAGCCACGTTTCATCCTCACAATGAAGAGAGTCCACAAAAAGTAGTTATCTTCATATTTCCACTCCACAAATATTCCATCACACTTGCACAATCTTGGTTAAAAGTATGACTTTTTTTCTCCTAAGGCTTACTCCTTTGACTTAGCAATGTATGTGTTACAAATATGCCTACTCTTGATCCCTACCAAGCTCCACATACAAGCCTTATTTAGATGCAGGACAAGAAAGGCAATGCCTTGGTGAGGATACAAATACCACTTACCACATAGGAGTGATTGAGAGCATCATTTGAGGAACCTGAACTTAAACACTATTTGAACCCCTCCGGAATTTGAGTGGAACTTAAACATTAGGTGATGCATGCTCACTTTGTTGTCTATCCTTCAACCGCCTAAGAAAAAGGATTAGACATAAGCATCATAACGACTAAGAAAAGAGTTGAGGTACCATAGACAATTTATTGAATGCAGGGTAGAATATTTTGTTGTGCACTTGGTACTCTTGAAAGATAGGACATTGTAGCAACTCCTGATCAACAACCTAAGTCTTCATCTTTACTTGGGACGAGCAGAGGTAAGCATGAGGAAGTTTGTTGACAATCGTCACATACCAATTTCGACCGTCAATATAACTAAATTATGTGAAGGAATAAATATTTCTTACACATCACCTTTATATTTAACATAATTCCACTCATATTTGGAGAAATAGTGCATGCAAATATTTTATCGCAGAAATGAAGAAGAATGAGGGGAGTAATCCTGAAAAGTGACATCTCGACCCATCACTTGACGACATGTGTCATCATATGGATCCATGGACCCATTCCTAGGTGCATCCGAGGGTATCCAACATTGGTTCACACGGGAATGAGGTTAGGGCCCACCAGACAGTGACCAACATAATGCACACCCTGAGGGGTGCCAGGACCAAGTCGATCGAACCAGCGGATCGACCGACGCTTTCATTGAGCCAAACTCGGTCAGCTGACACGTGTAGCCCTCATTCGGTGCCCTGAAGCCGATGGTATAAATAACGGAGGAGGCTCAAATCACACACACACACACCATGCAAGCATTCTCTCATTGTATACACTAGTTCTCTTAGTCCTTAGTGGAGGTTAGGTTGTAGAGAGGAGCCTCTAGTCCCAAATCCAAATTAGGAAAGGTATGGCTCATGTATCTTTCTTTCCTTATGTTACTTTATGCATAGTAATAATTGTAGGATAGAATGGCACGTGAAAAGCTACCAGAGGGGGTGAATGGTAGATTAAAACTTTTTCGGCAAAAGCTACAAAAACCCCTCTGCAGAAAATCAATCTAATAAAGAAATCATGTGTGAGACTATTCTACACTTGTGTAATTGTGAAAAAACTTATAGTGATCGTAGAGAATAAAGTCACGAAGACACTACAACAAGAATCATAAGAAACCGTCGAGTAAAACTCATGTTATACCAAAACCCTAAGGAATGCTCAATTTGTTCTAATAGAGAAAAACCAGATCTGCTATGCTACAAAGAAACTCGTGTAACCAAATAACCACAAGACCAATGACCGTAAAGTTTTCACAAATGATAGAATATTGAGTTATGAAACCAACACAAAAAGAATCTTTGAAATTTGACCTGTAAAACTCGAGTTATGGTGAAAACACTAAAGCAACATCTGGTTGTCCAGAAACTCGATGAGAAGACTTGCCAAAAACAAGTCGGACGAACAAGGCATAAAAGCTCCTCTAAACCATGAATTTTATTGATCAAAACAGAAGAGGAACAGCCCCAAGTCGTGCACCACGAGATCTGGCCTCTCTTTCTTATATAACCAGCCCTTAGGCCAACCCAATCCAAACTAGGACTCTTACTCCTACTCACTTTCAACCGAAACTTTCTATAACTGCTCAAGACTCTTCCATATGCAGATAGAAGCAATCTTAAGACTTACAAATAACTTAGGAAACTCCTAAACATTCATAAAACAACTCAACTTTGTGCTCACCATGAAATCTAACCATAACCAACATGAAACTTTCTGACAATCAACGATCACCACCTCAGCCGCAGCCTGAGGCATAATCTAGCAGGTTGGATGTTTTTGGCCATATCTTCACATCCATATCTCTTCACCACACCTTGTAACAATATTTCCGCATCCATGCACCCCTTGCACACGTGCAAACAATTTCCAATGACGTCTACGATACCTTCATATGCATTGTTCTTGACCCAAATATGTTGTGTGACCTCTAGATCAACTCAACCACAACTCCTCCCGAACTTGGTTGTTGAACCTCATCTTCTCCCTGAGACTAGTTTAATTCATCACCATCACCAGCCATGTCTTGACCTCAAGCAACACCTGCACACGAACAAACAACCGATTCTTCCAAGCACAAGTTCGCGACTTCATAAGCATGTTGCTAAAAATAGCAAGATAATATCCATAATGATCAACCAAAACATACCAAAAACTTAGTAAATGAATACTATGCAAACATCCCATAAGTGTAAAGCAATTTTGAAACATTCAAGTTAAAAATATAGCAGCCGCATGAATATTTTAGCATGCGAAGTTCGATCAGTTTGATGCAGCCGCGATGCATTACAAAAGAAAAGTTAAGACAGTCCTAAGTGAAAAACATGTGCAGCTGACGTGCGCGACAAGTTCAGACTGTGCGAAGTGGGTTTCTCTGGTATACTCAAAATTTTGTTTGTAAACCCATACTTTTAGCATGAATGACAATGTATTCAACACATAGCTCACAATTTTCCCCTTGATGAATGCATTGGAAAAACCACTACGAAACCGGACATTGGCTCATTCATGTTTGATGAAAAGTTTTGACAAAAGAAATTTTCTCCCCCATTTTGAAAATAAAAAATTAAATGAGAAGAAAACCAAAAATATTCTCCCCACAAGGATGTACACCCCCCTGAGAAGAATGTGTAAATAAAAACACTTGTGAATGTGCAATGTGTGACCAATTTCTTTCCCTTTGACAATGTATTTAGCAAGGTACAAAAGAGAAATTTTAATTGTTATGAGCATAATATGACATATACATATAAAACAAAGCTCATCCAAGCCATACTATCAAGTAACTTACACTAGCACATCATTGAGATACATAAGGTAGTGTAAGCCATGCTAGAGATCAAGTGCATTTTCAATTTAATCAAGTCATGATATACCTGTCTCAACTATTTTAAAACTTGAAAGCATGACACATGTTGCCGTTTTTAATTAACTTTTAAAGCACAAATTTAAATCATATGAACTTTGCAAGATATTATATGCAGCATCCGCTTTATTCTAACCAACCAAGCCAAGCCTATGTCATTTGACAATCAAAAGCTTAAGAACATGGTTTTAGTCATACACAACTCCTTCCAAGTTCATATCATACTCTCTTGATCTTTTCTTATTTTTATTTGATCATTAAAAGCTCAACATGTGGGCTATTGATTGATTAGTTTTTCATGACTGAAACCACTTGTGAGCATGCAACAAGTTCAAAATAGCAAGAAAGTTCAATCATGACCAGATTTAGTGTAAGTCATTATTCAAATTACTAGTCGTGGCAAAAACTACAAAATGTATAACATGAATAATGTAGTAAGAACTTTCAACATGTAAAAGGAATCACAAGTCATGTATGTATGAACCACTTATGCTCATATTATTTTTAATTTTAGATTCACAAATAGACTTCTCAAGTTGCAAAACTCCCCCTCAATTTAAGCCATGAGGATGCATAACCCCTATTTCACCACGAAAGAATAAAAAACGAGTGAAATCCAAAGGTTTTGTGAAAATGTGAGCCAATTGATGTTCGGTGTCTACATGGTGAAGCACAATGTTTCCTTTTTCAACATTATCACAGAGAAAGTGATACCTAATGTCAATGTGCTTTGTTCTAGAATGTTGCACAGGTTTTTAGCAATGCAAATGGCACTAGTGTTGTCAAAAAACAGTGGAACACTATCTAGATCAACCACATAGTCCTTAAGTGTTTGAACAATCCATAAATTTGTGAGCAAACGCTAGCAGCAGCTACATTATTCAGATTCGGCTGTGGATTGTGCAACTAAACTTCATTTTCTGGAGGACCAAGCAACAAGTGAATTACCAAGAAAATGACAAGCACCTAAAGTACATTTCCTATGAATCCTACAACCCCAAAGATAACCATTCGAAAAAGCTTTCAAAGTAACAGTTGTGGAAGAAGGATGAAAAATGCCAAGTTCTTAAGTTCCATGTAAATACCTGAGAATTCTTTTGACGGCTGTACGATGTGAAGCGCGTGTGGAAGCTTGAAATCATGTACAAAGACATACATTGAATTGTATGTCTGGTCTTGATGCCGTGAGGTACAAAAGTGATCCAAATATGCTTCGATATTCTTTTTTATCGACCGGGTCATCATCTTAATCAAGTTCAAGTGTTGCCGTTGTTCCTATTGGTGTCCAAAGAGGCTTGCTGTTTTCCATGTTGAAACGCCTAAGGAGATCATTTGTGTACTTCTTTTGATGCACAAAGGTCCCCTCCTTAGTATGGTTGATTTGCAGCCCCAAAATGTATGTGAGTTATCCCATCAAACTCATCTCAAATTCTGAACTCATCATAGCTGAAAATATGGACACAAGATCATGAGAAGCACAACCAAAGATAATATCATCCACGTACACTTGAACGAATAGTGAGTCATTGCCATGCTTAAGCACAAAAAGAGTTTTATCTACTTTGCCCATGGTAAACCCCTTTTCAAGTAAAAATGTTTTTAACCTATCATACCATGCTCTACGAGCTTGTTTGAGACCATACAAAGCTTTGGACAGTTTGTAAACAAGATTAGGAAAATCTGAATTTTCAAAACCGGGTGGTTGCTTAACATAAAACTCCTCATCTATGTGCCAAAAAGCACTTTTCACATCCATTTGATGTAACTTGAAACTTTTCGATGCAGCAAATGCTAATAAAATTCATATGGCATATAATCTAGCAACAGGAGCAAAAGTTTCATCAAAATTGAGACCGTTAACTTGTGTGAAACCTTGAGCAACCAACCTAGCCTTATTCCTAACCATAACCCCATTCTCACTTTTTTTAAACACCCATTCAGTTTCAATTAAAGTGTGACCTTGAGGTGGAGGTACAAATTTCCAAATATTATTTCTTTCAAATTTTTCTAACCCTTCTTGCATGGCAATAATCCAAGATTCATTAGTGAGTGAGTGTGATATATCCTTGAGTTGAAAAGAAGCAACAAAAGTAGAATGAGCATGAGAGTTTGGATCGAAAACCTGGACCGCGTGACCTGTTCGTGCAAGCTTCCAATAATTTGTTGTGGAGGGTGACTTTTGAGGATGCGGAGGGGAGTAGACACATCACAAGCTCCTTGTTCTTCATATTCATTGCAAATCAAAGAGCTTGTGGCTTGAGGATGATCTAGACTAGCAGAAGTTGTTGGTGCTGGTTGTGAATCAAAATCAGGAGCTGGAACAATGTCATTGGCTGCTGAATTTTCGGGCAGCAACACCACTTCTTCCTCATATTTAATGAAAATACCCTTCCCCCTACGGATATGCATCTTGACCTTCAATATTCACTACAAGGATTCCGCCCCGTTGCAACGATTGTACTGCAACGAATACTAAATCATTGCAGTAAGCTTGGTCTTCTGCCATGATTCACTAGTTCCTGGCATTAGCATGTATCGCCACGGAACACAATCGTTGCATTAGGATCTGTTGCCACGATTCACTAGTTCGTGGCATTAGGATCTTTGCCACAAATCTGTCGCCACGAATCATTAATTTGTTGCATTAGCATCTATCGCCACGGAACACGATCGTTGCATTAGGATCTGTTGCCACGATTCACTAGTTTGTGGCATTAGGATCTATCGCCACGAATCTGTTGCCACGATTCACTAGTTTGTGGCATTATCATCTATCGCCACAGAACACGATCGTTGCATTAGGATTTGTTGCCACGATTCACTAGTTTGTGACAGTAGGATCTATCGCCACGAATCTGTTGCCACGATTCACAAGTTCGTGGCATTAGCATCTATCGCCACAGAACACGATCGTTGCATTAGGACCTGTTGCCACGATTCACTAGTTCGTGGCATTAGCATCTATTGCCACAGAACACTATCGTTCCATTAGGATATGTTGCCACGATTCACTAGTTCGTGGCGTTAGCATCTATTGCCACAGAACACAATTGTTGCACTAGGAACTTTTGCCACGCTTCACTAGTTCGTGGCGATAGGATCTATCACCACAAAACACAATCGTTGCATTAGGATCTGTTGCCATGAATTATCAGTTCGTGGTGTTAGGATATATCACCACAAAACAGAATCATTGCATTAGGAACTTTTGCCACGATTCACAAGTTCATGGTGTTGGGATCTATCGCCACGCAACACAGTCGTTGCATTAGGAACTTTTGCCACAATTCACCAGTTCATGGCGATAGGATCCATCGCCACGAAGCACAATCGTTGCATTAGGATCTGTTGCACGAATTACCGGATCGTAGCGTTAGGATCTATCGCCACGGAACGGAATCTTTGCATTAGGAACTTTTGCCATGATTCACCAGTTCGTGGTGTTAGGATCTATCGCCACGAAACACGATCATTTCATTATGAACTTTTGCCATGCTTCACCTGTTCGTGGTGTTAGGATCTATTGCCACAGAACAAAATCATTGCATTAGGATCTATTACCATGACTCACCAGTTCGGGGCATTAGGATCTATCGCCACAAAACACAATCATTGCATTAGGAACCTTTGCCACGATTCACTAGTTCGTGGCGATAGGATCTATCGCCACGAAACACAATCGTTGCATTAGGATCTGTTGCCCCGAATTAACGATTCGTGGCGTTAGGATCTATCACCATTGAACACAATCGTTTCATTAGGAACTTTTGCCACAATTCACCACTTTTTGGCGTTAGGATTTATCATCACGGAACACAGTCGTTGCATTTGGAACTTTCGTCATGATTCACCAGTTCGTGGCGTTAGGATCTATCGCCACGGAACACAATCGTTGCATTACAAACTTTTGCCATGATTCACCAGTTCGTGGCGTTAGGATCTATCATCACGGAACACAATCATTTCATTCAGAAATTTTTCCACGATTCAATATCGGCTTGCTTCTAAGCTTGCTGCTAAATAGAATAGCGGCTTCTATCTTTTCAAAAAAAAATCAAATATTTCACATACAGCTAGCTCACATAGTACTTATATAAAAAATTATCATCTTCGCTGTCTGAATGTAGCCTAGAGGGGGGTGAATAGGCTTTTTGAAATTTCGTCGAATCCTGAAACACTTCACAAACTTGATCAAATACAGAGAAATCGGACTAGTCCAATATGGTGCGGACTAGTCTGGTGTGTGCGGACTAGAATGATCAAGTTTGATCGAATACTTCACGTTAAGTGCTCTATGCAGTGGAAAGTAAGATGTAAATTTGATGTATCACGACAATGAAACTATGTATGGCACAAATTAACTTTGATTTCAATGTTTTAACATAAGTTATCCAAGATTGAGTAAACCCTAGAATGATATGAACAATAAGAACCAAAGTGCACAAGATGCGATTTTATCCCGTGGTTCAATTCCCACGAAGGAAACCTACATCCACATTGAGGAGTCCACGGAGGACCGAGTCTTCACCAACTCTACCCTCGTTGAATCGCCACGGATGCCAATTCGCTTCCACTAATCACAAAGGGGCAAATAACCGAATTCAATAGGCCTTCTCACTAGTTGAGGGCTTCCTATGATTTACAAAGATGAACACCACCAAACACACTCGAAATATATGCAGTAAACAACAAGAGTGTGCGAGAGAATCAAACCCAAGAGCTCAAGACAGGTGAAACAAGTCTCTCCTTTTGATCAATGCTAATCCTCAAAGATTTGATCTTCTTTTGGTTAGGATGTGTGGAGAGATTGTTTTTAGGGCTCTTGAGAGGTGTGATGGCGCAGGTAATCGGGAGAATTGGTTGTAGGGCCGTACACCTCTATTTATACTAGGGTTTCCAAAAGTTACTGTTAGGGTTTGCGATGTCCGGACTAGTCCGTGGTGGACTCTGGACTAGTCCAATGTGCGGCGTGTGGGAAACCCTAAGTGTTCTGATATATCGGACTTGTCTGGCAAATGGCGGACTAGACTGATTTGGGCTCTGGAAGTTTTCGGACTAGTCCAGTAAATATCGGACTAGTCCGGTATGGTGAACCTCATGTAGAATTTAGGACAAGTCCGTAGTAGGAGGACTTGTCCAATTTTAGTCAGAGAGTTTCAAACTGGTCCGTGGTGATATCGGACTTGTCCGGTTCTGTGTAAAGTGTGAGGTCCTAAGGACAAGTCTGCACTGGGGCGGACTTGTCCGTTTTTAGTCAGAAAGATATCGGACTAGTCCATAGTGATATCGTACTTAACCGTTTTTGTACAGATGTGAAGTTTTGAGGACTAGTCCGCACTAGGGGGGGGACTAGTTCGATCTTAGTCAGAGAGATATCGGAGTAGTCCAGAGAATATCGGACTAGTTCGAACTTGTGAAATTTTGTGTAGTGAGGGTGCTTTCTTTTGCTTGAGCTCTTGGGGTGTGTTTCTCTAACACACTCCATACACAACAAAGTATTCTATTCAGCTCTTGAGCTCTTTTCCATATAGATTCCTCATTCTCCTTTCTTTTTGCGCTTTCTTCATAATTTCATTAAAACCTGCGTTCATCTTAACAATTTTGTTAGGATCTCATTTGTTTGTCATAAATGAACCAAAACCCACAAGGGATGCCTAGATGCACTTTCAATCTCCTCCTTTTTGGTGATTGATGACAACCAATTGAGATTTCACAAAAATGAAAAAAATTCAGATTTTCATAAAGCATGCACATATGAGTTTGGAACAAATTAAGCAATGAAACATAAGACATATGTGCACTCTTTATGGCGGGGTGCAAAACTATATGTTTGTGAGCAATAACTGTGATGAGAATGAGGTAAATGACATAACCATATCAACATTAAGCATGTATGTCAATTTTAGAGCATAAATATAGATCATATCAAAGCATCATCACAAACTTCATAAACATGACTAGAAACATAATAAGAGCCTTACAACATAAAAGAAGTCCTACAGCACCAAAAGCATAACAAAGAGCAAAAGATACAAATAGATCTCTCATCTCTCATCTACTGCTACAACCTAATGACTCCCCCTCAATCTCTCCCCATTTGACATCAAGGCACCAAAAAGAAGGAGAAGAGGGATCTACTAGGCGTCGCCGACTCACTCCTCGCTGTCCATCCTTTCATCGTCTTCATTGTTGGCAGCCTGAGGAGGATGAGGATGAGAACCACTCATCGAGCCCCCAATGCCAAAATAGACAACTTTAGAAGGAGAAAGAGGTGGAAGTTCCGAAAGTCAGAAGGAGAGTCCTCGGAGATAACTGGAGATCCAACAGGCTCAATCTCCAGCTTCTGACTATGGCTTTGACATTTCGCTTTATGTACCTCATGTCCTCTTTCCTTGCCTTGTAGAACATGTGGATCTTCACTTCACCTTTTCGGCAAAAGCCAAAAATAGCAGCCAGATACTTCATAATGCCACTAGGAGACCCTATGTGAGTAGGGGCCCTAGTTTTAGAGACAGTCCTTGCATCTCCTTGAGCTCTCTCTAGTTGTTCTTCAGTTGAGGTAGGTGAGGGAGCAGCTGGGAGAATGCTTGGGGAGGCTTCTGGGGCCTCAAGACTGTGTGCTCAACATCTTTCACAAACTCAATCCCTATGACCTTCTCTATCATGAACATGATATAAGGAGCATAGTCACAGGAACGGTTAGGGGTGAAGGAAATGTTCACCATGTCGTTCCAGATGTAGTCGAAGATGTCAAACTTCCTGTTCTTGCTAATCACCTTCATCAATGTCCTTAGGTAACCTTGGACACTCCCTGCATCTCCATCTTTTGGAGCAATTGTCTTCCTAAGAACCCTGTTGAGAACCATGAAGAAGGGCTTCATGTTCTTGGTTGAGGGAGGATTGTACTTGAGACAGGTAACATAGAGAAAGTCCATCTTGTCCTTCTCTAAAATGCCAATGTTGTGAATAATCACTTCATTGCTGCCGGTGTTGCCAAGGTGCAGCAGCCTAGCAAACTCGTCATATGTCACAGTATACTTGGATCCATGTGTCATCCAAGTCACTCGCTCTTCATCATCACTAGCAAAGAAGCATGTTGCAATGAACTGTGCTATGACCTCATCATTCCAGTTGTATCTGAAAGCAAACAAGTCCTTGAGGCTATGCCTCTCTGCAGCCTGTACCACTTCATCAAAAGCACCACATCGTGTTTCTTTGAAAGTGGCTCCAGTCAATCCATTGGCTGTGCACTACTGGAGTCTTCATCTGCAGATACACGAAACTGTAGTAGTCCGCGTGAAAGTTGCTCCTAAACCTTGGATCCACTGCCTTCTTAGCACTGCCATAAGCATCAACTTTACTTAGCTTCCAAGCCACATCACTCCCTTTGCCATTGAATTTTTCTTCCGAGGGGTCTCTTTTCCCTTGTCTTGGAGCTGTCATTTTGAGAGGGCCAATCGGGCCAGAGGCAATCCCTTTGCCTTTCCCATTAGTTTGGTGATGAGCCGCTGAGCTAGAGCCAACCATATATTGAGCTTTCGAAGATGGTTTCTTGGCCACAACCTTCCGCCACATCCTAGGTGGAGTAGGTGAAGGCTCGACAGCATGCTCTTGTCGTTTGTTAGTGCGAGACTCTGAGACTCGCGACAACACATCTTGATCCATCTCGTCTTCAAAGTCGGAGATGTTTTCATTCCACAGTGTCCTGACGAGGAGGTTATACACGACATGGATAAGGATTGATGGCAAGGGAATGCATTGAGTATAAGGAAATTAGGGTTGTGTCCAGTCAGAAATCGGACTTGTCCAGTGCTCAAGTGCGGACTAGTCTAGAGTATCGGACTTGTCCGCACTGAGAACAGACTAGTCCGATATTCAGCTGTTTGAACCCTAACTAGCAGAGCAATGGTGTTTCTCAATACAAAAGTGGCTCAATGCAGTTGTAATACAACAAGGAATCATGTATTAACAGAAGGAACTAAGCTATTTGAGCAAAAACAAGAGAAAACAAAGGTTCTAGGGGCTGGAGAGAAACTTTACCAAATCCTTCGATTTGCGGAGTTGGAGGAGTTTTTGATGCGGACAAGTCCAAGGTCCCCGATCCCCTTGCAATGAAGATCGTTTCCCATGAAGGAGATTTGGTGGAGAACTCACCAAATCACCTTGGGGGCACTTGAGTGAGAACAGAGAGTGTGAGGTATGTTGTGAGGATGAAGAAGATTAGGTTTTAGTGCTGAAAACTCGTGTTTTATCCCTTCTTCGTCTAGATGCTCCTCAACTTGGGTATTCTTGAACTCCGTTCCGTTGTCACTTCATACGTTCTTGATCGTCAATGAAAATTCATTTTGAGCTCGCTTGAGGAACTTCTTGATGGTTCCTTGAGTTTCTGTCTTATCATGCAAAAAAACCCACGTGAAGTGCAAAAAATCAGCAACAATTACTAAACCGTATTTGTTACCGCCGATGCTTATGTAAGCAATTGGACCAAATAGGTCCATGTGATGTAGCTCGAGCAGTCTTGTTGTTGTCATGACATTCTTCGCGGGATGGGGTGCTCCTACTTGCTTCCTGGCTTGGCACGCGTTACAAGACCTGTCTTTCTAAAACACAACATCCTTCAAACCTCGGATGTCATCGCCTTTAAGGAGTTTTTGAATATTCCTCATACCAACATGTGCTAGCCGTCTATGCCACAGCCAACCCATGTTGGTTTTTGCAATCAAGCATCTGTCAAGTTCGGCTTTATATTTGTTGAAGTCAACTAGATAAAGCTTTCCCTTTAACACACCCTTGAATGCAACCGAGTTATCACTCCTTCTAGAGACGGTCACACCCTCATTAGTGAACAAGCAATTATAACCCGGTACCGAGCACCCTTCCTTGACTTTTATCGCCAAAATAAATGCCTTCGCTTGGATCTTCATTTTCTTCATATTCAACGAACATCCTTCTTTCACCGGTCATGTGATTGGTGCATCCACTATCTAGCACCCATTTTGCTCCACCGGAGGAATAAGTCTGGGAAAAAAATTACACCTTGGTCTTAGGTACCCAAGCTTGCTTGGGTCCTTTGAGGTTAGTCACAAGTGATTTGGGCACCCACACATGAGACTTGGTGTTCCCATGGTGTTGCCCAACATATTTAGCATAAACTCTACCAAAATTACTTTTCATAAGAGCATATGATGCATCAAAAGTTCTAAACAAGAGTTGTTGTTCATATGTGTTAACAATGTTACTTTTATCAACATTATTAAGTTGTCTAACTTGAGAGGTGTTTCCCTTGACAAAAACAATGTGTTCTTTGTTATTCTTGTGGCTTCTAGCATTTGCTTTTCACCATAAGAATACCCAATGCCATATTTGACATTTGAAGGTTTTGAGACCAAGTATGCACTGCATGCATACTTGACCTTCTCCTTGTCAAATATGCCACTTCGGGAAGGATGCTTGTCCTTTGTCAAGTTTGACTTCTCCTTCAAGTTAGTGTCAATTTTAGCACATTCACAAACAATAGTAGTTTCAGATTTTATAAGTTGAGAAGGTGAGATTGAAGAGGATGAAGAACCACTTGACTTGAGTGACTCGAATTGTACCTCAAGGATCTTGTTAACTTTGGTTAAGTTAGCAAGTTCATCCTTGATAGCCATGTTTGAGTCTTCTAGCTTCAAACAAGCTTCCTTGCATGAAGCTAACTCAAGTTCCAGTGAGTTCCTTCGCTACTTTTCAAGCTCGAGGAGATTTTTGATCTTAAGATATTCTTTCTTTTGGAGGATGATCATATCTTCTTGACGATCAACTAGATCCTCATCAACAAGCATATCCATTAAAAATTTCATTTTAGCTGCAATTTTCTTATCTAAACCAACAAGCATATCTTCATCATCACTAGAGTTATCACTATCACTATTAAAAGAAGGCGTGGAGGAATATTTAGTTTTTACCTTCCTTTTACCTTCCTTGGCCATTAGACACGTATGATCGATGTCTTTCCTTGCGCCGATGGTTGGTAAGAGGGTGGATTTCTTGGTAGGCTTCATGACGGCTATGGTAGCCATCTCCTCTTATTCTTCGGATGAGGACTCATCATTAGAGTCCCACTCCTTCCCCAAGTGTGCTTGACCATATTGTTTCTTTTTCTTGAAAGTTTTCTTAGGTTGAGGCTTGTTGTCCTTGGTCTTCCTCTTATTTTCTTCATGTGGGCAGTCTACGATGAAGTCGCCGTACTCTCCACAATTATAGCAAGCGCGCCTCATTTTTGGTCCTGGCTTGTCCCTTTTTCTTCCTTCACTTGGTCTGCCACCTTGTCTTCTTCTCATCATTTTCTTGAATTTCTTCATGAATAGGATCATATCTTCTTCATCTATATCATAGTTGTTGTCGTCTTCTTCTTGAGCTTATCGAGCTTCTTTTTATATAGGTTTACAAATGGACGTCAACGCAACTCATTTCTTCTTTGCCGAGGTAAGGTCGGCAGTCTCTTTGATGTGCTTTGCTTGTTTCTCCATCATATCAAAATTGATAATCTTCCCAAGAAGCTCGTCCGGGGTCATTTTCCAATACCCGGGGCTTTCTCTAATCATCGAGCATAGGGTTACATTGCGGGGCATGAATGCTCTAAGAATTAGCTTCATGATCTCGTGATCATTCCACTTCTTGCTTCCATATGCTCGGACATTGTTTATGAGATTTCAATCGATTGTACATGTCTTGCGGTGACTCATCTTCTTCTTATAGCGAATCTTTCCAATTCGCCATCAATCATTTCAATCTTGGCTTCTCACACATGATGATCACCTTCATGTGCAGTTTGTAAAGTGTCCCATATGTCCTTAGAAATTACGAGTCCATCCACCTTGGTGAACTCGTCTCGGATTAGTGACGATGTTATGACAGCTGCAGCTTGAGCGTTCCGATGAATAGCTTGTTCTTGACTTGGTGTGAGCTCTTCATCGTCATCTTGGATATCTATCCCTGTACACACTATATGCCACAAGCTGGGGTTAAGTGATATGAGATGCATTTTTATATTTTGCCTCCACATTGAATAATCATTGCCATCAAAGTATGGGGCCTTTCCTAGAGGAATTGATAAGTAATGGTTATTGTTTGAATTCATACGATCATAGTTAAAAGGATATTGGGAGTAGTCGGTGTGACTACTCCCCTTCTTCTTCTTTTCATCCTCGATCTTCATCTTCCCTTCTAGGGATAGTGCCTTCTTCCTTAGGAGTGCCTTTAATTCTAACATCTCCTCATCATCATCCTCGCAGTCTTGGATGGCGTCGAGGAGCTTCTCCAGCTTCTGAGTCTTTTTATCATCACCCTTCCCTTGGTTGAAGTTCTTGTGTACATCATTAATGTCTGACATCTTCTCTTCGAGCGGTGAGTCTTTTTTGAAGAGTCTTGCTCTGATACCAATTCAATGTAGCCTAGAGGGGGGGGGGTGAATAGGGTTTTTGAAATTTCGTCGGATCCTGAAACACTTAACAAACTTGATCAAATACAGAAAAACTAGACTAGTCCGATATGGTGCAGACTAGTCTGGTGTGTGTCGACTAGAATGATCAAGTTTGATCGAAGACTTCACGTCAAGTACTCTATGCAGCGAAAAGTAAGTTGTAAATTGGATGTATCACGCAATGAAGCTATGTATGGTACAAATTAACTTTGATTTCAATGTTTTAACGTAAGTTATCCAAGATTGAGTAAACCCTAGAGTGAGATGAAAATTAAGAACAAAAGTCACAAGATGCAATTTTATCCCGTGGTTCGATTCCCATGAAGGAAACCTACATCCACTTTGAGGAGTCCACGGAGGACCAGGTCTTCACCAACCCTACCCTCATCGAATCGCCACGGAGGCCGATCCTCTTCTACTAATCACAAAGGGGCAAATAACTGAATTCAAGGGGCCTTCTCTCAAGTTGAGGGATCCCCAAGATTTACAAAGATGAACACCGCCAAACACACTCGAAATATATGTAGTAAACAACAAGAGTGTACGAGAGAATCAAACCCAAGAGCTCAAGACGTGTGAAACAAGTCTCTCCTTTTGATCAATGCTAATCCTCAAAGATTTGATCTTCTTTTGGTTAGAATGTGTGGAGAGATGTGTTTTTAGAACTCTTGGGAGGTGTGACAGCACAGGGAATAGAGAGAATTGTTTGTAGGACCGTACACCTCTATTTATACTAGGGTTTCCAAAAGTTACCATTAGGGTTTGCGATGTCCGGACTAGTTCGTGGTGGACTCCGGACTAGTCCGGTGTGCGGCGTGTGGGAAACCTTAAGTGTTGTGATATATCGGACTTGTCCAGCAAAGGGCAGACTAGTCCAATTTGGGCTCTGGAAGTGTTCGGACTAGTCCGACAAATATCAGACTAGTCCGGTATGGTGAACCTCATGTAGAATTTAGGACAAGTTTGCAGTGGGTGGACTTGTTCGATTCTAGTCATAGAGTTTTCAGACTAGTCTGTGGTGATAATAGACTTGTCCGGTTCTGTGTAAAGTGTGAGGTCCTGATGACAAGTCTGCACTGGGGTAGACTTGTGCGTTTTTAGTCAGAAAGATATCGAACTAGTCCGTAGATGTCGGTAGCCTGCAGACCAGATACCCTCGCACACAATATGAAGACACTAGGGCATGTCTGATGGCGCCACGTGTCTCGAAGGTGGCGAGGCCTCAGCCTCCCGCAAGATCCATCCCCGGTGCTGCCACGAGGGACCCGAAACACCACGTGTTGGGACGTGACCTCGCCCAATCATGGTAGAGAGCTTCAGAGCTGCCGCGTAGCCTGGAGCGCCGGACCAAGTACTCTCCCTCCAGGGAAAGCACGGAGCTGCCACGTACCCTGGGGAGCCCCGGAGCTGCCACGCGTCACGAAGGAACAGGGCAAGCCTCCTCACCAAGGACCTGACCCGATGCTACCACGTGTGCTGCAGCTCGCCCCAGATGGTAAGGTGCAGGAGTTAAAAGATGGTGCACTCCTCTCCAGTCAAGCATTGAAGATCTGCAACCACCTTCGGCACACGTTGCAGGGCATGCCAATGGTCAGAGACCGATATGACCAATCGCATCACAGTGAAGGCGCTGCAACCTATCCCACTCAGCCAAGTGGGTAGCTTGCGGCAACAAGACAGGCTGACGGGACACCTTCTGCCACCGTCAGCAACGGCGCGTGGGCTACTGACAAGGGAGGTAGCAAGATGGCGAGTCTTCACTGCCACGCTCAGAGGAAGCTTATACAAAAACCTTATATTTTTGGGGTAAGATCGCCCTGGGACCACGCGTCGTACCTTGGGACCCCACTTGTAAGGCATCTGGCCTTGACTATAAAAGGCCCAGACTACCACCATTACAAAGCACCAGACTCAGAATCCCTGATACACACACACACATACAAACTCACTAGCAATACAATCCACCATGGACTAGGGTGTTATGCTCCTTGTGGCCCAAACCACGTAAAAACCACTGTCTCTAACTCCATCCGCCGGTACACTTGATCAAGGCCTAAGCCCCGCCGAACAAAGAACCTCCGCGGGCTGCTCTAACACTTCGACATTTGGCGCACTAGGTATGGGCTTTTACCCTCAAAAAAGGGGTAGCGCTTTCACCAACCATGGTGTTCATCAAGCATGCGAGTAGTGGCAAGATCAAGCCACAAGAGGTCGACCAGCGTGTCGACAAAGACGTGGAGATGGAGTTTCAAAAGCCGGAATGCGTCATGGAAACGGTCCACTAAGCTTTGAAGTTCGACCTCAACATCGACCACAAGCGTTGCAAAGCACTCCACGTCATCTGTGGAGGATTTTGGGAACCTGCATCCAGGAATGCGGTCAAGACCCTGCGTCGGGCAATGGCTTTGACAGCCTCTACAGATGCCCTGGCGTCGCATTACGTATTGATGGAGACGCCGATCAGCTTCGATACCTTCGACTGCACAGAGAACATGGCGGGAGCCGGGCAGCTGCCCCTCCTCATTGACCAATGTAAAGTTCTACCATGTCCTGGTAGATGGTGGAGCTGGCCTCAACCTCATCAACCATGCGGCCTTCAATAAGTTGAAGATCCCCGTGTCCAAGCTCGCCCCGTCAAGACAATTCTCGGGGGTAGGACCGGAGAGTGTTATCCCGTACGGCTGCATCCACCTCTGGGTGACCCTCGGGACACTCGAGAACTTTAGGACGGAGAATATCCTATTAGACATCACGGAGGTTAGCCTCCCCTACCATGCCATTATCGGCAGGCCAGCCCTGTACTAGTTTATGGCTGTAGCCCATTACGACTACCTCGTCCTCAAGATGCCGACATCCTCCAGCATCCTAAGATCTGCAGTGACCACGCTGCTGCGGTGATGGCCTTGGAGAAGCTCCGAGAGCTGGCAACAGCCCCAACACCTGACCTGAGCGATGCTGGATCGAGTCAGCCTCCGCCAGACCCACGTGCTGTCACACCATTGCACCACGAGTGCAGCTCTCCGACTATGACGACTTGCCCATCAAGGAAATCCAGATTGGCTCTGATGCAATCCAGACCACCCGTAGCGTGGAGAGTCTGGACAGCGAGCAGGAATCAAAGCTCACCGCTTTCCTACACGCTAACATTGATGTTTTCGACTGGCAGCCATCGCAGATGCCATGTATCCCTAGGGAGGTGATCGAGCACCATCTGAAGATCTACTCCGATGCCTGACCACAACAACAGAGGCCCCGTAAGTAGTCCATTGAGCGGTAAAACTTCATCTGCGAAGAATTTAAGAAGCTTCTCGATGTCGGCTTCATAGAGGAGGTTCAACATCTCAGATGGTTGGCCTATCCTGTTGTTGTCCCAAGGCCGGTGGTAAGCTCCAGATGTGCATCGACTACACCAACCTCAATAAGGCATGTCCTAAAGATCCTTTCCCTCTCCCTAGAATTGATCAAATCGTAGATTCAACCTCAAGATGCGATATGCTTTGCTTTCTAGATGCCTACTAGGGGTTTCACCAAATCCCAATGTCTAGAGAGGACAAAGAACGTACAACATTTATAACTGTAGATGTCCTTTACTGCTATGTCTCCATACCTTACGGTATTAAGAATGCCCTCCCCACCTTTGTCTGCACCATGCATAAAACATTTGGGGACCTCATTCGGGACCTGGTAGAGGTATATGTCGATGACATTGTAGTTAAGATCTAGACCCTTACATCATTGCTAGAAAACCTCGCCCTAGTCTTTGATAGATTGCGGATTACACGCACGAAGCTCAATCTCGACAAGTTCGTGTTCAGAGTCAAAGCTGGGAAGCCCCTCATTTTCATGCTCTCCCACCGAGGGATTGAGGCCAACCCAGAAAAGATCAAGGTGGTGGAGCTGATGTGGCCACTAGCCCGCATCAAAGGCGTGCAGAAGCTTGCAGGGTGCTTGGCAGCACTTAGTCTGTTTATCTCTAGGCTGGCGGAGCGAGCCCTCCCATTCTTCAAGCTCCTGAGCTAGCCTGGACCATCCGTTTGGAATTATGGTGGCACCGGAGCCCAAGGAGCCCCTGTACCTCTACATCGCCGCCACGACATAGGTGGTAAGCGTGGTTTTGGTTGCAGAGTGGGCCGGTCACCAGCAGCCCCGATGAAAGGAAGGGGCCCAGGCCGATGATTCTGGGCCCACTACAAGAATTCCGCCCTATTACAATGATTGTACTACAACGAATACTAAATCATTGCAGTAAGCTTGGTCTTTTGCCACGATGCACTAGTTCGTGACATTAGCATCTATCGCCACGGAAAATGATTATTGCATTAGGATCTGATGCCACGATTCACTAGTTCGTGGCATTAGGATCTATCGCCACGAATCTGTTGCCACGATTCACTAGTTCGTGGCATTAGCATCTATCGCCACAGAACATGATCGTTTCATTAGGATCTGTTGCTACGATTCAATAGTTCATAGCATTAGGATCTATCGCCACGAAATTGTTGCCACGATTCACTAGTTCGTGGCATTATCATCTATCGCCACAGAACATGATTGTTGCATTAGGATTTGTTGCCACAATTCACTAGTTCATGGTGTTAGCATCTATCGCCATGTAACACGATCGTTGCATTAGGATATGTTGCCACGATTCACTAGTTCGTGGTGTTAGCATCTATCACCACGGAACTCAATCGTTGTATTAGGAACTTTTGCCATGCTTCACCAGTTCATGGCGATAAGGTCTATCGCCACGAAACACAATCGTTGCATTACGATATGTTGCCAAGAAATACCAGTTTGTGGCATTGGAATATATCGCCAGGGAACATAATCGTTGCATTAGGAAAGTTTGCCACGATTCACCAGTTCATGGCGTTAAGATCTCTCGCCACGAAACACAAACATTGCATTAAGAACTTTTGCCACGATTCGCTAGTTCGTGGCGTTAGGATCTATCGCCATGAAACACAAACGTTGCATTAGGAACTTTTGCCACGATTCACTAGTTCGTGGCGATAGGACCTATCGCCACGAAACGCTATCGTTGTATTAGGATCTGTTGCCACGAATTACCGGTTCCTGGCATTCGGATCTATCACCACGAAACAGAATCGTTGCATTAGGAACTTTTGCCATGATTCACAAGTTCGTGGCATTAGGATCTATCGACGTGAAACACAATTGTTGCATTAGGAACTTTTACCATGCTTCACCAGTTCATGGCGTTAGGATCTATCGCCATGGAACAAAATTGTTGCATTAGGATCTATTGCCACGATTCACCAGTTCGTGGTGTTAGGATCTATCGCCACGAAAACACAATCGTTGCATTCAGAACGTTTGCCATGATTCACGAGTTCATGGCGATAGGATCTATCGTCACGGAACTCAATCGTTGCATTAGGAACTTTTGCCACAATTCACCAGTTCATGGCGTTATGATCTATCACCACGGAACAAAATCATTGCATTACGAACTTTTGCCACAATTCACTAGTTCGTGGTGTTAGGATCTATCATCACAAAACGCAATCGTTGCATTACGAACTTCTGCCACAATTCACCACGATTCAATATCGGCTTGCTTCTAAGCTTGCTGCTAAATAGAATAGCGGCTTTTATCTTTTCAAAAAAAAATAGTTCATGTATAGCTAGCTCGCACAGTACTTATATAAAAAATCATCATCTTTGCTATCCTCCCCCAATATTAGAGGTACAATACCGTCATTGATTTTCTGATGGAACTCTATGTGTCTCAAATTTATCACATGTTCTCATTTGAAGAGCAGAAGCATCACCAGTTGCTCCATCAATGTCATTCCTAGCCCATGCGGTCCGATCATCATTTATATCAGTAAGTCGTCGATCATCAAATGACTCAACCTCCATCGTCTCAGTGACATTATTTTCACTATCTCCAGGGGGCATGGCAAAAATGTTTCGTGGATTCGTTTTAACAACTGTAGCCCATTTAGGTTGCTCACACTTCAAACGTAAAAATTTGTTCTGCTTGGGTGGCTAGAATGTAAGGCTCATACTTAAATTGAGAAAGAGTAGTGTCAACATCTATCATTCCGTATCGATCCATTTTGTAGCCTTTGCTTTGGCTCTGACCGGAACGAGGCCGATCAAACTAGTCACATTCAAATAACAGAACCTCTTATTTTTTTTTTCAAAATCAACAGAAATCATTTTCTTGATTACTCCATACTGTCGGAGTGTGGTTTCGGCAATTCTCCCGGTTCTACTGTTGGTAGCCCGCGGAGTTTGTAGTTCGGTATTGGGCGTGGCAGAGATTCAGAACACGATGGCAAGTAGACACGAGGATTTACGTGGTTCGGGCCGCCTAAGCGTAATACCCTACTCCACGGGGTGTGTAGTTGTTGTATTGAGCGTATGAGCACTTGTGAGTGTGTGTCAGAGCCGAGTCTGAGAGTGTACAAGAGTCGAGAGCAAGAGAGAGCCCTGTGTATTGCTCGACCAGTCCTTCTATAGTACAAGGACTGGTCGTTACATCGCTAGCCTGGCCGGCATGTGGCCTTGGCAGTTACTGATGCTTAATACACAATTAATGAGGTTAATTACCCTTAATAGTGTGGTAATAGGCCTTGACAGTGCCGTTACTGGTATTAAGGGCCCTCCGATCGTGTGTCATTAATATGGTATTACTGACACTTAATCGGGTCTTGACGTCTTTGATTGTCCCTTGAAGGTCCGAGCCGTTGGGGGTCCACCAGTCTGCTTGTTGAAGTCGAAGGTCCGGTGGTTGGACACGTGGCAGCTCCAGAGTTTACCGTTTGGGACAGGTAGGTCCGGTGCAATTGTACACATGTCGGTACTGGAGCTTCCCTCTGTCGGGGGTTAGGTCCGGGGGTGTCGCACAGGTGTTTAGCTCGGAGATTTCCCATTTGTGGGACATAGCTCCGGTTGCAGTATACATGTGGCAGCACCAGGACTAACCATAGAAGGGAGGCAGGTCTGGTCCCGTATGACACGTAGGGCCTTCGCAGGTATTCAACTCAGGCAGGTGAAGTTTCTGAGGTCCTTTTGCAGTCCCAAGGGGTATACGGTACGCAGGATACTAACAGTGGCCCTCTGGGCCCACCTTTGGGAGAAACCTTTTGGATGAAGCCGTTCTGCCGGAGGTGGGTCCATCCTTCGGTTTTTGAGTCGTGTCTTCAAGGGTCTTCGGATGTGCTGTGGGCAGTACTTAGCAGTTAAACCATCGCCGCGTGGCATATCCAGGATGCGGCAGGTGAGATCTGAGCGTGCAGATCTCATGCAATTGAAAGTCGCTGGTTCCCGATATAAAAACCATATCGGTTCCGCACGCCTTGTCAGGACGCCGCCCTCGGGCTTCCCGCCTCTCATGATGACAACCGTTCGCCTGGGGTAAGGACCTCAACTTGATCGTCGGGGTGGCCCCGGGCCCCCTTGTCATTGGCAGGGTGAAGTTTTTGAACTGCGTCGTAGGCTCTTTTGCGGTTTCCATCCAAGCATTGCGGAGGCTTGCTTAAGAAGGAAAGTGCACACCGTTTGGGGATTCTTTACGCCTTCATTTGAACTTGCACTCAAATCCTCCAAACTATCGCTCGCTCTTCCTCTCTCGCCTCGCTGTGCTACGATGAAGTTGGGACTCCCCAAGAGCCGCATCAGGAGCAAGAAGGAGTTGTCTAGGGTCTGGACCTATATGGGATGGTCCAATGACTCCTTCGACAACGACATTCGCTGCGGCAAGCTTCCCTTCGAGAAGGAGTGAGCTGGAGATATGGTGTACTTCCTTTGGTACGCCATGGCGGGTTTGATCCCGCCTTTCTCCACATTCTTTCTGATGTTGCTGGATTTCTATGGTCTGTAGCTCCACCATCTGGGCCCTCACTCAATCGTTCTAGTGGCGACTTTCGTCCACCTTTGCAAGATGTGGGTGGGCGTGCCCCTTTGCGTGGAGTTGTTCCGGACTTTCTTCACAGTCCACCCGACAGGAAAGAGTGATGAATTCATCGGCTTCCACAACTTCTTGAAGCAAAAAAACTCCCAACCTCAAGTACTTGAGGTCCTTCCCTTTCGACAAGTGGGACGACTGGAAGAAAGACTGGGTGGTCATCACCGTCGAGGGACACGAGAGGCTGCAGCTGCCTGAAGGCCTTCCTTGCGTCGACACCGACACTTGGAGTGAGATGCCGGAGCTGTCGAGGGAGTACAGGCCCATTCTGGATAGAATCCAGGAATGTGTCGAAGGTGGTGTGACTCCGCAGATGGTCTTCAGCCACTTCTTGACGAACAGGTGGGCCCCGCTGAGGGCTAGGAGCCGGCCTGCCTGGGCCTTCAACAGTGAGATGGATACCAACTGCATTGAAGTCGGCTTGGACACCAACCTGACCGGTGAAGCCTTGAAGACCCATCTCAAGAAGTTCCAGCCTGGGAACATCGGCCCTGGCGACGTGTCTCCACCGGCGGTCTTCCTTCCACTGAATATGATACCAGAGGAGTGCAGAGAGCTCCGGAGGAAGATGCCGCTATTGGACGACTTTGGCCTGGTGGAGAGGCGCTCAACCTCTGGGGTGGCAATCCCGGAGCTTCGGAGGATGGCTCCATTCCTGCCCCAAAGCCAAGAACTGAAGTCGTAGGCAAGGGCAAGGAGTTGGCTGAGCCCTCGAGCCGCAAGAGGAAGTTGAAGCACACTGACGGAAGGTCCGTCAGACCTGCTCCTTCCACATTAGCTCCTTCTCCCTAGCGGAGGAGGTCTTTGGCGGCAGTAACCACTCCAGCATCAGCATCTCCTCAGGGCGCTAGCTCCAGCCATGTGGCTCCAGTACTAGGGCCAGCCGGGGGATATAGGTCTGGAGGTCCTTTTCAGTTGAGGGGGGCCTCAACCAAGGCGACACTAACGGCGGCATCAAGCTCCGGGGAGCCTTCCAGAGCTACTACTCCAATGGCGTCAGGGTCCGGCCCTGAGCGTCCAGTGAAGAGGTTCTGCGCTAGCTGGAGCGGAAGCCTTCCGAGGTAAGTTTGATTTTTTACCTCAGTTAATTGAGTTTTGTTGTAACTATGTTTTAAGTTTCTTCGTCCTTCGTCTAAAGAGTGCAAAAGAAAGGGGCTGAAGCTCTGATCCCTGCAGCAGCAACTGATGTTGCGCAGACGGAAGCTTCGGCTCCAATCCCAGCGCCGCCCGAGGTGGTGCCTGAGGTCGCAACAGCCCCAGTGCCGGCTGTCGTGGTCCTGGACCTCGACTCATCCCCTGAAGCTCCGGTTGTAGCGCCAGACCACGGGAATGAAGATGTACCGGTGGCACCAGCCCCGGAGGTTGAAGCTCCGGGTTTGGATGCTGAGATGATGGATGCTCCGTCCTCAGAGCCGGAGGTAGCTGCAGTCCCGGCACTAGTGCCGGTTGTTGATGAAGCCCCGACAGCAGAGCCGGTGGTTGATGAAGTCCCGGCGGTAGAGCTGGTGGTTGATGAAGTCCCAACGCCTGAGCTAGTCGTCGAAGAAGTGCTGGTGCCTGAGCCAGTTGTCGAAGAAGTACTGGCGCCCGAGCCAATGGCAGTCGAAGCACCAGCGCCTGAACCGGCGGTAGAGGCGGCGCCAGCGTCGGAGCCAGAAGTGGCTTCAGCTCCGGCCGAACCTTCAACTCCTGACCCGGAGGTGGTGGTTCTAGAGGTGCCTGCGCCTGGGCCAGGGTGCCAAGAGGAGGCTGCCAGTCCCCCGCTTGAGGGACCAGTTGGTGAAGACCAGGCGGCAAGACCTTCGGAGCCGACTACGGAGGTAGGAACTTCTGTTGCAAGACCTTCCTCGACGGCGGCTGAGGCTATCCCGGAGGGCGGCCCTAGTGCCGTGGAAGCTCAGGGGCCCACTCTTGTAGATTGGGACCTGATTTTTGTTGTAGAGAACCCGTTGGAGCCAGCGGAGAGGACCCCGGCAGATCCAGAGCCGATCCCCCTGTTGTTGTCTATCGACAATGCCTGCTCCAGCCTTCGTCAAGTGCAGCTGGCCTTCTACCACGACAGCAAGGCCCTTGAGGAGGAGCCCCAAACCCTTAGGAGGTGGCGCAACTGGCTCCGATTCGAGACCAAGCTGGCGCAAACCAGGCTGGCTGACGACAGGGAGTGGGTGGAGAATAAGAAGGCCCGGATGGAGTACTGGGGAGGGGATCCATTGAAAACCAGTCCCGGGCCATCTACGAACACGCCGTAGCTGCTAATAATGCAGTGAGGGATCGCCAAGAGAAGCTCAACGCCATCCACGACAGCCTCGTCAAGCGCCGGGAGGATCTTGAGGAACAGGAGAAAAAGCTCGAGGACGAAGAGCAAAAACTCCTGGAGCTGCGAGATGACCTTGTGAAGAGGGAGGAGGAGCTCACTCAGAGGCTGACTCTAGGTGACAAGAGTCTTGCAGAGCGCACCAAGAAGCTGGAGGAGTGCTGCGAAAAGGAGGAGAAGAAGGCCTGGCAGCGAGGACAGGACCTCCACAAGAGGGAGGACGAAATTGCTGCCAGGGATAAGAAAGTGCGGGGCTGGGAGAAGGACCTGGTTGACCGCCGGATCAGGATCCACCTCCGGGTGGAGGAGCTCAGTAAACTCGAAAGGCAGGTTGCTGAAAAGATTCAGCAGAACGCCAAAGAGGTTGAGCGCCTTGCCCGGGAGAATTCGGAGCTTGCGGTGACCAAAAGATCCTTGGAGGAGATGCGAGGCTCGAGGGATGCAGAGTCCCAACAAGTTTGGGACTTCCTGGGCAAAGCCAACGACGCACTGACGTCGATGGGTTTAGCCCCGTGCGTCTGGATGATCCGGAGCCGGTGCTGGACCAGGCGTTGCAGGTGTTGAGCTCGGATGGCAACAAACACACAAAGATGGGCGATGTCATCGCGGACCAGCTGGAAACCGAGGGACAATCCCTAGCGAAGAACATCGCAGAGTTCATGCTGACGTGCTACACAAGCCGGGACCCTCACTTCCCACTCGACCCGTTGCTTGAAGGCCCCATCGACGGAGAGGGAGAAGCCGCCAAAGCCAGCGTGTTGGAGGTTGCCAAGAAGATTGCCTCGTTGTTCCATAGGGTCTAGGATTCTCTCTTTGTAGCTCTCGCTTGTATTCTCTCTTCTTTTTCTCCAACTTTGTAATATCTTGTCTCCAGATGAATGAAATCCAAGTTTTTTATGAATTTCATTTTTTCTCTTCAACACCTTTGTCCCAATTGGCCCCTAGGTAGATATATACAATTCGAACTTGTAGTTTATGGGTCCAAAGTCGCCGATAGTAGGGGCCTCCTGAGGTTGTCGGAGCTTAGTAGGTCCGGTAGTGACCCTTGTCAACACATAGAGCATTGACAGTTAGTCCTCTGGAGTTGTCGGAGCTTGGTAGCTCTGGTAGCGACCACTATCAACACGCGGTGCGTCGACAGCAGACCCCACTAGGGAGTCTTCCTACCATCTTTTCTTCACGTTGACGGATGCCCCCTGGATTTGACAGAACTTTGTAGCTTTTGTGATGTCTATTATCAATGTTTGAAACATCGACAGTAGACCACCTTACGGGTTGTCAGAGCTTTGATATCTCCGACTTCATCCACCATCACCATTAGATCTTTATTTTTCCTGCACACTAAAGTCAAGAAAAACAATAAAATCCATTTCCTATCTATAACTCGTTTGCGACTTACTATTCCCGAAAGAAATTTTTAGGTCGAACGCAACTCTACATACAATCAAGTGCACTGGCTTGTTTCCTCCAGGTCCGATCGTTTCTGGACTCACCTTACTTCGGCCTGCCGGGGTATAGGTAGAGTGGCATACTTAGCGTGCAGGACCAGGCTAAGTGGATAGCACACTCCGGACCTAGATTGGCTCGGCGGCATTCAAACGAGTAGACCATTAACAATATTTAGACCCAGAAGAATTGACAATGCAATTTGAGTTATATATGAATTGGTCGATCTAAAGTTTCTTAAGATTTGCACAACTTTGTTATAAACAAGAAAGAGAAAAATAAAAAATATTGAGCCTGTACAAAATAAATGCATGTGGAGTCTGTTTTCACACAATGATGTCTTTCATTATAGGTCCGAAGTACAGGGGAAACAAGTACACTCTTAGGGTACGGAACCAGGCTAAGTGTGTTTCGTTTCTCGTTTGACCCAAGGTATCTAGTTACACTTTTAGTTCTGAGACTGTGACAAGTGTTGCCTGAACTTTGTGGACCTTCTGGGGAAGGTTCGGCTGTTCTCCCGAAGGAGCTACCCGACTCTATACAATGACTCTATAACATACATCTCATGTAACTACAGACTCACCTCCGTGATATTAAGCATAGAACTTACGGAGGTGCTCAATGTTGCAAGGATTGGGGAGCGGTGTTTCATCCTCGGTTGCCAAGCGAACGCATTCGAGCCGGGATACTTTGATCACTCGGAAGGGTCCTTCCCAGCTGGGGGAGAGTTTGTTTAACCCTTCTCGAGTTTGTATTCTCCGTAGCACCAGATCGCCTTCCTCAAGCTGTCGGCTGTGAACATGCCTTTGGTGATAGCGCCGAAGAGCTTGGCGGTATCAGGCATTCTGAATAGCTGCTCGACACCTTCCCTCTTCAAGGAGGTCGAGGTCTTCACGCCAAAGCTGGTCCTGCGTGGCATCATCGAAGGTCCAGACCCGGAGCGACCCCAAGGTGATTTCCGGAGGAAGGACTGCTTCAGCTCCGTACACCAGGAAGAAGGGTGTCTCTCCAGGTGACCGGTTTGGAGTTGTCCTGTTGGCCCACAGTGTGGGCGGAAGCTCTTCAATCTAGTTGGCGCCATGTTTTTTCAGGCGGTCATATGTGCGCCTCTTGAGTCCTTTTAGGATTTCTGTATTTGCTCTCTCAGCTTGGCCATTGCTTGCCGGGTGAGCTACAGAAGCGTAGCTGACCTGAATGTTGAGGTCTTCGCAATATCCTTGGAATGCAGAGCTTGTAAATTGGGTCCCGTTATCAGTTATGATCTTGTTTGGGACTCCAAATCTGCATACGATGGACTGCAAGAAGTTGATAGATGATTGCTTGTTTATTGTGACAACTGGAGTTACTTCCGGCCATTTGGTGAACTTGTCAATGGCAATGTACAGGAACTTGTAACCTCCGACGGCTCTTGGGAAAGGTCCCAAGATATCCATCCCCCACACAGCGAAGGGCCATGTAGGAGGTATCATTTGTAGAGGCTGAGCTGGTGTGTGGATTTGCTTTGCATGGAACTGGCATGCTTTGCATTTCTTCACTTGCTCAGTTGCATCCTGGAGTGCTGTAGGCCAATAGAAGCCATGTCGGAAGGCTTTACCGACCAATGTGCGGGAAGACGCGTGGTTTCCCACACTCGCCTCCATGGATTTCTGCAAGGAGCTCACAGCCTTCTTCCCTTGTAATGCACCACATTATGACGTTGTTGGCACCACACTGGTAGAGATCCCCTTCTACCAGTGTGTATCTTTTAGCCAATCTGACTATCCGGTCAGCGGATACATTATCTTTAGGAAGGAAATTGTCTTTCAAGTAGCTCCGGATCTCCGAGATCCATGCATTGGAGCTAACTTGAGGATTTGAGTCTTGCGTGCTGGGTTGCTCGGAGCTTTCGGCAGCACCTACGACCCTTGAAGGACGCCATGGTAATAGGGCCATTTGGACTGCCAACTTCGAGGTGCTGATCTCGCCCCCTTCGCTCAGTTCAGCAGGCTGTGCTGTTGGTCTTGACAATCTCTGGACGAAGGTTCCGTCGGGAGCCGGAGCTCCAATTGAAGCTTTCGTCGAGAGTTCATCGGCTTCAGCGTTGTTGAGATGCTGGACATGGCAAAGATCAAGGACGTCGAAGTCCTTCTGAAGCTTCTAGACTTCAAGTAGGTATGCAACTAGTTGAGGGTTATTGCAGCAACATTCACCTATGACTTGTTTACAACAAGCTGTAAATCACCCTTTACCAACAGCTGCTTGACACCATACGATAGCGCCACCTTGAGCCCATAGATTAGTGTTTCATACATTGCCATGTTGTTGGTCGCCTTGAAGTCAAGGTGAACCATGTATTTGACCTTCTCCCCGGTCGGAGCGAGGAGAAGGACTCCAGCTCCGCCCCCTACTTTTGCACAGAGCCATCAAAATAGAGAGTCCAGTGAGGCTCGGTGAAGACCGGAACCATGGGTTCCAGCTTTTGCTCACTAGGGCCCCTAGGATTTGATGGAGAAGGGGTCCATTCCGCCACGAAGTCCGCCAGTGCTTGACTCTTGATCGCTTGTCTTGGGATGAATTCAAGATCGAACTCGGCCAGTTTCGCTGCCCACTTTGTAATGTTCCCAGTAGAATTGGGGTTATGCAAGATTGCACGCAGTGGATAAGAAGTTACCACTGAAATCTTGTGAGCTTATAAGTAGTGTCGGTGCTTCCTAGAAGCAATAAGAACTGCGTAGAGCAGCTTATGCACCTCCAGGTACTGAGTCTTGGCATCATGGAGTAATTCGCTGATGAAGTACACTGGGTGTTGGACTGTCCAGACCCCCCCCCAAAGGGGCCCGGAGCTTCCTCCTCATCAACCCGGACCCTCCCGGAGGGGCCCGGACCTTGTTCGGGGACCTCCGGGTTCCTACTGGAGGAACCCGGAGCTTCTTCTGAAGTGATCCGAATCTTCCCGGAGGGGTCCGAATCTTCTGGTTCAGCAGCAGTGACTCCTTCATTTGAAGGAGATGGATCCTCTGGCATCTCGCCTTGAGGATCCACTACCAGGATTTCGGTTTATTGCAACAAAAAAAAATTGTTGCAATAGGTCTAAATTCATCATGATAGGTTGTTGTCGCAACGAAATAGAACGTCGTGATAGTTTTTCCGACTCGTGGCGATAACAGCCGTGGCAATAGGTTATTGCGACGACTTGACATCTGTGACAAATATTATGGTATTACGACGACTCCACGTTGGTGGCAAATAGTATGGTATTGCAACGGTTTAACATATTGCGACGATTAAACGTATTGCGACGAAAATATCAGTGTTACAACGATGTCACATTCGTGGCAAAAAGTATGGTATTGCAACGACTCCACGTTCGTTGCAAATAGTATGGTATTGCAACGGTTTAACGTATTGCGATGATTTAACGTATTGAAGCAAAAATAACGGTGTTGCAACGATGCCACATTCGTGGCAAAAAGTATGGTATTACAATGACTCCACGTTCGTGGCAAATAGTATGGTATTGCAACGGTTTAACGTATTACGACGATTTAACGTATTGCAACGAAAATAACGGTGTTGCAACGATGCCACATTCGTGGCAAAAAGTATGGTATTGCAACGACTCCACGTTCGTGGCAAATAGTATGGTATTGCAACGGTTTAATGTATTGCGACGATTTAACGTATTGCAACGAATAGTACGTTATTTGCGAAGATTTCACATATGTGGCAATAAGTACGGTATCGCGACGATTTCATACTTGTGGTGAATTGTCGGGTACCGCGACGTTTTCACATTCGCAGTGAATAGTACGGTGTTGCAATGATTTCACATCCGTAGCGAATAGTACGGTATGTCAAAGTTTTTACATTCGTGGCGAATAGTATGGTGTTGCAACGATTTCACATCCGTGGTGAATAGTATGGTATCGCGACGATTTCACATGCGTGGCCAATAATATGGTATAGCGACGTTTTCACATCCGCGGCAAATAGTACGGTATCGCGACGATTTCACACTCGTGGCGAATAATATTGTATCGCGACGTTTTCACATTCGTGGCGAATACTACAGTGTTGCAACGATTTCACTTCCGTGGCGAATAGTACGGTATCACGACGATTTCACACTCGTGGCGAATAATATGGTATCGCGACAATTTCACAGTCGTGGCCAATAATACGGTAATGCAACGATTTCACGTTCATGGTGAATAGTACGGTATTGCAACGATTTCAAAACCGTGACAACAGTATTGTATTGCAACGATTTCTGATGTGTGGAAATAGGTTCGTAATGCATCATATTCAAATCTATTGCAACAGGGTCGTAATGCGACGTTCTTTGGGTGGTGGCAATAGCAGTCTAGTGCAACGCTTTTTTGGTTGTAGCCAAATGTTTGTAGTGCAACGTTTTATAATGTGTGGCAATAGCTGGCTTCCTACTGCAACAGTTTATTTTCGTCGCAATAATCTGTTAATGCCACATTTTATAATTAGCAGCACTAGAATCCTAATGCACCAGGTTTTAAAATTAGTGGCAATAGAATCAATTTATTCGCACACGATACATCTGTCGACTTAACAACAAACATCCAGCAATTGATGCAACGCTCAAGGACCCTTACAGTTTTTTCAGGTTGCAACATTGTACCCATTAAAATAGCACCGCGACGAGTTGTAGTATTAGGAATAGTTTCTCGAACATCTAGCTTCGACTTGGTGCGAGCAGAAGCCTTTTGTGGAGTTGTTCCTAGCCGTTGTTGATTTTGTAAGATCTCCATCATTCTGCGCATGTCTGCTAGCTCATTTTCTTGCCGTGCAGAATTGGCTGCCATCTGATCATGTAAAGCCTGGACTTCCTGGTTGAGCTGTTCATTTGCCTGGATGAAGCCATCCATCTGGGAGGTCATATAATCATTTCTTCCTTCCAATTCTTGCACCTGAGAGCTGAGGTCTGCATTTCTATTTTGCAAGGATTGAACTTGCTGGCCGAGCTGGTCAGACATCTGGATATGCAGTCTTTCAGAAACATTAGGTTTAGCCATATAACCACGCCTCCGAAACTATGATCCTCCAGAACCGGTTGCGGATATATAAGTAAGCTGGAAGATGTTGTTTCTTCCCTCATTTGGGACTGGGACTCCCAGCTCAGCTTCCTTGACGTTGATTTGGGCACGTACCTGGGTCTATATACAAAAAGAAAAGTCACATGTACATTGCAAATATTTATTTAAATGGGGACTGTTTGAAGTGTTTCTCACATGTAAAGCTTCTGCCTGCTCGTTTGCCCATTGACCGTTCTTCACATGGCTTGCCTCCCACAGTTCTATGTCATCGGGTTCTTTTCCGGTCTCTGGGTCTCGCCACATCAAATACAAGTAAAATTTGATTGAATGATTGCAGTGCAAAGTAAAAGAATGATTTAGTTTTCATACCTTCTCGTAACTAAGCATGATTTTCAATTTCATGAATTGGTTCTGCTTATTGTCTGCAATTTTAAGAATTAATTTCACGAATGGTTGTTATCAAATAGTTTTTGTAGGATATGAAGGTACTAGAAAGCTAGCTGACCTTGAATCGCTCGGACCCAAAATAGTCCATAAGCGCCAACCAATCGGAATCTTCTACGTCAATAGGCTTGTTTTGTATACGTTCCTCATCGGTCGAATACTTCTTATAGGTGGCATGCAATGTTGATCGCCACCCCTTGTAGCGCTCACCAGCAATCTTCAATATTTTTCTTCTGGTATCATTTGTGTCCTCCAAGTCTCAGGCATTCTATACATTGTATATCACAGTGTTATAAACGTACAAGATGGAGGTCGCTAGAAAAAAAAATACTTATGTGGGGTGTCACAACACTAACCAGAATGTCTTGCACTATATCGCTCTTCGAAGTATCGCCAACCTCTGCCCACTTCCTTACACCAGCGAGGGATGCATTTTTCTTTTGTTGTAATAACCACATCATCGACAAAGTGCCGCTGATTAGGACCAACCGCAGCACCCAACCTATCGGGCCACTGAATTTGTAGCTTCCAATTCTGATCATTCGTTCTATTTGCAGATGCTAGATAGCGCAATTTAGCAACCTTAAGTCCTTTAGCAACCCCTCTTCCAAACTTCTTTCCTTCTGTTAGTATTATTTAAATGGTAAACGTTTAAAGCAAATTAGCAACTGACCAGGCCTAGTATCATGTACAAATAGTGTGAAAGAAGAAGAAGTCTGATGTTTTACCATCTTTAGGACGAGTGCGGCAAATACGAGCATGGGAACACTTCGTCGCAACAGCATTTTGCTCCATATTGGGTGATGCACTGACTTGTTGTCTTCTTTGTTGCTGTTCATACCCTACAATCAGGCATCAGGCAGTAGTCAGTGGCGCTACAGCACCCGTAGTACTACAGGGGATTTTCAGTCCAGCTGCGAAGCAGGCAAGACAGTAGCTGGCGATGCTAGAGAAAGAGAGGGTTTGCCAGGTGCTCATCCTCTGCAGTACTGCCGGTTCGATCTGACCGACATTAGCAGGAGCGCGTCTCAAGGCGAATTGGTGGTAGGGCGAGTCATGGACGTCAGCTGTATTAGCAGGTAGAGGATGCAAGACAGATGAGGCGGGCAGCTTGCGATGTTTAACAAAGCTAGGGTTCGGTCTGGCAGTGCAGTGACCACATTTAAGTCAGAGGATCAACGTCCAGATCACACCGGTGATCTCATGTGACTTACGTTTTTACTGCAGGAGATGTAGTAAAGATCCAACGATGTGATTCCGTTGGATCTTTACTGCATCGCGTGCAGTAAAAACGTATAAGTCAGGTGATCTGCGTCCATTGATATCACCCCGGAGCAAGTCTCGAGGCTAGGAGGACAGTGTGGCGGATCTAGGAAGTAAATTTAGGTGGATTGCATACTGATATTTTGCTCTGCATGTTAGGATCTCGCCCTAAAGTGCTACTAGAACGGATACATGAATATAATCTTGCGTTAATTACCAGACATCAGCAAAGCATTTGGCAGTGTAAAAATGGAATTGAGATCATATAAGCAGCAATGAACCCTCATGTACATGCATCTCTAAACTATATGATACTAACATTTCTTAGTGGACAGGGGTTAATGATATTGGACTATTTTTTCCAGGGTATGCCATGTCATATGAGGCATAGCATGTAGGTACGCCGTAATGGCCAGGGGTTTGCGGGCGACAGGGTCATCATGGCACGCGAACGATGGGACGTGGAGATGGAGGGAGACGCGTCGGGGAGGACAGTAAAGTGACCACCAGCAGGGCGTGGGCCCCGACCAGTGCCGGAGTGACCGGCGGCGACATGGGTTTGCGGGTGGCGGGGTCATCATGACACGCGAAGGATGGGACGTGGCGATGGTCGAGGGAGACGCGTTTCTGAGGACACTGTAGTGAGCAGCAGCAGGGCGTGGTCGCCGGTGCCGGAGTGGTGGCGGCGAGAGAGCCCAGCGTGCCCATGTAGAAATCAATAAATCACGCCATCACATATACTCACCAGCAAGGCGTGGGCGTCGGCCGGTGCCGGAGTGACCGGCGACGACAGGGGTTTGTGGGCGGCGGGGTCATCATGACACGCGAAGGATGGGACGTGGCGATGGTGGAGGGAGACGCGTCGGGGAGGACACTGAAGTGAGCAGCAGCAGGGTGTGGTCGCCGGTGCCGGAGTGGCCGGCGGCGAGAGAGCCCATCGTGCTTGTGTAGGCATCAATAAGTCACGCCATCACATATACTGATTAACTATTAACTGGGACTAGGAAACTACAATCGCAATGCTAAAATATTTAGTAGAGCCTGGTACATATTTATACTCGTAGTACCAGCATGGGATGACGAATCTCGGGGTTCCTGAGCATCAGGTGCTGCAATATTCTCTACATATGATGCAAAGGAATTAACATGTTATAAATATGTGTATTTTGATAGTAAACACATTTATAGTTATACCAGGTGCTTGTTGCCCATCATGATTAATTGTAGACGACATGACGGTTAGGTGTCTTGTTCCTAAAGTAAAGAGTATATATAGTAAGTAACAGTGATAACGTCAAATTACATGAGGATGTGTATTTTAGATCAGGCGGTGTGGTTGCTATGAACTGAAAATGTTTGTTTTGAACGGAGGAATTAGAAATGAAGGAGTAGGAAAAAACCGTACAATAAGAGAAAGAAAAACAAGAAAAACGTGTATAAACCGTGGGAACTGAAAATCTTAGGAATACAAGTTTGGAACACAGGAATGAGAGTACAACATTGGGAGTGGTTGATAAGATAACCCTGGTTTCGTTTACTTCTAAATCATGAAATTACATAGTACATGTGGTTTTTAATAGTTATCTTTCCTGACATGGAAATGTACTAGAAATGCACTACCATAAACTGTCGGAGCGACATTTATTTCGGGGCAGAGGTGTAGTGTATTTTATATATGGAAAAAAGTAGAATGCAATCAGATGCTAGGGTAAAATAAAAAGATGAATCGACTGTAGGATGCAGATCTAACGATTGAGGAAGTTGATTGCACGATTGCACCATTAATCAGATTTTATACTAGATATTCATGAAACATAAGAGCATATAAGGAGTTGGGACGACAACTAGGAATGAACTGGCTGCAGCTGTGTGGACGACAACTAAAGCGATAAGGAGGGAGTAGCTCTATAAAAAGATGGCATGGATAGTGTAGAACTTACGTAGCACAAAACTGGAGTCCGGGATGTCGCAGGGCGGGGTCGGTGACGAAGAGGTTCGGTAGAGCCCGTCAAACTTGGTTGCTCGACGTTGTACCCACAGTCAACACCACCACTCACACGGGAATTTCTTAGGAATGCAAGTTTGGAACACAGCCACTGCGGGATTAGAGGGAGATGCACATTTATATTCGTCGTGGCTAGCTACAAATGGGCGGGACTGGAATTCTGGGCGCACGGAGTGAAGTTTCAATTGTGAAAATCTCAATTGTGCGCGCCAAGAAGAACGGAAAATTTTTCGAGGGACCGCTACCTGCCGTTCATCTTTGTTTTCATGGAGATGTAAAAGCAGTCATGTGGTAGTGGGACATTCCAAAAAAAATATGAACAAAAATATGAATCGCCAAATGTATCATTGTGCTAATGCAAACGACATGCAAATACAGAACACCCAAGTCCACGAAAGGAGGACGGCAAATCTATGGTCTAGTAAAAGGTAAACAATCAACATTTTATATATAACATTCGTCGCAATGAAATGATAACATATACAGATTATATACTACTACAAAAAAAAAACATTTTCCCCTGTGATGTCTAATCTTCAGGCCGTCAATCCAAAGCCGCCTGTGATACGAGTATCACTGGTACATACGATATATATATCAACAATGTCATCGTATATTGGTTACAACGGATAAAGTACTTTTCATGCACCTGTTGCATCAGACGATGGACTAGTTAGCAATTTAGATGACGTAATTTCCTAATCAAGTTAATTATGCATCATGTCTGTTGTTAGTTCTATTACTTGTAAGGATAATGTTTACCGGATTTCATTCATTCAGCCACAAGAAATATATACGGTCCCAAGTTACAAACATATAGGAGATGTTTTCGATAAAAGAAGTTTTTCGATACTGCATATATAGAACACATTGTTCATGAACATAAAGACATATTTCATTAACAAACAAGTAATAGGAAAACACCTAGTAGACAGCAAAAACAAGATAAACTACACTTAATACTACTCTACTCAGAGATCACGAAATAGATAAACTACTCCGCCGCTGCCGCCTCCTCCGCCAGTGCCGCCTCCTCCTCCTCCTCCTCCTCCGCTGCCGCCGCTGCTGCCGCCTCCGCCTCTGCTGCCGCTGCCGCCTCCTCCTGCTCCTCCTCCGGCGCTGCCGCCGCCTCCATAGCCGCATCCACCTCCGCCTCAAGAGATGCCTCCTGCTCTGCCTCCTCCGCTGCCACCGCTGCCCAAGCCGCCTCATACTCCTCAACCTCCGTCACGGTCCGAAGCTTCCCGGCGACGCGGTGCTTAATCTTCAGGAGGCCTTCTACCCCAGCAACCTCCACGATCGTCTCGTGGAGGGCGTCGAGACGACCGGCCACAGTCATCAACCCGTAGCAGTAGTGGCCCGCAGTGTCCATGCTCGTGTGGAGGGGAAGGGTCCCAAGACCCAGACGGTGACTCTGTGTCGGAAAAGACCTTCCGCGCCACTGCGTTGAGCGCTAGTGCGCTATGAGTGGCGGCGGACTTGGCGTCGGTGGCCACCTTAAGGCGCCGATCGAGTTCGTCGATGCGGTTGGTGAGGAGTCCGAGAGTCTGCTCAACCCAACGGGGATGAGGAAGTGCAGGCGCCGCGGGCAGAGATGCGGGCGCCGCCATCAGTTCCACCGGCATTGCCAGAGGTGATGGAAATGGAGAAGGAGGTACAGAGGATGTTTATGGCCTAGAGCGCTTCGGCGCGGGGCTACCCATTTGTGTGGCAACGGAGGTGCAGAGAAAGAGCGAGAGGTGGTTGACGGTGGCGGGGGGAGAAGTTTAGAGGCTAGGATCTAAGGAGTGGTGCGGCGGAGAAGCAAGAGGACGGTGAGCCTTTATAGCGGGTCGTCATCTAAGCGGCCGTGTCGAGACAATTGGACGCTAGAGGAAAGCGCGCTTAATTATGAACCGGTCGGTGGCCCTGGTTTCCTCGAAACCGCGGTTTGCATCCTCTCGGTCCCAACGGCTCGACGCGTCCCATTAGGAGTAAATTTACACGCGGGGAAAAACAATTTTTTCATTATATAAAAAAAATCCGTCCGTACACGCCTAAGCCAACTTCGTGACCGCGCGTCTGTGCCAGGGGACGCCTTGCAGCGAACATGGGCCTAGTCCTGCACGTATTACTTTCATTCGGATTTTTAACTGCAACTGTTCGTCATGCCTTATAATGTCGGTGCACCGACCTCAACTTTCCGTGGTGGGACTAATCCTTTGCACCTGTTCCATATGTTCTTTTCTTCTCTGTCTATTGTCTAATACTAGTTCTGTTCTATGTTCAACATGCATGTGCGATAATCCACGATCATGTTTCATGATGTTATACGTGTGTTTTATCTTTTTGTTGAAAGATCGTCATGTACTATTTGAGGTATATATATGCGTGCATGTTAGTGTTGTTAAACATGACCGAGGTCCGAGGTGTTTTAATTCTAGCTATGTCTAACATGCACGGACCGCAAACATGATCAACCAATTACACTACGTAAGAAACCCAAATAGGAGACAACGATGGGCGACAGATCGGATGTCCATCGATCACAAAGCGATGCGGGACGCGCTTAAAGTCATTGTTTGTCTCCTTTAGATTTGCAATTACAAATCGAGACGAGCTTCAAACCCTAAGATCTTTTGTTTGTGTCCAATTTGCTCCGTTCACTTGTGACAGATTAACACATCACTAAACTTAGAGCACATTCACTTGATTGAAATCCAGAAATTCTAACACACCAGTATTCATTGACACGAATGAACACATATATATTACAAAACACAAGAAATATGTACAAGAACAGAATTGAAGCTAAACATGTACAAGAACTCCTAAAACTACAAAAGAAATATGTACAAGAACTCTTAAAAACTACTCTGCCGGCCTCGCCTCCTCCGCCCTCTCCCCCAACTTCTCAAACCACGACAAGCGGTCCTCCTCGTCATCGTCGTCGTGGTGGTGGCGGTCGCCGTCGTCATTGCCGTCGTCATCGTCGTCGTCATCGTCCTCCTCCTCCTCCTCCCCCTCCTCCTCCTCCTCCTTCTCCTCCTCCTCCTCCGGCGATGATGCAGCAGAAGAGTGGGCCGGCTGCTCCGGCTGAGCCGATTTCTCCGGCTGCACTGGTGGCAATTTTATCTTCTTATTCTAAATAGGCTAGCTTCGTTCAGAGTGGCGACCACGTTCTTGAGGTTTACTAGGCGGCGCCTAGCTCCGGACCTATAACTGATCAAGCAAGGGACTAAAAGCAAATCCTCCATCCTTTTTCTAGTATCAAGAATCGCAAAGTGTGGCACTTGGATTTGGATGGTGAGGTGAGGCGAGGAGAGGTATATGCGGGCGAGAAGAGACACTCTTTTTCAGCGATGAGGGCGTACCTGGAAGTGACAAGGGCGAAGCTCGGCGGCGACGGCGAAGCTCGGCGGCGTACCTTGAAGTGACGAGGACGAACACATGGCGGCAAATGAAATTTTGGCAGCCTAATGGCGTCTAAGTGTTTCGCCTGGGTTAGGTTTTTCCTACGCTGCCGAGGGGTATACATAAACTTCAATTTTCTCAGGCAGATTTTAAGTACCGACCGCCAAAGAAGATGGTTACCCCAGACGGGTTTTACTTACCAACCGTCTGAGAAGATATTTACTTCTTCTTAATTACTATTCTTGATTAAATGTGGGTCCTTTAAAAAGGCAAAATTCCACTTTCTTGTAATATTATTGATATGTAAAGGTTACCATTAAATTTCACTTCATAAATCATTTGAAATTGGTCAGAACATAAAAAACATACAACAAATGCTATTTTTCATTTTTCTATCTTGATGAATATAATGCCTTTTTCATTTATTTTTTCAGTGGATATTTTTACTCATCATACCAAAACCTCTATGAATTTTTTCAGATTTTTTTAAATTTTTTTGAATCAATGTGTGTTCATAATTTGATGAATGCCTCATATGTATATATGAGCACTTAGTTAGAATGATGGATAATTTGAAGTTTGACATGTTGGAATGCTTTTAAAAAAATTAACAAAATTCATACATGTCTAAATGATACAAATATGTTCATACAAACAAATTTGAGTGAAGGATCGTTTTTTTATGAGATACACAAATGTGAATAATATGTGAGTAGAAATTCATTTGATATTTACCAAAACATTACAATGTCAGCTATACAAGTTTTAAAATATTTGTTCAGGTGGTAGATGTTAATTTTATACAAATGTAGAAGAAAGAATCATCAAATTTGGACACAATTTGCAGAATCTAAACATGTTTGATTATTTATATTGGAATCTAAATAAAAAAGAAGCAAGGGATAAGGAAACTGAAGAACAGTATCGGGCATTATTTCAGGCGGTTGGTAAGTAATATCTGACTGCAATAAACATCTTCTCAGACGGTTATTAAGTACCAACCGACTGTGAAGATATTTACTTCTTCTTAATTAATATTCTTGATTAAATGTGGGTCCTTTAAAAATGCAAAATTCCATTTTCTTGTAATATTATTGATAAGTAAAGGTTACCATTAAATTTCACTTCATAAATATTTTGAAATTGTTCAGAACATAAAAAACATACAACAAATGCTATTTTTCATTTTTCTATCTTGATGAATATAATTGCTTTATCATTTATTTTTTCAGTGGACATTTTTACTCATCATACCAACCACTATGAAAATTTTCAGATTTTTTTTTAAATTTTTTTTGAATCAATGTGTGTTCATAATTTGATGAATGCCTCATATGTATATGAGCATTTAGTTAGAATGATGGATAATTTGAAGTTTGACATGTTGGAATGCTTTTAAAAAAAATTAACAAAATTCATACATGTATAAATGATACAAATATGTTCATACAAAAAAATCTGAGTGAAGGATCTTTTTTTTATGCGATACACAAATGTGAATAATATGTGAGTAGCAATTAATTTGATATTGACCAAAACATTACAATGTCAGCTATTCAAGTTTTAAAATATTTTGTTCATGCGGTAGATGTTGATTTTATACAAATGTAGAAGAAAGAATCATCGAATTTGGACACAATTTGCAGAATCTAAATATGTTTGAGTATTTATATTGGAATCTAAATAAAAAAGAAGCAAGGGATAAGGAAACTGAAGAACAGTATCGGGCATTATCTCAGACAGTTGGTAAGTAATACACGTATGAGATAAAAATCTTCCTTGACGGTTATTAAGTACCAACCATCTGTGAAGATATTTACTTCTTCTTAATTAATATTTTGATTAAATATCTTATCAGGCGGTTGGTAAGTAAAACCTGCCTGAGATAAACTTAAAAACGGCCTGTGAAAAACCGACGCCGAGACGGGGACCCCTCACCACACGCCTGCTATTAGACGACGACCCGCTATAAAGGCTCACCATTCTCTTGCTTCTCCGTCGCACCGCTCCTTAGATCCTAGCCTCCAAACTTCTCCCCCCGCCACCGTCCACCACCTCTCGCTCTTTCTCTACACCTCCGTCGCCACACAAATGGGTAGCCCCCCGCCGAAGCACTCTAGGCCATCGACGCGCTCTAGGCCATCGACGTCCTCCAAACCTCCTTCTACATTTCCATCGCCGCCGGCAATGCCGGTGGAACTGATGGCGGCGCCCGCATCTCCTCAGCCTGACAGGTTACAGGAGACTGCCTGCCTCTTTACCGCCCGCATCGATGAATTAACGCGCCGAATTAAAGATATCGAAGACGACGTGTCCTCCGCTATCGAACATGCAAGAGCGCTGGACACAATGTCGCGGGGTGTATTTAACAATACATCTCTCATCTGTCGCCCTTTGGGTCTTGGGAGGCTTCCCCAGCTCCCCAGCATGGACTCCGCCGGCTACTACTTGTTCGGGTTAAGCTTTGTGGCCGCTCGTCTCGACGCCCTCCACGAGACGATCGCAGAGGTTGCTAGGGTACAGGGCCACTGGAAGATTCTGCACAGCGTCGCCTGTAGCTCGGTGTGGAGACGGAAGAGGAGTCGCCGCCGCCGTCGAAGGCGGAGGCAGAGCCGCCGGAGGATGCGTCGGCCGCGGCGCGCACGGCGGTGGAGGTGGACGTGGCCTCCGAGTAGAATAGGATTAGGAGTAGTTTTGTTCTTGTTTCTACGTGTTTTTCATCCATGTTTTCTTTACTCTTGTTTGTAATATATGTGTTGGTAGTATGTTAATGTAATATGTCTTTTATGTTCATGAACAATGTGTCTGATGTATTATTGAAAAATTCTCCTTTTATCGAAAAACATCTCCTTTAACGATGCCAAGTTTTAACCTTTAACCCACTTTGTGCGTGAATCGAAAAACATCTCCAGTCGTGATGTTGTGTTTCTCTTGTTTCTTTTTGATATTTTTTCTTTTCACGTTTTGTCATGTTGTTTTCTTTGATGCAAACGGGGCTAAACAAAAGACGAGCGCGCATAGGGGAAACACAACAAGTGCAACATTCATTAGAGACCAGCATGCATATATAGGAGAAACACATCAACATGCCTTATACAAGTCTATTTTATATACAGTACTCCCTTTGTTCACTTTTCATTGTCGTTGGGAGAACTAGTGGTAGCGCATCCAAAAGGGAATGGAGGGAATATAACCCATAGAGTACAACACGTTATGGCGGAACAGGTCATACTCGTGCTCAATCCTACAGTTCTCAGTATAGAAGACGGTCCACTCGTACCACCCTCGCCGGCCGCAGCGGGCAGGCCCTGGTTCCCCCCTGTTGGGCAGCGGCAAATGTAATCGTCAATTTCGGGCAGCGCCACCGACGGCGGTCCCGGAGGAGGCCTACGCAGAAACCTCCAGCTCACGAAAATGTCGAGCCTCTGCATGGCTTGATTCCGACACCGGTAGCACTCCGTGTTGGTCCTCTTCATCGTGACGGACCCGGCCGCGTTGTCGCCGACGTGGGCCTCACCTTCGACCTGCCGGCTATACTCGAGGGCGTCGCGGTCCCCGCGGTCGGCGTCGTAGCAGAGCATGGCGAGGACGTAGGCCGCCACCTTGTGACCGTTCGCGGCCGCCCGGGCAAGGAACTCGGTGCCCCGCTGCACCTGCGCGCGGTCGTAGTTGAAGACGAGGTCGAACCCAGTGACGTAGCATGCATGAGGGTTTCCCACGTTGGCCAGGCACTCCACGAGGGCGTCGTAGCTCCCGTTCCCGTGCCGTTGGAACCACTCCCAGCTGCTCTCCCGCTCCAGTGCCACGCGCCTGCCCACGGCGGGATCACGACAAGCCGCGTGCATGGCCTTGCAGGTGGCGCGCAGACTGGAGAGGTCGTCCATGGGCTGGGTGGAGGTTGCGGCGACCCACCCCACGAAGCACCGCAATATCGTGCAGCAAGGGGAACTCCATGGGCTTCGAAGGGAACCAATGAGGGCGCACGCGATGGAGAGGAAGAGTACGCACGGAGAAGAGGATGGTGTGTGTGGCAGAGTAGAGGATGGTGTGTCTTCTTACTACTATTTATTAGTACACGCGGAGAAGACGATGAGACGCCCGGTGATTTTTAGTACGCGCGGAGAAGAGGGATGGTGGTGTGTAGGCAGTTATTTCCAGCCATTTTTTTTGGTCCCAGCTCAACTTTACTTTCACTGTATGGTCATGTCAGTTGTGTGCTCTGCACATTTTCAGCTACTGTCCTTTGTTGCCGTAGCAACTTGCTGGCATTGAATGGAAAGTGGGAGGATATGTACTGATGAAGGGTGTTAGGGTAAGTTTATGTGTTGACTAATGTGCGGTTTGAATCCTAAAAATAGAGTTCACTTGGGACGGAGGGAGTATAAGATGGTCACCCGCGCCATCGTATTTTCCGCAAAACCGTTCCAACATCCTCTCTTCTCTCCACAAAACCTAGCCGCGACTTGTATACAACAAATGATTTCGAGCTCGAGCAACCCTCCACCACTGAGCCCGCCGAGGGACCCGGCCGCCGGTAAGCAGCCGCGGCTGGACCCCCCCTCGTCGCCGCACGTGAAGGATACCCTCCTATTCAACATGGCCCGAGATGTATTTACGGATACATCTCACTCCATGGAATGCCTTGGGCTCGATACCCTTCCACAAAGTACTGGAATGGACACCATGGGCCACTACGTCTTCGGCCTCTTGCACGTGGCCTCTCGTCTCGACTCCCTCTGGGAGACGATGGCGGCCTAGCTCGGCGTCGCGGGTCGTCGCAACCTCGTCGTGGCGGCAGCCTTGAGACTGGGTCACCTTCCGCTGCCGGAGCCCGAGGCGCTAGAGGAGGGTCAGGAGCCCGAGGACCCACCCGAGGAGGAGTAGGTGGAGGCTGAGTAGAGTAGTATTTAGGTGTTTTCTTTTCATGTTTTTAGCTGTAGTTTTTTGTTTCATGTTTTTAGTTGTAGTTTTTCGTTTCATGGTTTTAGTTGTAGTTTATCTTTTCTTGTGTTTGTAATATACTCCCTCCATCCAAAGCGACAAGTATTTTGGGACGGAGATACCCCCTCCATCGAAAGGGACAAGTATTTTGGGACGGAGGGAGTAATGTTTTTAAGTTAAATGTACTTGGTGTTCTTGTTCATGGATGTACTATCTGTGCAAAATTAGTTCGAATTTTCCGATCGCGAAACCCTCCTTGTCCCAAAGCCGGACGAGTTGCCAGGAGATCATTCGCAGCGGGCCCGCAAAGCGGTCTGTAAAGTAGTAGTAACAGGAAAATGCAACAGGCCGGTAGCTAGGACTGGAAAGAAAAAAGTGAAGACAATACGAGGAAGAAAATGTTTGAAAAAAGGTAGGACAACCGAAATGTTAAACAGGAAATCTTTTCACGGAAATTAATCTAGTCGTAATCCTCTCAAACATAGGCTCCCTTTGAAGGATAGGATTTGTAAAGGATTTTTAGTTTCCATAGGAAACATAACACATGATCTAGGACACTTTGGTAGCCATACTAAAAGAGCTGCTTATCCACCTCATCCACTTCCCCACGCCGCCAGTAGAATCTCTTTGGCCGCGGGAAGGTGTCCCCCAAAGAGTTCAAGGACACCGAGGAGTGTCCGTCAGAAGAGTCGCCTGATGACGAGGAGGCCGGGGAGTTGGGGTGGACCGGCGGCGTATAGTTGAGGTAGTGATCCAGGTGGATGATGAGCTCCGTCGTGAGGCCGCTAGGCCGGACCACTACGGCATGGTTGAAAGGTTCCTCCGGTGGCCCGCCATCACTCCCAGTTCGACCATCACTTCCTGCAAAGAAGGTGGCCATTTTGGCCCGAGGCAGAAGGCTTGGGTCTTTCATCCACCCAACGACTGTGCACAGGTCAGCACGCTCCCGGTGGTAAGTGGAAGCATCGAAGTGATCAAAGAGGAAGACGTCACCCAGAACCTGTCTGATGCCCTCCGCAGACCAGACATGCAGAGGGAGGTTCTCGATGACAACCTGCACGTGGAAGAACCACCCGACGATCGGCACACAGACGCCAAAGATCCATGGACGGAAGTAGTGGTTATCATCCGGCATGGAGATGATTGCCGTCTCGATGGCGAGCTCCCGATAGTCATCACGGGTGAACCGCACCAGGAACTAACCATCCCCAAACGTGGACACGATGAAAGCCCAATGCGGGATTTCAAGTTGGTGATGGATGGCCAGGGTGATCTCCATGGGCATCGCCTCGCTGCGACCTCCTCTAGGTCCCATAACAGCTGTTTGGCGGCGCAAACGGATAAACTCCATCAACATGAGGCGGTTGTTGACCACCGTGCATTGCCCCTCACGAGGGTGCCGGGACGGTGAGCCTGCAGGTACCTTCTCCTGTCTAACATGGTTGCGAGGCATGGCGCTGCGACAATAGAGGCAAAGGACTTCTCAGGCAACACACGGGAGCATGGATGGGAATCAGTCGGGAACTTGAGCCTGGAAGCAATAGGGGGGGGGGGGTGGTTTAAGAAGGCGAGGATGAAGAGGCCAAACATCGGAAGCAGCGTCCCTTGAGGATGTCACGAAAATCCGGTGATAGGACCAGACCTTTCGAGGCCTTCGGCTCTGTGCAAGCGTCATGAATGCGCGAAGGCCCAGCTTGAATATAAAGTGAATCAGCGCAGTTTCAGCCCACAAATAACAAGCGGCCCAGCTTTTTCGTCCTGCCTGCCTGCCTGCCCGCGGCGGGAAATTTTTGTCACGCTGAATGAAGAAGGAAAATAAGAAACGAAAATAATATTTTATTACAGTACCCTTCGACCCGCAACACCGGCCCCCTCTCCGCAACGTGCTTGTAGGAACATCCGCCGGCTGCCACACTTGTAGGAGCATCCGCGGGCCGCCACGCTTGGAGGAGTATTCGCCGGCCGCCACGCTTGGAGGAGCATCCGTCGGCCGCCATGCTTGAAGGAGCATCCGCCGGCCGCTACGCTTGGAGGATCATCTGCCGGCCGCCACGCTTGTAGGAGCATCCGCCGGCCGCCACTCTTGTAGGAGCATCCGCCGGCCGCCAAGCTTGGAGGACCAACCGCCGGCCGCCACGCTTGGAGGAGCATTCGCCGGCCGCCACGCTTGTGGGAGAATCCGCCGGCCACAGCGCGTGGAGTAACAACAGCTAGGTACAATTGCTCACATAATGTGTTCTTGTACATCTATCCTCTTACGGATAGGCTGATGGCTGATTGAATTGTAGGAAGTGATGTCAGAAGATAAGACATGGATGGGAAAAGACAGGCATACGAGGGAGTGGCAGGATGGAATGAAGTAATTTTTAAATTTTGCATTTCAGGGCACTCGTGAAGGAGGAACTATGCCTTGTCCTTGCACGAGATGTCGTAATATTTGCCACAAGACACGCAAGGGAGTTCATTTACACCTGGTCAGAAATGGGATGCTATTGGATTATACTTGTTGGATACACCATGGAGAAATACGAGTTCAGGAAAATATTGCTGAGGAATCAGCAAATAATGAGGAGATAATTTCTGATGATGGTGCTATGCAAAATATGTTGTCCAGTCTACTTAGAGGCACTGATCATGGTGGTACTTCAGCAGATGTTGATGATCAAGAAAATGCTATAAACCAGCAGGAGCCAACTGGAGATGCAAAGAAATTCTATGACTTATTAACTGATGCCAAAAAGGAGTTGTATCCAGGTTGTTCGCAGCTGACCCAATTATCCTACATTGTCAGGTTCTACCAGATAAAGTGTTTAACTGGTATGAGCAAAGTAGCTTGTGAGATGTTACGTGAACTATTCTCATTTGCGCTTCCAAAGGGCCACTGCATTCCTAATACACTTGATAAACTTCAGAAGGTTGTTCGTGACGTCGGGCTGGACTACCAAAAGATCGATGCATGTGTCAATGACTGTGTGTTATTCCGGAAGGACTATTCTCTGCTGAATAGTTGCCCAAAATGTGGTGAATTAAGATGGAAAAATAGTACTGCTGGGGATGCCAGAGAGGCTTTACCTTGTGGAAAATCCAAGAAGCTTGTAGCACGCAAGTTTCTACGTTACTTCCCTCTTATTCCCCGTATACAAAGGTTTTATATGGGAGAATCAACGGCATCAAACATGCGCTGACACAAAGAAGGTCGTTCTGATGATGGAATGTTACGCCATCTCGCCAATTCGAAAGCATGGAAGCATTTTGATAGCATTCACCCAAATTTCTCATCTAATCCTCGCAACATAAGACTTGGGCTAGCATCTGATGGTTTCAATCCTTTTGGAGTAATGAATGTTTCTTACAGTACATGGCCTGTGATTCTAATCCCTTATAATCTACCACCTTGGTTGTATATGAAGCAGTCTTATTGGGTGATGTCAATGATAGTTCCTGGGCCAAAGTCACCTGGAAACAACATTGATGTGTATCTCCAGCCTTTGATTGATGAGCTACTGAAATTATGGTCTGATGGTGTTGAAACATATGATAGTTTAAAGAAAGAGACATTTTTCATGCGAGCTTCTTTATTGTGGACAATAAATGATTTTCCAGCATATGCAATGCTATGTGGATGGAGCACAAAAGGGAAGCTAGCATGTCCATACTGCCATATAAACACTGACGCCTTCTGGTTGAAATATGGACGAAAGCATTGTTACATGGGTCATCGTCGTTTCCTACCTCAGGATCACAGATGGCATCGAAACAAAGGTTCTTTCAACAACAAGGCGGAGAATAGGGAGACTCCAACATCACTCTCTGGTGACGAAGTACTCCAACAATATGAGTGTTTTGATCAAGTGAGTTTTGGACCGACGAATAATAAGAGAAAGCACACCGAGGAAAATAGATGGCATAATTGGAAGAAGAAAAGTATATTTTTCGACCTCCCTTATTGGAAGACATTGCTAATAAGGCATAACTTGGATGTCATGCACATTGAAAAAACATTTTTGATAGCATATTGGGGATATTGCTTGCTATGGATGGTAAAACAAAAGATAGTCTACAAGCTCGTCTTGATATGAAGGATATGGGTATACGGCCAGATCAACATCCGAAGTTCATAAAGAGCAAGTACACATTCCCACTAGCATTATATTCTTTGGGCAAAGATGAGAAGACCACCTTGTGCAAGTTTTTGGGGAATGTGAAGGTGCTCGATGGTTATGACTCAAACATCAAGAGATGTGTGGACATAAAAGCATGTAAGGTATCGGGTCTAAAAACTCATGACTGCCATATTATATTTCAGAACCTCCTTCCTATTGCAATACGTAACATATTGCCTGAAAAGGTTCTTGCACCTTTAATTGAGTTTAGCACATTCTTTTATGGAATTTGTTCTAAAGAATTGGCGGAACTAGATTTGGACAAGATGAGCAAACAAATTCCTGAAACAATTTGTAAGCTTGAGATGTTGTTTCCTCCCGCTTTCTTTGATATCATGGTACATCTTCCAACCCATCTTGCCGAAGAAGCACGGTTGGGTGGACCTGTTTCTTACAGATGGATGTATCCAATTGAGAGGTACCTTGGTACATTGAAGAGGTATGTACGTAACAAAGCTCACCCGGAGGGTTCTATAGCTGAGGGATATATTGCTGAAGAGTGTATGAGTTCTTGTAGTCAGTTTTTGGATAACATCAGCACCAAGCGTAATAGGCCAGAACGTCATGAAGCTGCAGCTACAAATGAACCTTCTGTTGATAATTCTAACATATTTACAGAAGTTGATAATTCTAAAAAAGGGTATAAATGGGACCAACTTACTATGGTGGAACTACATAACATCAGGCATTATCTTATTACTAACGTTGAAGAGGCCGCTCTATGGATCAAGTAATAACGTATAATTCAGATGTTGTATATTATATATATGGCTTATTGTAGATGGCTAATTTAATTTTATACCCTTTTCAGTGAGCATATTGAAGAGCTGAAAAAAGATTCATTCTCGTGATGTTGATAAACGCCATAGAGATGAGTTTGTTGATTGGTTTCAGAAACGAGTAAGTACATGCAAGTTTGCACTTTGATGAAATATTGAACAAATATGTGTTCTGAAATTGGTTTGTCGTCGATAACCCCTGTTATACTAATGTGTACAGATTACGACATTACACAAAGAAGGCAAAGCAACCGATTATCTGTATGCATTATCTAGAGGACCTGATCGTCGGGCACGTTTTTTTAGTCAGTTATTCATCAATGGCTTCTTCTTTCAAATTGCGGATGTGGAAAAAGATTTACGGACCCAAAACAGTGGTATTGTTGTTCGGGGCACTGATCATGATTGGTTTGGAGTAATCAAGAAAATCATTGTTGTTGATTTTGAAAAAAAAATCAAGAGGTTCTGTTATTTCAGTGTGAGTGGTTTGATCGGCCTTTTGGAAGCAGTCAGAACCAAAGCAGAGGCTACAAAAAGGATCAATACGGAATGATTGATGTTGACACTACTCTGTTTCGATTCCAGTATGAGCCTTACATTCTAGCCACCCAAGCAGAACAAGTTTTTTATGTTCCAAGTGTGAAGCATCCTAAATGGGCTACAGTTGTTAAAACGAAGCCACGAAACCTTTTTGCCATGCCCCCTGGAGACAGTGAAAATAATGTGACTAAGACGATGGAGGTTGAGACATTTCATGATGATCTGCTTACTGATGATATCAATAATGAGGATACGACCGCATGGGCTAGGAATGACATTGAGGGAGCCAGCGACGATGCTTCCACTCTTATAATGACTACGTCAGGTTATCAGTTTGAGGTAGATGGAGTTGCATCAGAAAATGAAGACGGCGACGATGACGATACATATACCAATGATGGTCATGTAGCTCCATTGTGGGGGGACGACAGCGAAGATGATGATTTTTAGTATAATTAAGTACATGACATGTAGCTCCACAATGAATTTATCCGTCCGAACCCAACATTTATTTTTCAGTTATTTATATTTGCTACCCGAAAAGTACCCGATACCCGATATTTCGGTCTTTTCACTTCCGGTCTCGGTTTTATCGGTTTCGGTTTTTTAGTCTCGGTTTATTTGCCCACCCCTAATTTACGTACTAGTAGCATATATATGGGATATACATATTTCTCCTGCATGTTTTTTTTGCAAAACAATTTAGTGATATATCCTATGTGCATATTACATATGTAAAACGAATGTAAAGTATAAAACTTTTTCAAAGGGAAGTCTTAGGTTTCGTCAAATCTATCTTTCAGATTTACGCAATTTTGATCTATTTTAACAATACAAGAATTGTACTTTTAGATTCACCATGAAAAATATTTCCATAATATACAATCTAGTACTACATGTTATTGAAGTTAATGAATTCCATATAAATCATTTGTCAAAGGTAATTAGTTCGACCAAAACATAAATAGAGTTGAGTTGGGGCGGAGGAAGTATTATACGTTGCTGTTTGCCGCATAAGGTTTTGTCCTTCGTTCAAGTCGTAGCCATTTGTACAGGCGGCTGATGCGACCGGGCGCACCGAGCTTACGTGCGCGCCAGTCACCGAGGCGACTTAGACGCGCACAGCGCATGCGTTGAAATCACCTGCGGTACTGCAGGTGCAGTAACAGTCACTGACATGTGGGTCCGGCTGGCCGTGGGGCCCACATGTCAGTGACTTTTATAGCACCTGCAATACCGTAGATATTATGCATCCCACATACGCATCTTTGAATTCAATTGGAACCGCTCTGCGTCCCATCACCGCTTTACCGTGAAACACTGCGGATGGTCTTAAAGGCAGGCCCGACTCTGGTCCTAGGCGGGCGGAAATAAATTTTCTGCGATCCTAGAGAACGGATCGAGGGGAAGGCTCATCACCCATAGCGGTCGTGTAGCTTCCGTCCCCTCGATCCGTTGGTGATGAGCCTTCTCCTCATCCGTTCTCGAGTTCGCGGCGGCCACGGCGCTGCTTCTACCCTGCTTCTGGACTAAGGACGCTGATGATCCGCAACGTACTTTTAAATATGCGCGTTGGTATTCTCCCCCTCATATTTGTTGATGCGTTAATACGTGATGTTTTACATCATTGAGTATGTTACGGATCATCAGCGTCGTTAGTCCAGCACTGAGTCATCAGGAGGCAAAAAGTAATGAACATCATTGATCAACACTATGCCGAGGAGAACGCGAAAATTGTTTGCTGATTCGTGGCAACAGATCCTAATGCAACGACTGTGTTCTGTGGCAATAAAGTTGTAACGCCACAAACCAGTAACTCGTGGCAACAGATCCTAATGCAACGATTGTGTTCTGTGGCAATAAAGCTATAACGCCACGAACCAGAGTATCGTGGCAACACATCCTAATGCAACGATTCTGTTTCATTGCATTACGGTCCAAACGCAACTGTTTGCTGATCCGTGGCATAGATCCTAATGCAACGACTGTGTTCCGTGGCAGTAAAGCTGTAACGCCATGAACCAGTAATTCGTGGCAACGGATCCTAATGCAACGATTGTGTTCCGTGGCAATAAAGCTGTAACGCCACGAACTAGAGTATCGTGGCAACACATCCTAATGCAACGATTTTGTTTCGTTGCATTACGGTCCAAATGCAACTGTTTGCTGATTCGTGGCAACAGATCCTAATGCAACGACTATGTTCTGTGGCAATAAAGCTGTAACACCACGAACTAGAGTATCCTGGCAACACATCCTAATGCAACGATTCAGTTTTGTTGCATTACGGTCCAAATGCAACTGTTTGCTAATTTGTGGCAACAGATCCTAATGCAACGACTGTGTTCTGTGGCAATAAAATTGTAACGCCACGAACCAGTAATTCGTGGCAACAGATCCTAATGCAACAAATGTGTTCCATGGCAATAAAGCTGTAACGCCATGAACCAGTATTTCGTGGCAACAGATCCTAATGCAACGACTGTGTTCCGTGGCAATAAAGCTGTAACGCCACGAACCAGTAATTCGTGGCAACAGATTCTATTGCAACGATTGTGTTCCGTGGCAATAAAGCTGTAATGCCACGAACCAAGGTATCGTGGCAACACATCCTAATGCAACGATTCTGTTTCGTTGCATTACGGTCCAAATGCAACAGTTTGCTGATTCGTGGCAACAGATCCTAATGCAACGACTATGTTCTGTGGCAATAAAGCTGTAACACCACTAACCAGTAATTCATGGCAACAGATCCTAATGAAACGATTGTGTTCCGTGGCAATAAAGTTGTAACGCCACGAACTAGGGTATCGTGGCAACACATCCTAATGCAACGATTCTGTTTCATTGCATTACGGTCCAAATGCAACTGTTTGCTAATTCGTGGCAACAGATCCTAATGCAACGACTGTGTTTCGTGGCAATAAAGATTTAATGCCACTAACCAGTAATTCGTGGCAACAGATCCTAATGCAACGACTGTGTTCCGTGGCAATAAAGCTGTAACGCCACTAACCAGTAATTCGTGGCAACAAATTCTAATGCAACGATTGTGTTCCGTGGCAATAAAGCTGTAATGCTACGAACCAGAGTATTGTGGCAACACATCCTAATGCAACGATTCTGTTTTGTTGCATTACGGTCCAAATGCAACTGTTTGCTGATTCGTGGCAACAGATCCTAATGCAACGACTGTGTTCCGTGGCAATAAAGCTGTAACGCCACTAACCAGTAATTCGTGGCAACAGATCCTAATGCAACGACTGTGTTCCATGACAATAAAGCTGTAACGCCACGAACCAGTATTTTGTGGCAACAGATCCTAATGCAACGACTGTGTTCCGTGGCAATAAAGTTGTAACGCCACAAACCAGTAATTCGTGGCAACAGATCCTAATGCAACGACTATTTTCCGTGGCAATAAAGCTGTAATGCCACGAACCAGTATTTCATGGCAACAGATCCTAATGCAACGATTGTGATCCGTTGCATTAGCATCCTGACGCCACGAACTAGTGATTCGTTGCAACAGATCCTAATGCAAAGATTGTGTTCCGTGTCTACAGATTTTAGTGCCACAAACTAGTGAATCGTGGCAAAAAGCCAAGCTTACTGCAACGATTTAGTATTCGTTGCAGTACAATCATTGCAACAGGTCGGAATCCTTGTAGTGATCATTGTCTGGGAGATGGGACCCAGACTCACATTCAGGTAGCTCCGGACCCTCCCGAAGGGGTCTGGATTCCTTAACTGGAGATGGTTCTGGTCTTTCCACAACTAGGACCATGCTGACAACTTTGTCAGTTGTCGAAATGTAAAGCAGATGTGGCTCACCAGGATTCGGAGCTACCAAGGTTGGTAGAGTGGTGAGGAGATGCTTCAACTCCTAGAATTCCTTTTCTGCTTCTTCAGACCATTGGAATGGTTCGGACTTCCTCAACAACTTGGAGAAGGGTAGCGCCCGCTCCGCTAGTCTTGAGATGAACCGGTTGAGGGCAGCTAGACATCCAGTTAGCTTCTGGACATCTTTGATGCGGGCTGGTGGCCGCATGTCTTCAATAGCTTTAATCTTCGCCGGATTTGCTTCTATCCCTTGGTGGTTCACCAGGAATCCAAGAAGCTTTCCGTTGCTAACCCCGAAGACACACTTGTCCGGGTTCAGCTTCGTGCGTGTGACTCGCAACTTGTCAAAGACAGCTTGCAAGGTGTCAACGAATGACTCCTTGTTCTTGATCTTGACGATGATGTCATCGACGTACACTTCCACTACATCTCTGATAAGCTCTCCAAAAGTTTTGTACATAGGTCGTACAAATGTTGAAGCAGCATTTTTGAGACCAAATGGCATGGCAGTGTAACAATATAATCCATCCACTGTAATGAAGGAAGTATGCTCTTCATCTTCCCTAGACATTCTGATTTGATGATATCCAGAATATGCGTCAAGGAAACACAGTAATTCACACCCGGAGGTGGAATCCACTATCTGATCTATTCTAGGTAGTGGGAATGGATATTTTGGAGATGCCTTATTCAGTGTAGTGTAGTCGATGCACATCCGAAGCTTCCCGCCGGCCTTGTGTACAACAACTGGATTTGCCAGCCATTTTGGGTGGAAGACTTCTCGGATGAATCCAGCTTCAAGCAACTTCTTCACTTCTTGACATATGAAGTTTTGTTGCTCTATTGATTGCTTCCAAGGCTTCTGGTGTATAGGCCGAGCGTTGGGATAGATCTTCAGATTGTGCTCAATCACTTCCCTAAGGATCCCAGGCATTTGTGACGGTTGCCAGGCAAACACGTCGACATTAGCCCGGAGGAAAGTGACGAGCGCGAGTTCCTATTTGTCATTCAAACCTCCCGATATACGGCTGGTCTGAGCAGCGTCAGAACCGATTTGGACAACTTTGACGGGAATGTCGGTGTCGCCGCTTGGTTGCACAGGAGGTGCGGAGGTTGAGCCTCGATGACGAATGCTCGGGGGTTTCAGAGCTTGCTCCTTTCCGGATTCTTCCTCCTGCGCTGTAGCAAGCGCATGGAGTTCCTCCAGAGCAGTCACTTCGATGGTGCGATCTCCGCGGATCCAGAGAACACCTGCTGGTGTTGGCATCTTCAACACCAAGTAGCCATAATGCGCGGCAACCATGAATTTGTACAAGGCTGGCCTGCCTAAAATGGCGTTGAAGGGTAAGTTGATCTATGCCACATCGAAGACCAACTTTTTAGTGCGGTAATTCTCCCAAATCCCAAAGGTCACCGGGAGAGTATTAACACCTAGTGGAGTTATGGCTCCCGGACCTACTCCGGAGAAAGGTCGGGAGGGGCGAAGATCTGAAGGTCTGAGCTGAAGCTTGACAAAAGCTTCAAAGCTTATGAGGTTCAGCCCCGAACCTCCGTGCACCATTACATGGTGGAGTTGGATGTTGTTGATGGTCGGAGATACCATCAATGGGAGTTGGCCAGCTCCGATCATGTTCTGAGGGCAGTCCAAAGCATCGAAAGTGATGGCAGTGTCCATCCACTTCCGGTGCAGCCCATGCAAGAAGAAGAACAGGAGGAAACAAAAGAGGATCAGGATCTCCACCAAGTTTCATTCTTTGTCACCAATTCATCTCAAAGTTCATCACCAACCCTAGTTCATCAAGATCTAAGTGTCACCTCCAAGTTTCTTGATTCATTGGAGTTCTAAACACCTGGTATACCTTCTATTCTCTTTTCCTTATGTCAATTCAACCCCTAATCTCTGAATTTACGTCGATCTAAAAAACCCTAATCTGCTGATTATGCGGAGTGCGGACTTGTCCGGTCCCTAGCGGACTAGTCCGGTCTTCCTGGTTAAATTGCATTAAATTTATTCTAAAATTGATCTAATCAAATACAAACCTGTATAAACTTGTTAAAAGCTATTAGAACTAGTTAGTGATCATTAAAAGCAATCTAGTAACAAGTTCTACCTTGCATTTGCATCAATCATGCATGTCATGTCATATTGAGTAATATTTGTGTACTCTTTAATTGTGTTTCTTGTCTTGTATGTTTATTGTGTGGATTAGACGGATTTGCGCTAGAAAGTGCCGCGGAGGATCTACAGCAGTAAGAGTTTGAAGGCTTTGATCCTAATCAACAGCAAGAGCAAGGCAAGTGTCCTTGAAGCATATTGATCCTATTTTAAAATAAATGTTTTGTTTGCAAAACTGCATGCTTGTGTCAATTTTGATGGGAATCCTATGGTAGAAGTTTACTAGTTTTGTTTAACCACCCTTGTCACCTGGAATATATGGTATAGAGTCGGGAAGGGATTTTTACCTTTTGCTTCGCTTAATCAACTGGGATGGGAAACAACTATACCACTCAATTTAATTATGCATGGATGAGATTATGGTTAACATGAACTGGTAAATATGATATGGTAATGGGTGATCTAAGCAAGCCTGGTATGTGGATGGGTTGGATGTATGGTGGTTTGCTTGCTTTAGATCTAAGGACCGGTTCATGCGAGAATAAGCCAGGACTACAGTGCCACCACGAGGCCAAGTATGGGTGCGGCGTAGCTGATTAATTAGGGCTTTGCCAGTGCTATTTGGACCATTATAGATGCTCGGGGAAGGGGTAGTCGGATTGGGTTTGTTGATGATTGGTGGGACTACCCTGAGATCCGAATGGCTCAAGAGGGGGCCCTTGGTTGAAGATGTGCTCTGTAGGAGACATCACCACCGGTGAAACCTCAGTGGGGTCTAAATAGGCTAGTAATCCCTTTGTAAAGGCTATTTTGTGATCTCTTGGCCATACACCAAAGGAAGTGTAATTGGCGTAAGAGAGGTTTCTTTAGTCGCTGACGGGTGATGAAATCACAAACACATGGGTAAAGTGGTACAAACTCTGTAGAGTTAATTAAAACTATCATGATAGCCGTGCTCCCGGTTATGAGCACCTGGACAACTTCCATGATTAGAGGGAACTCGGTATTGGAATGGTATTTGGGATGGTTATGGTTTGGTAATGGTTATGGTTTGGTAATGGTTATGGTTGTTTTTACGGTTATGGATTTATTTCTGGTATTGAATATGGTTTTTGGTAAATGGTGAAATCTGGAATGATTGATGAGGATTGTGAACTATGGATTGGTATTGTGGTACTACTTATGATTATGATGGGTTTACTTCACATACATGTAATATATTGCTTTTGAAACGTTTTAATGTACTTTTCAGCACTTTGCCATTATTATTGTCAACATTTGAATCAACCACATGTCATACTTTCCACACTTGCTGAGTACGACATGTACTCACTCTTGCAATCCCCCCAACAGTTGTAGGTCAGGATTGGGAGTTTAATGGTGATAATGCATAGTTCTAGGCCGTGTCTACCGTCAGCTTTGCCTGTGGTGTTATTGGAGCTGCGCTCTACCCTTTTGCTTATGCTGCCTGGCTGTTTAGTTTGCTTAATTAGTTTATTTCCGCTGCATTAGTTGAACTTGTCATAAATATTCATTACAGCTTGTATTCGAGGATAATATGGTTTGTTAAATAAAATTGGGTTAATTAATCTTGTTCTGTGGTAATTTTCTGTATACTCTTTTGTGATTGCACCCGTGTATGTGTGATGAAGATCCTGGGCACACATATGCGTTAGCTTGGTTCATTTTCGGAACCGGGCGTCACAGATTGGTATGAGAGCCACAGGTTGACCGTAGGGCGCAGCCTAGATAGAATGGACACTTTAGAGCACATAGGAGCACATAGGAATCGATGTGTTTTTGCTTGGAATGCTGTTTGCTATATATATTGTTTGCTTGGGTGCTTAATAGAGGATTTTGGGGTGCTTTAGCATTGCCATGTCCACCTAGGCTAGTGTAGCTAGCTGTTTAGTTTCATATCCCTTGATGCATATAGTTGAGGACGTTTTCTAATTCTTACCTACTGCTTTTCTTCAGATGGTGAGGACTCGCGACCAGAGGGATGGCAATGATGAGTTGGAGAACAATGGAGTACCTCAGAACAACATTGGACAAGGATCTACTCAGGGAGCTATCAACATTGAGCAGCTATTGGCTATGCAAAACCAGTTCATGCAGACCATGATACAGACTATGGGACAGCTGCAGGCTGGCAATATCAACAATCATCCCCACATGCCTCCACCGCCACCCCTGCCTCCTCATAACCGATTGGGAGAATTTATGAGGACTAGGCCGCCGACCTTTGCTCAAGCTGCCGACCCTATGGATGCGGATGACTGGCTCAAGTCCATGGAGAAGAAGTTATCTATTGTCCAATGCAATGACCGGGAGAAGGTGCTATTTGCTTCTCATCAACTAGTTGGAGCAGCTGCGGATTGGTGGGACGCTTATTGCAATGCTCATGAGAACCAAGAGAGAATTACTTGGGCCGAATTCAAAGAGAGCTTCCGTTCTCATTATGTGCCCGAAGATGTTATGATTTTGAAGAGGCAAGAATTTGAGAACTTGAGACAAGGAAAATCAAGCGTGAGTGAATATCTTAATAAGTTCACTCAACTCTCAAGGTATGCGCCTGAGGATGTGAGCCGGGACAGTCGAAAGCAATATTTGTTCATAAGAGGCAAGCTCGTACCTCGCTATTTTGGACCATTCAAGATTTTGGACAAAAGAGGAGAAGTAGCGTATAAGTTGGAGATGCCAGCTCATCTTTCGTATTTCCATGATGTCTTTCATGTTTCCCAGCTCAAGAAGTGTTTGAGAGTACCAGAAGAACAAGTGCCAATGGAAGGATTGGAATTAGAGGAAGATTTGACTTATGTCGAGCAACCGGTTAAGATCTTGGAAACCAAGGAGAGAGTCACTAGGAACAAGGTGATTCGATGGTGTAAAGTTCAATGGAAGCACCACACAGAAAAAGAAGCAACTTGGGAGCTAGAAGATGATATCAAGAAGGAATTTCCCTATCTCTTCTCTTCCGCATCGAATCTCGAGGGTGAGATTCATTTTAAGGGAGGTAGGTTTGTAACACTCTCATTTTCATGTATCATGCCTTGCATACATTCATATACATGTTTAATATTAACCCACAACAAGAGGAACGAGTTTAAAACTGATTTGGAACAAAACCGCACTTAAAACGTAGGAAAGTGCGGACTAGTCCAATTTTGCTGAGGACTAGTCTGATTTCTCTCTGACTAAAAACGGACTTGTCCGTTTTTGCTGCGGACTAATCCAATTTTTGGCACTGGAAACTTTCGTACTTGTCCGATTTTGTGCGGACTAGTCCGTTATTCCAAGAATCCTTGAAAATTTGCAAGTCCTTGGACTTTTCCGGACTAGTCCGATGTTCCAGCGGACATGTCCGATTTCCTCTATAATTAAAGTCGGACTTGTCCGATGTTTGGCCATACTTGTCCGATTTTCGCTCTGGACGACTTCGGACTAGTCCGATCCTTTCCGGACTTGTCCGATATTTCGCGACTCCGAGTTGATCTTTTGTTTTAAGACTTGTTTCTTGGGTTTCACGTTAAGTGGGCCTAGGGACATCGTGCCTAACTCTTTTAGAGCCCATGTGGGACTCTAAACCGGCCTCTACTCATCCCTAAACTCGAAATCCATCTAACCCTAGCCTCCACCTCTATATAAACAGCCTCACCCCTTGGATTGACATCTATTTGCCACTTTTCCACCCACCCAAACCCTAGTTCGTGGGGAGCCACCATCAAGGAGGAAGGAGAAGATCTCAAGCAAGAAGAAGAAGAGGAGGAAACGAAAGAGGATCAAGATCTCCACCAAGTTTCGTTCTTCGTCACCAATTCATCTCAAAGTTCATCACCTACCCTAGTTCATCAAGATCCAAGTGTCACCTCCAAGTTTCTTGATTCATTGGAGTTCTAAACACCTAGTATACCTTCTATTCTCTTTTCCTTACGTGAATTCAACCCCATAATCTCTGAATTTACGTCGATCTAGAAAACCCTAATCTGCTGATCTCGCGGAGGGCGGACTTGTTCGGTCCCTAGCGGACTAGTCCGGTCTTCCTGGTTAAATTGCATTAAATTGATTCTAAAATTGATCTAATCAAATCCAAACCTTTATGAACTTGTTAAAAGCTATTAGAACTAGTTAGTGATCATTAAAAGCAATCTAGTAACAAGTTCTACCTTGCATTTGCATCAATCATGCATGTCATGTCATATTGAGTAATATTTGTGCACTCTTTGATTGTGTTTCTTGTCTTGTATGTTTATTGTGTGGATTAGACGGGTTTGCGCTAGAAAGTGCCGCGGAGGATCTACAGCACCAAGAGTTTGAAGGCCTTGATACTAATCAACAGCAAGAGCAAGGCAAGTGTCCTTGAAGCATATTGATCCTGTTTTAAAATAAATGTTTTGTTTGCAAAACTGCATGCTTGGGTCCATTTTGATGGGAATCCTATGGTAGGAAGTTTACTAGTTTTGTTTAACCACCCTTGTCACCTGGAATATATGGTAGAGAGTAGGGAAGGGCTTTTTACCTTTTGCTTCGCTTAATCAACTGGGATGGGAAACAACTATACCACTAAATTTAATTATGCATGGATGAGATTATGGTTAACATGAACTGGTAAATATGATATGGTAATGGGTGATCTAAGCAAGCCTGGTATGTGGATGGGTTGAATGTATGGTGGTTTGCTTGCTTTAGATCTAAGGATCGGTTCATGCGAGAATAAGCCAGGACTACAGTGCCACCACGAGGCCAAGTATGGGTGCAGCGTAGCTGATTAATTATGGCTTTGCCAGTGCTATTTGGACCATTATGGATGCTCGGGGAAGGGGTAGTCGGATTGGGTTTGTTGATGATTGGTGGGACTACCATGGGATCCGAATGGCTCAAGAGGGGGCCCTTGGTTGAAGATGTGCTCTGTAGGAGACATCACCACCGGTGAAACCTCAGTGCGGTCTAAATAGGCTAGTAATCCCTTTGTAAAGGCTATTTTGTGATCTCTTGGACATACACCAAAGGAAGTGTAATTGGCGTAAGAGAGGTTTCTTTAGTCGCCGACGGGTGATGAAATCACAAACACGTGGGTAAAGAGGTACAAACTCTGCAGAGTTAATTAAAACTATCATGATAGCCGTGCTCCCGGTTATGAGCACCTGGACAACTTCCATGATTAGAGGGAACTCGGTATTGGAATGGTATTTGGGATGGTTATGGTTTGGTAATGGTTATGGTTTGGTAATGGTTATGGTTGGTATTATGGTTATGGATTATTTCTGGTATTGAATATGGTTTTTGGTAAATGGTGAAATCTGGAATTATTGATGAGGATGGTGAACTATGGATTGGTATTGTGGTACTACTTATGATTATGATGGGTTTACTTCACATACATGTAATATATTGCTTTTCAAACGTTTTAATGTACTTTTCAGCACTTTGCCATTATTATTGTCAACATTTGAATCAGCCACATGTCATACTTTCCACACTTGCTGAGTATGATATGTACTCACTCTTGCAATCCCCCCCCCCCAATAGTTGCAGGTCAGGATTGGGAGTTTAATGGTGATAATGCGGAGTTCTAGGCCGTGTCTACCGTCAGATTTGCCTGTGGTGTTATTGGAGCTGCGCTATACCCTTTTTCTTATACTGCCTAGCTGTTTAGTTTGCTTAATTAGTTTATTTCCGCTGCATTAGTTGAACTTGTCATAAATATTCATTACAGCTTGTATTTGAGGATAATATGGTTTGTTAAATAAAATTTGGTTAATTAATCTTGTTCTGTGGTAATTTTCTGTATACTCTTTTGTGATTGCACTCGTGTATGTGTGATGAAGATCCTGGGCGCACATATGCATTAGCTTGGTTCATTTTCGGAACCGGGCGTCACAAAGCATCATCTCAAGCTTACAAATTGTTTCAATAAATTGTTTGATCATCTTATCCAAATATGGTTCAGCCAATTCTTTAGAACAAATTCTAGAAAAGAATCTGCTAAACTCAATTAAAGGTGCAACAACCTTTTCAGGCAATATGTCACGTATTGCAATAGGATGGAGCTTCTGAAATATAATATGGCAGTCATGAGTTTTTAGACCTGATACCTTACGTGTTGTTATGTCCACACATCTCTTGCTGTTTGAGGCATAACCATCGGGCATCTTCACATCCCCCAAAAACTTGCACAAGGTGGTCTTATGATCTTTATGCAAAGTATATGATGTTGCTGGACAATCATACTTCCCTTTCATACCCACTGGATGTTGCTTTGGCCATATACCCATTTCCTACATATCAAGACGAGCTCGTAGACTATCTTTTGTTTTACCATCCATATTAAGCAATGTCCCCAATATGCTATCACAAATGTTTTTCTCAATGTGCATGAAATCCAAGTTATGCCTTATTAGCAATGTCTTCCAATAAGGGAGCTGAAAAAATATACTTTTCTTCTTCCAACTATGCCACCTATCTTCCTCAGTGCGCTTTCTCTTGTTTTTCGTCTGTCCAAAACTCACTTGATCAAAAGTCTCATATTGTTGGAGTACTTCGTGACCAGAGAGTGCCCTTGGAGCCTCTTTATTCTCTATCTTGTTGCTGAAAGAAGCTTTGTCTCGACGCCACTTGTGATTCTAAGGTTGGAAACGACGATGACCCATGTAGCAATACTTTTGTCCACGTTTCAACCACAAGGCGTTAGTGTTTACATGTCAGTATGGGCATGCTAGCTTACCTTTTGTGCTCCATCCACATAGCATTACATATGCTGGAAAATCATTTATTGTCCACAATATAGAAGCTCGCATGAGAAATGTCTCTTTCTTTGAACTGTCGTATGTTTCAACACCATCAAACCATAATTTCAGTACCTCATTAATCAAAGGCTACATATACACATCAATGTTGTTTCCAGGTGAGTTTGGCCCAGGAATTATCATTGACATCAACCAATAAGGCTTCCTCATACACAACCAAGGTGGTAGATTATAAGGGATTAGAATCACAGGCCATGTACTGTAAGAAACATTCATTACTCCAAAAGGATTGAAACCATTTGATGCCACTACAAGGATTCCACCTTGTTACAATTATTGTACTGCAACAAATACTAAATCATTGCAGTAAGCTTGGTCTTTTGCCACGATTCATTAGTTTGTGGCATTAGCATCTATCACCACTGAATACGATCGTTGCATTAGGATCTGTTGCCACGATTGACTAGGTCGTTGCATTAGGATCTTTCGCCACGAACCTTTTGCCACGATTCACTAGTTCATGGCATTAGCATCTATCGCCATGGAATACAATTGTTGCATTAGAATATGTTGCCACGATTCACTAGTTCGTGGCATTAGGATCTATCACCACAAATTGTTGCCACGATTCACCAGTTTGTGGCATTAGCATCTATCGCTACGGAACACGATCGTTGCATTAGGAACTTTTGCCACGATTCACCAGTTCGTGGCGTTAGCATCTATCGCAAAGGAACACGATCGTTGCATTAGGATCTGTTGCCACGAATTACCGGTTCGTGGCGTTAGGATCTATCACAATGGAACATAATCGTTGCATTTGGAACTTTTGCCATGAATTACAAGTTCATGGTGTTAGAATGTATCGCCACGGAACACAATTGTTGCATTAGGAACTTTTGCCACGATTCACCAGTTCGTGGCTTTAGGATCTATCGCCACGCAACACAATAATTGAATTAGGAACTTTTGCCACAAATTACAAGTTTGTGGCGTTAGGATCAACCTCCACGAAACAAAATCGTTGCATTAGGATATTTTACCATGAATTACAAGTTCGTGGCATTAGGATCTATCGCCACGGAACACAATTGTTGTAGTAGGAACTTTTGCCACGAAACAAGTTCATGGCACTATGATCTATCGCCACGGAACTCGATCATTGCATTGGGAAATTTTGCCACAAATTACAAGTTCATGGCATTAGGATCAATCGCCACGTAACAGAATCGTTGCATTAGGAAATTTTGCTAGGAATCACAATATCGTACTATTTGCCACGATTGTGAAAATCATTGCAATACTGTAGTATTTGCCTCGAATGAGAAATCGTTGCAATCACATATTATTACCACGAATGTGAAATCGTTGCAATACTATGCTATTCGTTGCAATACGTTAAATCGTCGCAATACGCTTAATCATTGCAATAACATACTATTTGCCACGAATGTGAAATTGTTGCAATACCATACTATTGACACGGCCGTGAAATCATTGCAACCACATACAATTATGAGAACGTGAAATCGTTGCAATACCATGCTATTTGTTGCAATACGTTACATCTTTGCAATACGCTAAATCATTGTAATAACATACTATTTGCCACAAATATGAAGTCGTTGCAATACCGTACTATTTGCCACGATCGTGAACCCGTTGCAATATCGTACTATTCGTTGCAATACGTTAAATCGTCGCAATACATGAAATCCTTGCAACAGCATCCTATTTTCCATTGATGTAATCGTTGCAATATCATACTATTCGCCACGGATGTCAAGGCGTCGCAATAACCTATCGCCACGGGAATTATTACGACGATTCGTAGAAACTATCGTCACGGTCTTTTTCATTGCAACAGTGACCTATTGTGACGAAAAACAACCTATTGCGACGAATTTTTTCATTGCGATAAACCGGAATCCTTGCAGTGTGCTAGCCCAAGTTTTATGTTGTGAGGACCGGATGAGAAATTTGGGTGAATGCTATAAAAATGCTTCCATGCTTTTGAGTCTGCAAGATGGCATAATATTCCATCATCAATACGTTCTTCTTTGTGCCAGCGCATCCTGATGCCGTTGATTCTGCCATATAAAACCTTTGAAGATGGGGAATAAGAGGGAAGTATCGTAGAATCTTGCGTGCTACAAGCTTCTTGGCTTTTCCACAGGGTAAAGCCTCTCTTGCATCCCCACCAGTACTATTTTTCCATCTTAATTCACCACACTTTGGGCATCGATCCAGCAGAAAATAGTCCTTCTGGAATAACACACAGTCATTGATACATGCATCGATCTTTTCGTAGCTCAGCCCGAGGTCACGAACAACCTTCTGAACTTTATCAAGTGTATTAGGAATGCAATAGCCCTCTGGAAGGACATATGAGAATAGTTCAAGGATTAGCACACACACATTTTTGCTCAAACCAGTTAAACACTTTATCTGGTACAACCTGACAATGAAGGATAATTGGGTCACCTTCTCACAACCTGGATACAACTCCTTTTTGGCATCATTTAATAAGTCATAGAATGCCTTTGCACACCCAGTTGGCTCCTGTTGGTTTATAGCATTTTCTGGATCATCAACATCTGTTGAAGTACCACCATGATCAGTGCCTCTAAGTAGATTGGACAACATATTTTCCATAGCAGCATCATCAAAAATTATCTCCATATTATTTGCTAATTGCTCAACAACATTTTTCTCAACTCTTTTTTCTCCATGGTGTACCCAACAAGTATAATCAAATGACATCCCACTACGAAGCAAGTTAAGATGAACTTCCTTGTGTGTCCCGTAGCAAATATTATGACATTTTGTGCAAGGACAAGGCTTAGTTTCTTCTTCACGAGTGCCCTGGAATGCTAAATTTAAAAATGACTTCATTCCATCCTGCCAGTCCTTCGTACGCCTGTCTTTTCCCATCCATGTCTTATCTTCTGACATCACTTCCTACAATTCAATCAGCGTATTCGTAAGAGGATAGAACTACAATAACATTATGTGAGCAATTGTACCTAGCGTTGTTGCTCCTCCACGTGCAGTGGTCGACGGATGCTCCTCCACGCTGGTGGATGGCGGATGCTCTTCTAAGAGTGTGGCGGCCGGCAGATGCTCGTCCAAGAACGTGGCAGCCGGCGGATGCTCCTCCAGGCGCGTTTCGTGCAATCAGGAGAGGGGTCGTTGTGGATCGAAGGGTCCGGCAGAAAGATAGCCAGGACAAAGTGTACGTGAAGCTATCAGAGTAGGCTCAACACTGCGCTGGGCCACTTGTTATTCGTGGGCTAAAACTGCGCTGAGTCACATTGTATTCGTGGGCCGAAACTGCGCTGGGACGCTTGGTGTTCGTCTCCATGACGCGTGAGCCCATCTACGGACGCGCATCTAGCTCTGGCAATTTGTTATCTAAATAAGTTAAGAGTAAAGTATATTAGTGGTCCCTGAACTTGTCTGGATGTGTTATCTAGGTCCATGAACTTTTGAAGTGAATATTTGGTCTATAAACTTGTTAAACTGTTTCATTTGGGTCCAAAATACCGAAAACACTCTTGTGTTTATTAACAAAATTGTTATTTAAGCTTAATATTTCATATTTATTCTCTCTCAAAATCAGTTTTGTTAGCCTCTAATATGAATTATGATAAAAATGTTGCCTTTGGAAGAGAACAAATATGAAAATGAAAATCAAGTAACAATTTTGTCAATAGTCATAGGGTTATTTTCGGTATACACAAGTGACTCATTTTAACAAGTTTATGGACCTAAATATGCACTTTAAAAGTTCATGGACCTATATGACACACCCATACAAGTTCAATGACCACTGATGCACTTTACTCTTAAGTTAATGTAGCAATGGGGGTGGTATTCTGATCAAAATAAAGCATACGCATAAAATCTCTTGAACCGCAACAACACAATGATATAAAAAAGGATTAAATAACTGTAGATATAAACATCGACAGAACCAAACAGTAGTGTTCAACGTACCATTCCAGGCAACAAACTAATCGACAAAAATAGTTGTTACATAATCCCTAATAAACACAAAATGAACTAATTGGCACATCTAGTTCGCAGCACTTCCCTTCAAGCAGTGGTAATAACTTCTGGCCGCATATAGGAGTAGTGGTAATGATTACACCGCGTATAGGGGCATTGGGCCAGTGGTATAGAGATGGTGCCACGATCAGGGAGCGGCGATTGAAGACATGAAGGAAGTATGTGGCACCATCTGAGAACGGTATGCACTTGCTCCCCGGTGCATACCGTACCCAGAAATTTTTTCTCCCACAACATGAGTGGTCGTAGCTAGAGGTGACACTGTATGGAACCGCCGTGTGTAGGAGTAGTGGTAATGATGACACCGCGTATAGGGGCATAGGGCCAGTGGTAAAACTTTCGGCCTTGGATTTTGGCAGGAAAACAACATGATAAAGCGTGAAAATAAAAAACATCAAAAAAACAAGAACAGAAGCACATCATCACGACTTGGATTAATCTGCGTCAATCGATTTCCTGTTTTACAGTTTCGTTCTCCAGGCTCTTTCGTACGTAGTACCTATTTTTTCTAACATTTTTCTCTTCCTTTCTTTTATTTTCTGGAGTTTATTGTCTCTACTTTCCTTTTCTTTTCTGGAGTTCATTGTCTCAACTCTAGAGGCCCCCGGTGTGGAGGGTCACACAATTTGATTCACGCACGAAGTGGGTTAAAGGGGAAAATTTGGTGTCATTAAAGGAGATGTTTTTCGCCGTGTACCCTTATAGCCTCCTGCCCATACTTTTCCTAAAAAACAAGGAAATCGTGTAAGTGTGTCAACAATAGCATTAGTTACAATGCAATTGATGAATTTTGAGAACTTACCAGTCGATCAGTCGCGACCTGCCTGCACTGCCCATGCTAGAAATGGTCACTTCTCTTATGGCCTCTCTTCCATACTTGAGTAGCGCTCATTTCCTTACCAGTATCGCACTCTTGTCGATATGTGTTAGTAGGATAAATATATTATGAAGACATAGAACAAAGTTATAATACACTTACCATGCATTTCTCTACAGGAAACACGAATACTTACGTCAACGCGAATTACAAGCGGCACCCCCAGAAGCAGGAGCAGGAGTGAGAGACAGGTCAGGAGCTGACCCCGACCTAGGTTTGGAAGAGAGGTCACAAGGGAAGTGACCCTTCTCAGCAAGGGTAGTGTAGTCAGGTCGCAGCCGACCGACTGGTAAGTTTTTGAAATTCATCGATTTAATTATAACTAATACTATTGTTGACATGCTTACAAGATTTATTTGTTTTGTGGGCAAAGTACGTGCAGGAGGTCGCGAAGATACACGGTGCGGATTACGATTGGGAAAGCATGCCGATCGACCCCCAAGCCGTGTACACAAGCGGAGGCGGGAAGGCCCATGGACGGTGAGTTGTTAATGTGTTTCATTTCTTTTTCAATTTATCTTCTTCTACTTAGTGTTTTCATTCTTTTGTAGGTTTGCCATTTTTGATGGAGTTGTCGACTCGAGGTCGACGCGACCTTTGAGAGGCGCTTCATCGTCGTAGGCCTCGTCCGTTGGGACCACCAGTTGTCGTCTCTCGCAGAACCAGCTGGAGTTCCTCGCCTTGAAGGAGTCGTTGATGCTGACTCAGGCAGAGCTGGAGAGGTCAAGAGCGGAGGCAAGGGAGGAGCAGTAGAGGACGGCCTTAATGATGGCCCAGATGCAAGCAGCAGTGGCGGTAAGTAATTTAAAGTACCGTAGTTAAATTTCATAGCATTTCAATAACATATATCTTCTAATATTTTGCAATGGCAGGCTCTTGCTCGACACAGCAGTCAGGATATGGAGATTCCTACATTTCTGCCACAGCAGACACCAGAGCAGGTGATAAACTCTTTCTTTAATATTGTGCTAAGCTTCTTAAATGAATTATCCACTCTTTCACATTCAAAATGAACTATCCTGTTGTTGGGACGAACAATTGCTATGAAATGAACTTTACTTCTAGAGTGTACACCTGATCATGTAGTTGTGATCTCGCAAGAAGCTTTGTGGTCAACTGGTCGTTTAGTAGCTTCTATGTTATTTTCCCCTATTTTAATCTAGCTCTTTGTAGAATAAGCAGTGTAAACTGTTAGAAATCCGGTCTGTAGAACCTCTGTTTTATCTCTGCACAGGTGCTGATCGGTTCTGGAGAACAGAACAGATCCTTGTTGCATTGTGCAGAGGAGAGCAGAACCTTCTGATGCTAGAGCAGAACCTTCTGATTTTCCTCCTTTACAATGTTTTATCTCCACTTGTTGCTTGCATGCATCACTCAATATCAAAATAACCATAACATCGTGTGCAGTAAGTGGAATTTGGTAAAATTTGTTTCATTTCATAGTATGTGATAGTTCATGCTTTAAATGGATCGATTGAAGTATAATATGGTTGTGCAATTCTTTACAAGGCTAATACAGGGAATATATGGTTCTTTTGCAGGATTCGGGAATGGCGGCTCAAACTCCTTAGCCACATCTACAGGCACCCGGAGGTACGCGCCGAGAAGATCTTGGCTCCGGAGGTAGTGGAAGGGCAAGCGTGTAGCCCGGTGAATGGTTTTGAAACCGTTTTGTGTTGTTGTGGATGTTTTGAATGTTTTCTGGACTATATTGTTATCTGTGTACTGTATAAACTATTTGTGCACTATTTTGTGATTTGTCTGGAGCTCGCAATCCTGCGAGGTAGTCAGTTTCTGTTTTTCTAAAAAAAAATGAAAACTTAACTTACGTCGGCTATGGCCAAGCCGACATAAGTCAGCCCAATTTAACTTATGTCGGTCAGACCATACCGACGTAAGTTAAACCACTTTACTTACATCGGTTTCACGCAACTGGCGTAAGCTATACCGCTTAACTTACGTCGGCTGGCAACGGCCGACGTAAGTACTCCGGCCCAGCCCGTGGCCCATCCCGGTAAATAACTTACGTCAGTTGCCGGATACCGATGTAATTAAGTAACTTACGTCAGCGGAGTTACCTTAATTACATCCAAACTGCTTCGTCGGCCGTCAACCGACGTAATTAAGGGAAAACCGACATAATAAGTAACTTACATCGGTTTAGGCCTTAATTACGTCAGCCCTGGCCGACGTAATTGATCGGGATTCTTGTAGTGTTTAGTCAAAAGAAAATGGCCATGAGTGCCATAGTGTTGCTTCCCGTCAGACCCTCTGCATCCTCGAGCCCTCTTGGACTTAGAGATGAAATCATCGCTAGCCCACATCCAACAGAGAGCCTGGTATGCTTTGGGTCGACCCTCTAACCAGGAAACATTGACATGCACATATTTATTAATTCGTAAAAATACTTTTTATATAACTAACTAGTGAAAATATTTAACACAAACAACTTACCTCCGCGTACTGCTCCTCTATCAAGTACATGACGAAGGCCTTCCTAAACGGCCCCGGCTCCTGTTGTTGATTCCGCTTGAGGTACTCGTTCAGAGCTTGAATATGAGCATACAACAATGCTTGTCTGACAGGCTTCCGAGCATTCTTGTTAAACACAGCTATCACGTGGTCCAACATGCTCTGGCTCATGTCCTATAAACAGTATCCCAGCTATATGAAAACAAATATTCAAGAAATATGCATTAACAATTTAAGCGAGTTGAAGAATACAAATTTAGAAAATTTTACTAAACATACTTACCTTAAATCCGTCCACACAGCCCACTGAACGATGTTGTGACGATGGCACCCTAGCCTCTAACTCTCACTCGGATGACTCCGGGTGAGACTTCAAAATTAAAGGATTGATAAGAACAAATAATTGGTAAGTGAAATTTAAGATAATGTGATTAGGAACTAAAATTTACTTCCATTCCCTATAAGGCCATAACTCAACCCGCAAGGTCTAGAATATTCCTCATCAGTTGAGAGCATATGCTCTCACCTGATGAAGTACCCCTAAAAAGGGTGCCCCATATCCGGTTGAGGGTCCCTCTCGCCCCCTTTCCCTTCCCCTTCTTTGACGAGAACCCGTTGTAAGGAATAATTGATTAGTATGCTAAGAAAATATGCAAAGTTCATGTTAATTTAGTGAAGAAAATGTTACTTGTAATTAGTTTTCAAATTCATCAACATCGCAATCATGTACCCTACTCCTTAAACCAGACCATCGATCTTCTTTCGTGACTGGCTTCTATTTCCGTTTTTGCATATCAGAAGTCTCTATATCTTCAGCGTCTCCAACTAAGTCATCGAGTCCTACACCAGAGTCGACGATAAACGAGTCTGGTAACTCTTTTTCTTGGTAAACCTCATCAACCTTATCAGCATCATGATAACCATCATCTCCTAGAGTATATAACCGCTCATGAGGATTCACGAGTATATAACCGCTCATGAGTAGAAATTTAGCATGTGCCTGTGCAATCTTGATCTTAAAAGCATGAAAAGGTTCTCACCTAGGTCTATACTAGTTGGACTAGGCTCAATGCGAAGGCAAATAGCATATGCATAGGGTTTGTCAAATTCAATTCATCATATGGCTTTGGTAGGGGTTTCTATCAAATGAGGAACTCCCATTTTAGATCTTCTCTGAGAAATCAAGTTTTACTTTCAACTCGGGTATTGGCAGCTCTTATCACTATATCATACCCCACAACAACCTAGAGTTGGACTTAGCTTTTGCTACCCACAAATTCAAAGTTTAAGGCAAGGGTATTCTAAGCCAATAAACTGAATAAAGGAATGTGGTGGAAAGAAAGAAATAAAATAAAGTAATGCAAATGGGGCATGATACAAGTTACCTCAAGATGGGTCCTCCCCCAAGCTTGTGCTTCTTAATCTCTGTCATAAGGGTTGAACCCTTGATGACAGAAGTAGGTCATGAGGTCGGCCTGTTGTTGTTGCAGCGTGGTGTTGACGTTCTTGAACTATGTGTTGATTTGTTGTTGCCAGTCGTGGATACCTTGGATGTGGTCTTGAAGTGTGTTGAAGATGTCATCAGTCCACACTTCAAGGTCCCCATCCTCTCAGTGAGTTCCGCCATTCCTTGGCCAAGGTCATGAGAACCTCGGGCCGAAAAGGAACAACGTGTACCCATTGGTGGAGGAGGCAAGCTACTAGAGCTTAGCTACCTCCAGTGGTAGTCCACTCCTGCCACGAAGATCCTCCCGCCTCATACGTTTGAGGTTGGGTCCAACTGAGTGCATCACCCGTTGGATCCACTTCCTCTAGGTACACATAGGCGGGAGTATATAGCGGTGGCATCTCCATGGCAGCTCTACATGAATGGCTCCTTGTGACCCTGCCAGAGACATTACTTCTATGGACCTCTTTGATAGATAGAAGAGCAATGGTTAGTTCTCGACACTTATATAAATGAAAATTCAGGTTAGGTAACCGAATTTCATTTACATAGCCGGGATAGAAAAACAATAAGGATCCATCTATACCATGTTTAAGTGTGGGTCCTTGTGCTAGATAATCCTCATCTATTAAGTAGCAGACTGTTGGAATATATTCAATTAAAGCATTTTCTATAGCCCCTACTTTCATAGCAATGCGGATAATTAATGAACTACATTCAATTGGTCTCGTCATCTTAGTGTTTTCTAACCATTGTGACATCATAGCTTTAACAGAAGTCATTTTAATATTTGTAACCATGGCATAAAGGGTCCTAAGTTCATCATCACGCACAATCCTAACATCCCCTCTAGGGAACATTGTGAAAGCATCTAGGCCCCATGAGGTACGGTTTCGGTGATTAATGACAACCATTCGATGTTACTAATGAATTTGTGAATGCAAGGTCTCAATAACACTCAATCAAATGAAACAAAATTACATTGGAGACCCATATAAAATCAACGAATGAGATCAAATCAAATCATATGAAGACAAGAAGTGAAAGCTTTAACTTGATATCACTCAATGCTTGAAGACAATCAAAACAACATTTCAAACAAGTGTCAAAGAGGTCACAAGTTCAAATTCCAAAAGAACAACTCAAAACAACTCGAAGTCAACAAGTTGAACACACCGGATCATCCGCTGGTCTTTGAGTTGACACACATCGGTCGAGTTGGTTCAACTGAAGAAGAAGATCTCAGACAAATGCACTCACCGGATCATCCGATGTGAGTGGCTCAGTGACATCGGTCCATCATCACAGATTGCAATACCATTGGACCAAGTGAAGCACCGGCATCCGATGTGCAGACTTACACACATCGGTCGATCACTCCAGTGAGCCTCAAGATCAAGCAAAATTCTGGAGGAAGAGCCACCGGATCATCCGATGAGAAGACAGATCAACATCGGTCTAACAACGGTCATATCTGACACAGTGACATCAGCTAATTTGGCTTTGACCGATGTTAACTGAAGGGGAGACATCGGATCATCCGGTGTTCGCAGAGAAGTGATGTCAGCCTACTTTTCCAACGGCTATCTCGTGGAGGTTGGCTATTTATACCCCTTCAACCTGTCAAATCGATAAGACTTGAAGCCCAGACATACTCTACACATCCTAGAGCATTCAAGCAATAGAGCTACCACTTTCACATCATTTGCTCATCATCTGTACACCAAGAGATAGGCTAGAACTAGCTAGAGATAGTGCTTGGGTGCCTCCATTCTTGGTGATTGGAGTCTCTAGTGTAGTGAGAGCCATAAGGGAGTGTCCCTTGGTGTGTGCGACTTCCGGAGCTTGCCAAGAAGATTGTGGAAGCCCGGAGGATTCCAAAGTGTACAAGGCTTGAGCTCCACCTTGCCGAGGTTGGCGAACGGAGAAGAATAGTGAAGAAGCCCCTCGTCTCGGTGACTTGGGAGTGGCAAAACCCTTCGGTGGGTGCCACAACGTGGATGTAGGAAGATCCTTGTGATCTTACCGAACCACGGGATAAACTCTGTGTCCCTTGAGCGTTTGCATCCCTCTCCCTTTTACTCTTATGCAATCTTCATTCCGCAACTTTAATTTACATTGATTGCATAGTTGAATTGCATAGGGAATTGGGCTTGAGGTCGTTAATCTTAATTGCTTTAAAATTTGAAAGAAAGCCCAATTCACCCCCCCCTCTTGGGCATTTCGATCCTTACAATTGGTATCAGAGCGAGGTTGCTCATAGGATCATTCTAGCTTCACCGCTAGAGAGCTTAAATGGCCAAGAATGGGGGTTCGGTTCCTATCTTCGAGGGCAAGAACTTTGCCTATTGGAAAGCACGCATGCGTGCCTACCTAGAGGCTATTGCTCCCGAAGTATGGGAAGCGACTCATGCGGGTTTTGGAGATAATGCTTATATTGGTGATCAAATTAAATGGGATGCTAGAGCTAGAAATGCCATTTATGAATGCATTAGTCAAGATGTATTTGCTAGAATAGCTAGTAAAGAAAAAGCTTGTGAAATTTGGGCATGCTTAATTGAAATTCATGAGGGTTCCTCTCGTGTTAAAGAACTTAAATATCACATGCTTAAAGCAAAATATGATGAATTTAAAATGCTTCCTCATGAAAATGTTAATGAAATGTTTTCACGCTTAAATGTTCTCATTGAGGAAATAAATGCTCTTGATATTGCTTCTCTTGGCAAGGGACTTATCAACCGAAAGATCCTCATGCTCCTTCCCAAGCCAAAGTATAACATCATCAACTCAATGCTCCAAAAAGAATCACTTGATCACATTGAAGTTTCGGAGCTAATTGGGGAGATTCACGCTCATGAGATGAGTGTACTTGGGATGATGGAGGACTCATCTTCTACAAGGACAATTGCTCTCAAGGCTTTCAAGAAAACAAATTTCAAGAAAATGATCAAACCTAGTTCAAGCAAAGAAGAGCAAACATCAAGTGAAGATGATGATGATGAGCTTGCATCAATGATGAGGAAATTCTCTCGCTTGAATTCGAAGATTGCCAAGAAGGGATATACTTTTGATCCCAACAAGAGAGCCTTCCTCCCAAGAAAAGATGAAAACAAGACATGCTATAATTGTGGCGATCAAGGCCACATATCATATGATTGTCCAAGACCGGACAAGAGGAAGGACAACCACAAGGGAAAGCATCAAAAGCAAGAAGAAAGTGATGAAGATGAAGAAGAGGTCAAGCCCAAGCGCTCCTTTGGAAAGAAGAAATTTGACAAAGGCAAGAAGACCAAACTCTTTCCAAAGAAAAGATGAGGGCCTCAAAAAGTCTTCATGTGCGAGGCAAATGAGTGGATCACGGATGAAGAGTCAAGCGACGAAGAGAGTGAAGATGAAGAAAACTTGGCGGGGCTTGCCGTCGTCAACAAGGATAACTCACCTCTTCGTCCACCTCCCATGTGCCTCATGGCAAAAGGTAACATTGAGGTATGTGACAACTCTAGTGATGATGAGCTTTCCCCCGATGAATTGACTTCATTGATAAATGAATATCACACCATCATTAAAAGGGAAAAGAACAAAGTCAAGGCGCTAGAACAAGCTCATGCTAAACTTGAAAATGCTAACCTTGATTTGCTTGGCAAGTATGAAAGCATACTTAAAGAGCATGACACGCTCAAAACCTATGTCAAGCAAATTGAAGAAGATAAGGCTAAAATTGAGCTAGACAATCATAAGCTTGGCTTAGTTCATCAAACGCTCTCGGATAAGCACAATGAGTTAGTTCAAGAGCATCATGCACTTAATCTCTCTTATGAAGCCATTGAACTAAAATTAAAAAATAAGGAGAAAGAAACTATTGATGGCAAGGTACCCATTATTTCAAATGCTACTAATGCTTTCCATGAGTCTTTGCCTTTGAAAGAGAATGCAAGGGAGAAGGAGTTGATGGAGGAGATTGAAAGTCTCCGCACAAGCTTAGCAAGACTATCTAAGGGAGAAGATAAACATAAAGAAATCCTCTTCCATCAAGCAAAGGGCTTCAACAAGAGAGGACTTGGATCCTTCCCGGTGCCCAACAAAGGAAAGGTGCCCTCACCGGAGCTCAAAACAAGCTTCATCAAGGAAGTTGGCTCCTATTGCCAACATTGCAAGGTCACCGGTCACCATACAAGGGAGTGCCCTCTACCTAACCGACCTTCTCCAAAATTGCCGACTAACTATACATCTACCTTTGAGAATCACTATTATTTGTTGAGCAAAGTAGGTGCTAAGGTGAAGGCAAAGTTCATTGGCATGAACGTAAAGGGGATGAAAGGGAAGCTCCCCAAGCAACTTTGGGTCCCAAAAGCACTTGTATCACATATACAAGGACCAAAGCTAGCTTGGGTGCCTAAAGTCATGAACACGTGATCATCCACGAGGTGACTTCAAGAGGGGACCTCCACCATCAAAGAAAATCTACCAAGGACCTCTTGAAGAAAGTTGAGAATGGGAGCCCAACGCGGATATGGACGGTAACCCTATTGTCAAATCAAACTACCATTCCATAAATAGTCTATTGCTATATCTTTCCGCATCTAGGCCCCATGTCATGTTAAATGAATGCTTGTATGATTGTGTGCCTCTCCTTTGTGACAATGCAAGTGCGGTTAGATTTGCTTGAAACCCCATTCCCTTTCCGCACTTGATGAGAAAACCTTTTCTAGACTTAGAAGTGAATTAAATGTGCTAGATGCATCTAACGTCATGTAAGTTGCCATGTTCATGTAAGGATGCATATCATATAGGTCTTGTCTAACTCCCAAAGGATAGGGGCAAGCTAGAAGTAGTTTTCCCTGAGGAAGCCTTTGGAAGGTTCAAACTTGGCAAGATAGATTTATTTTATGCCTTGCATGATCCCTGCCATATAAACTTGCACTCATTTAATCTCTTGCGTTATAATTTGTTTGGCATTGCCTCACGGTAAATTGTCACAAAGGGGAACCCACCTCATGAGAAGGAGACTTGTTTGAAATGCAATATCTCAACTCATATAAGGTGGAAAGAACAAAATGTTAGGTACGTTAATGCCTAGAGGATCATGCTTCAAAGAGATAGAAGTCTTCATACTCTACCTCACAAAGCATGGGCCTTACATTTTATTTGGATATTTTCCTCCATTTTTCTCGGTGTTCCATTTGCGTTAAGGTCTAGCCAAGCTATTGGCATATTAGCTTCTTGAGGGGTAAGGGGTTGCCCAAAAAATCCTAAGACATGTGTTTCTCCTCGATTGTTTGTTCGGTCAAAGGACATATATGGGATGTTTTCGTTCTGTTGTCATCGGATTATCCGATGCCTATGTCAATCCCTCATCGGTCCAATAGGTGTTCAATCTTCAAAGCCCAATTCTGTCTGAATTTCAAATGATCCGACGCGTTCATCCCGAAAAACATCGGTCCATCCGATGATCACTCTTCTGGAGCTGTGGTCGATTCAACCGATGTTTACTCCCTCTAACGTCGGATCATCCGGTGTCTACATTCCTCTTTTGAACACCCTTACTGTGCCATTCGACCGATGACCCAAACCCTAAACGTCGGTCCATCCGGTGTCAACAGCATTTCTTGAATATCCTTTGTGTGGCAATTGACCGATGCTCACTTCACCTATCATCGGTCCATCCGGTGTTGAATTTTCGGCTAGGGTTTGGGTCCCACTATTTAAATCCGCGCGCCGCCGCCGTCTTTCTCTCCCCGACACCTCGCCTCACCCGACCGCGCCTCCACCTCTTTCGCCGCCGCCGCCGCCGCCGCAACTGCTCGCAGCGCCGCCGCCGCCGGCGACCTCCGCGCCACCACTGCCCGGGCCCGCGCACCGCGCCTCCTCCCTCGGCGCCGCCGTCGCCCGTGCCCGTGCACCGCGCCTCCTCCCTCGGCGCCGCCGCCGCCCGTGCCCACGCACCGCCGCCTCTCCTCGCCGCTCGCCGCTCCACGCACCGTCTCCACCACCATCAACCTCGCCGCCGTCTCCACTTCGCACCCGGTCTCCATTTGACCCCCGTTGCTAGGTTTTCCCGAGCTCCATCGTCGCTAAGGTGAGCTCCGTGCCGTGCGACGTCTCTCGTTGCTTCTCTCGTCGTTCTTTTTCATCGTCGCTAACCCTACCTCTCCCTTGCATCTAGATGGGTCGTGATCGCAAAGGAAAGGGCAAGGCAATCGCGGAGCCCGCCGCGAAGAAGCGCAAACTATTGAAGGATGAGAAGCAGGCTCTAATGGCCGCTCGCGCCGCCGAGGAGCGTGAGCGCGGCCGTGGGGGATCCCTGAGGATCCGCGAGGCTCGGCAGCCTCCCGTGATCGACGACTCCGACGCCGAGGAGGAGCCCGTTGAGCCTCTCGTCCGCCGGCGCTCAGCCCGGACGCGTGGGGGTCACGCCGAGGCTGCTCCTCGTCCGAGACCGACGGCTGCCGACCGTCGTGAGGACAGGGAGGCCGAGAGGGACATCTACGAGATGGACACGGCCGTCCGTGTCGGTGAGGGAGTCCGGTTGACGGACTACAGGAAGATGAAGGCCAAGCAACTCCGAAAGCTAAGATGGAGTGTATTGCTTGAGGAGTGGTACCCGCAGCCCCGGGTAGCTTTGGTGGACAGTCGGTTCTGGACGGTCACGCAGGCGTCTCTCTACGAGACCTACAGACGCCGTGGCCACAAGCTGTTCCAACACAACTACATGGATTGGGCTCAGCTTGAAGTGGCCGCAGGGACAGAGATCAGGTCGTTCTTTGAGAGGTACAGAGGTCTGGTGCAGCTGCTATCTTATGAGAGAAGTGCTTATGTGGAAGAGTGGGTCCGTGTCTTCTACGCGACCCTGTACATCTCAGAGGGCAGGAGGTCGATTGCCTTCATGTTCAATGGTCAGCGCTACCACCTCACAAGGCAGACTTTGGGGCATATTCTTGAGTTGGACCTGCACGACACCTGCTTGCACGAGAAGGTCTATGGGCAGGCAGATCCACCGAGGAGGCCACTTACTGGAGGGGTAGCACCACAGCTTGACGAGATCCGCTCTTTGTTTGGCCCCTCGTTCTCTCCAGACCAGCCGAGAGTTCCAGCTCTCCTGACCCCAGCTGCGCGCATTGTGCACCTCGCCTTGCGCCGCACGCTCCTGCCGAGGTCAGGTTACTTGGAGGGGTTCACGAGTCTGCAGCAGACCCTCCTGTTCTACATAATGAACGGGATGGATTTTGATATCGTGGACATACTCCTCTGTGAGATGGAAGACGTAATCACGGATGGAATCGGCATGATGAGGCAGATGGTTTACGGGCACTGGATCAGTTACATTTGCTCTATGGTGGTGCCTGAGGGACATACAGCACAAGCCCGGCTAGCTGACGAGAGTGTGACTCGCTTTGGTCACTATCGTGCCTCTGCTCCTGGAGACCGTCGCCTTGGTCGTCCAGTTGAGCGCCAGGTCCGGGCCCGTCTGTCCGAGGAAGACTGGTCCGACCTAGAGCGGGAGGACGAGAGGCTTGCTGAGGCTGAGGCTCAGGGGGAGGACCTGCAGCACATCTGGTCTGAGAGCGACACCGACGATAGTGTCGAGGAGTACTTCCCTCCCCCTCCACCTTCACCGAGGCAGCACGACGCCGAGGCAGGAGGATCAGCTGCTCCGCCACCGACACCACCTCCTGTGTCCGAGGCGCAGGTGACGCAGCCGTCTGAGCTGACGTCGCTCCTCCAGCAGATGATCGAGCAGCAGCGCCAGGACAGGCTCGCTGCTGAGCAGGCCAGGGCAGAGCAGGCTGCTCACCTGGCACAGCTGCAGCGGTAGCAGTAGGAGCTCCAGCTGGAGATCGCCCGTCAGAGGCGAGAGGATACGGACCGGTTCACCAACCTGGTAGATCAGATGCACCGCCGTACCCTCGACCAGCAGCAGCAGACCCAGCAGGCCATGATGGGGATCCTAGGGTTGATCACCAACCTTTACACTCAGACCGGGATCGCCCTTCCTCCACAGCAGCCTGGACTGGGACTGGCTCCAGGTGTTGCTCAGGTGCCTACTACTCCTATCCCTTCAATCAGTATGTCACCACTTCTGGCATCCAGCGCACCGATTCACTCACCACTGCCGGCGACGATCTTGTTCCAGCAGACGCCGGCGTCCGTGGTGAGCGCTCCACTTCCTCCAGCTCCACCGGCACCTCCAGTAACCGCTTCCTCTCCTCCAGCACCAGCAGCGGACCCTCCAGCTCCCGCCGCCCCGGCAGCTCCTACGACCGGCGACTCCAGCTCCGACGACTGCGACGGTTCTCAGTTCGTCCTCGCGCCCAGCTCTCAGGGTCTATAGGCGTTCTGATCCCTTTTTGGTGTCTTGATGCCAAAGGGGGAGAAGATGTAGAAGAGTCAGGGGGAGTGGTAGTCTCAGGGGGAGTGCAGGGGGAGTGTGTGTGTGTGCGGGGGAGTGTGTGTGTGTGCTTATCCTTTGTATTCATGCTTGAGTACTCTTTTGTAATTTTAATTAAGCACTCTTTCACTTGTCTCATTTGCTTATGTTTTTAATCAATTGAGCTTTTCGCACCACAAATTTCTTTTGCGTTTTACAAGCTTAATGTGTCCTATGCTGTATTCATTGCATATATACTTGAGTATTATCATCAAATTCATTATTATTGCGCTTTAAATTATTGTGTTGTCATCAATCACCAAAAAGGGGGAGATTGAAAGCATCTAGGCCCCATGAGGTACGGTTTCGGTGATTAATGACAACCATTCGATGTTACTAATGAATTTGTGAATGCAAGGTCTCAATAACACTCAATCAAATGAAATCAAAATTACATTGGAGACCCATATAAAATCAACGAATGAGATCAAATCAAATCATATGAAGACAAGAAGTGAAAGCTCTAACTTGATATCACTCAATGCTTGAAGACAATCAAAACAACATTTCAAACAAGTGTCAAAGAGGTCACAAGTTCAAATTCCAAAAGAACAACTCAAAACAACTCAAAGTCAACAAGTTGAACACACCGGATCATCCGATGGTCTTTGAGTTGACACACATCGGTCGAGTTGGTTCAACTGAAGAAGAAGACCTCAGACAAATGCACTCACCGGATCATCCGATGTGAGTGGCTCAGTGACATCGGTCCATCATCACAGATTGCAATACCATTGGACCAAGTGAAGCACCGGATCATCCGATGTGCAGACTTACACACATCTGTCGATCACTCCAGTGAGCCTCAAGATCAAGCAAAATTCTGGAGGAAGAGCCACCGGATCATCCGATGAGAAGACAGATCAACATCGGTCTAACAACGGTCATATCTGACACAGTGACATCAGCTAATTTGGCTTTGACCGATGTTAACTGAAGGGGAGACATCGGATCATCCGGTGTTCGCAGAGAAAGGATGTCAGCCTACTTTTCCAACGGCTATCTCGTGGAGGCTGGCTATTTATACCCCTTCAACCTGTCAAATCGATAAGACTTGAAGCCCAGACATACTCTACACATCCTAGAGCATTCAAGCAATAAAGCTACCACTTTCACATCATTTTCTCATCATCTGTACACCAAGAGATAGGCTAGAACTAGCTAGAGATAGTGCTTGGGTGCCTCCATTCTTGGTGATTGGAGTCTCTAGTGTAGTGAGAGCCATAAGGGAGTGTCCCTTGGTGTGTGCGACTTCTGGAGCTTGCCAAGAAGATTGTGGAAGCCCGGAGGATTCCAAAGTGTACAAGGCTTGAGCTCCACCTTGCCGAGGTTGGCGAACGGAGAAGAATAGTGAAGAAGCCCCTCGTCTCGGTGACTTGGGAGTGGCAAAACCCTTCGGTGGGTGCCACAACGTGGATGTAGGAAGATCCTTGTGATCTTACCGAACCACGGGATAAACTCCGTGTCCCTTGAGCGTTTGCATCCCTCTCCCTTTTACTCTTATGCAATCTTCATTCCGCAACTTTAATTTACATTGATTGCATAGTTGAATTGCATAGGGAATTGGGCTTGAGGTCGTTAATCTTAATTGCTTTAAAATTTGAAAGAAAGCCCAATTCACCCCCCCTCTTGGGCATTTCGATCCTTACACATTGTCATAGCCATCCATCTATGCATGAAGCGTACTGTGGGGTCTTGAAAGTGGCTATTTATAGGGTTCCTACTTACTACCTCGGTAGTCAAGTCTTGCAAAAAACTTTGTTAAATTTAGGCAAAGTGTCTAAATCTATTAAACAACATCTATGGAAGCCTAGGAGTTCACTAAATTCTTTCCATAGGATAAAGTATTCCTTTTGGAAAAACCTAAAAGAAACACCTTCAAATCCTATTTTATGGGTGCATAGGAATTGAATAGTGAGGAGGTGTGAACCTTCCTCATCTATTTGAGCAAAATTATCCCATCCTAATGCATGCCAAACGGTAAATAATTTGGAATCCATACCTATTTTGGAGAGTAGCGCCGGATCATAGGCCTTTGTGGGGGCGAACTCACGATCTCGGGGGAGGTTGTAGGCTTGTCGTTCAACGTCATGTCGCAAGTCAAGGTTGTCATCGTTGAGGAGGTGGAGAGGAGCATCATCTTCCTCCATTGAGACGTCGTCGTGCGCACTTCTCCACAGTGGACTTGGTGTAGGCTCGGGGGAGAGGTGTGAGCTTGAGTTCCTCCGATGGCCTTCGATTGATGAAGGTCCCTTCCTCTTCCCAACAACTTCTTCATGCTCTTCATCGCTGCACAACTTGAGAACAAACCAAACAAAACTCGAAACAGGTTACATTAGTAAAAACCAAACAAAAACCCCGTTAGATTATTTTGCCAACTTCAGAGCAACATGAAAATGCAAATGCAATGTGCAAATGGAGATAAAGCAAATCTTTTTGGCTTGAAACTGGGAGAAGTGTTGCAACAAAGAGCACAATATTTTTTGAGCAAATGTGAGAGTGAGTCGGGGAGGTGAAAATGAGGTGAAGTGTGAAGCAACATACTCACCCGGGCATGTATAAATAGTATAGCACTCCAATGGTCACAAGAGGCAAGAATGTAGCCATTGGAGGAAAGAGAGCCAAAATGGCACTCTTTCCTAGTCGGCCAACTAGGGATGTCAGCTGACCTAGGTGGGGCCCCCTTTTGGCAAGTGGTTCCCCAATGGCTACATTTCTAGTTGTTGGGTGAATCAACCACAAAATTGCTCCGAAAAATTGTTTTTCAAATAAATTTCCCCTAATCCAATTTTTTATTTTTGTTTTTATAAAAATGAAAAATAAATCTAAGTTGAGACTACAAAATTCCCAACCCTCTAAATAAAAATCAAACATGCTATGGGAAATGCAAAAAAAATCCAAATGGAATGATGATGGAAAAAGCAAAAATGAGATAACTACCAAATTAACCTATTGGAGAGGTCCCATCCAAAATCCGATGAGATGGATTTTTCTCCATCGTCTTGAAGCTCAATTTTCAACCTCCATCCCTGGAGAAGTGGGCACGGTTGGCCCGCCTTGCTTCTTCCACCACACCTTTCTTGGCGGCTTAGTGGACTTGGGTGGTTCGGAGAGCCCTGGCCTCTCCATCTTCTTGAAATGTCAGCGCAGGCGAAAAGATGGAGTCTCCTCATAAATAATTTTTCTCATGAATGCAATGTGGGTGTCCACTTGAGGTGGTGTATCTTTGACCTCCTTGATCTTGATCATTAAGCATTGCTCCCTCCTTTGTCGAAAGTAAAACTTCTCTTCCGTGACATTGATACAGAAGAAGATATCTCCAGCTCCCATATTGATGTGAGCATTTGCGGTGCTAAGGAAAGGGCACCCAAGAATGAGCAGAGTTTCCTTCTCGGCCTCCATGTCAAGCACCACGAAGTCCACGGGAAAGAAGCAGTTCCAGATTTTCACCAGAACGTCTTCGGCGATACCCGTGAGGTAGTGGACCGATGAATTGGCCAGTTGGAGCTGCATTGGCATTGAAGATAGCACGATGAAGTTCAGCTTGTTGAAGACCACCTTTGGCATGACACTAACACTTGCACCAAGGTCACAAAGTGCCTTGTCAAAGTGTAGTGTGCCAATGGAGCATGATATAGTAGGGCATCCTGGATCCTACTTTTCCGAAAGTGTGTTGAGGATGGCAGCACTGCAATCCTCGGTGAGCTTGACAACTTTTGCAGTGGGCAATGGTCGCTTGTTTTCAATATGTCCTTGAGATAGTGAGCATAAGTGGGTACTTGCATCACATCTATCAAGGGCACATTAATGTGGATCGTCTGAATGACCTCAACAAAGCGATTGAATTGCTCATCCACAGTTGGCTTCCAATTTTTTTGAGGGAATTGCATGAAGGTAGTATCCTCAAATTCCCTTGCCATTCTCTCACTGATATTTTCTCCCTTCTTAGGAGAATCCCCTTCTTTCTTCTTCTCAACTGTTGTTCCTCTTGAGTGGGGTACGGTGGGCCACGAGTTGTCTTTCCACCTCTCATACTGCACTCATGTTCTCTAGGGAAGTCTTGGGTTTCCCTAGAATCTTTCCATTCTCCAACGGACGAACAGCAACTGCCAGTTGAGCTAATGAGTCTCCAACATCTATTTGAAGCTCAACTGGTTCCTGAAGGCAGAAGCTAAGCCTTCAACCTTAGCATTGATGCTTTCTGGGGTCTTGTCATTAGTCGACAACTTCTTGGATAGGCATCATTGATCATGATTTGGCTAATGGAAAGTTCCCTCAAGGGTCGCTGGTTTCCATTGCCATTGTTGTTGTTGTTGCCCCCGTAAAAGAAAGGGCATGGTTGGACCCACCCTTGACCTCCCACATAGTAGCCATTGCTGTAATTCCCATTGTTGGCTAAGTATAAGGAATCCTCATGGGTCTTGGGACACTCACTCCTCATATGACCCACTTTGCCATAGAATTCATAGGTCATGTGAGAGTCTAAGGCTTGGATGGTGCCAAATACTTCAACATTAGCACTAGAGACGCTCATCGCTCCAACCCATATTGGAAACCATCTTCTCAATCAACTCTTTAGCTTTGGGCACCGTAAGTGAGAAGAAAGCTCCTCTAGCAGTAGCATCCACATGGTCACGGGCTAACAGAGTCAGCCCGTTGTAGAAGTTTCGGATGATGAGCCAATCATACATCCCATGGTGGGGACAAGCTAGGATGTACTCCTGCAGCCTTTCCCAAGCCTTTGGGATGGACTCCTTAGGCTCTTGCTGGAAGCTTGAAATCCTTCCACGTAGGGCATTGATCTTGCCCAACAGGAAGAACTTGGAGAGGAATGATGTAGAACCCTTTTTCCCAAGTGTTTATAGCACTTTGGTTCGTGTAGAACCACTATTTTTTCCCTCCCAAGGAGGGAGAACAGAAACAATCGAAGACAGATGGCATCATGTGTGACATCCTTGATCTTGAAAGTGCTACAAATATCTAAGAACTATTGCAGATGAGCACTAGCATCCTCATTGGCTTTCCCACGGAAGGGGTTAGCCTGAACCATGGTGATTAGGCCAGTCTTGATCTCGAGGTTCATGTCTTTGAAAGTGCATCTAGGACTCCCTTGTGGGTTTTGGATGATTTATGACAGGCAATTGGGATCCAAACCTCTTTGTTGAGATGAGTGCAAGCTTATGATAGAAAAATAAGCAAAGTACCAAAAAGAAGGAAGAATCAGGAGCAAAGTGGAAATGAGCTCAAGGAAGAAGAGTAGTAGATTATTGTGTAAGGAGTGTGTTAAGGAAACACATCCCAAGAGCTCAACAACATTTAAACACACACATTGCACAAAGTTACACAGGACCGGACTAGTCCGACAGACACCGGACTAGTCCGATATCCTTTCTGCACGAAATCGGACAAGTCCAATATCCATCGAACTAGTCTGATATCCTTTCTCACCAGAATCAGACTAGTCCTCCCCAGTGCGGACTAGTCCTCAAAACACCTCACAAGTCACACAAAATCGAACAAGTGTGATCACATCCGGACTAGTCTGATATTCTTTCTGATCCAAATCGGACAAGTCCTATGTTTGCACGGACTAGTCTTAAAAACCCTCTGATCTGAATCGGACAAGTCCTCCAAGTGCGGACTTGTCATCCTATACACTTAGGGTTTCACATAACCGTACAAGTCCAATGTCTATCGGACTAATCCGAAGATTTCCAGTAGCGAAATCGGACAAGTTCGCTCCTAGCCAGACTAGTCCGATATTTCAGGACACTTAGGGTTTGCTACACTCAGCACACCGGACTAGTCCGGTGACCACCACGGACTAGTCCGAACTTTCTGAACCCTAATGGTCACTTTTAGAAACCCATATAAATAGAGTTGTACGGCCATATGTTTTCTAACTCTCGAATCCTAGCGCCGTCACACCTCCCAAGAGCCTCAAAAACCACATCTCTCCACGAAATTAAGTGCAACAACGATCAATCCTTTGAGGATTCACTCTAGATCATTGGATAGACACGTTCAACACCATTGAGCTCTTGGTTTGATTCTCTAACACACTCCTTTGATTTAATTGTAATCTTTTGAGTGTGTTTTGGTGGTATTTCGTGTTGTAATCCAAGGGAGCTCTCAACGTGTGAGAAGGCCCCTTTGAATTCGGTTATTCACCCCTTTGTGATTAGTGGAAGAGGATTGGCCTTCGTGGCGATCCGACGAGGGTAGGGTTGGAGAAGACCCAGTCCTTTTGTGGACTCCTCAACATGGACGTAGGTTGCCTTTGTGGGAGCCGAACCACGGGATAAATCCTTGTGTCTTGTGCTTTTGGTGTTCATTGTTCTAATTCATCAATATAACCTAGAGTTTCATAATCATTGCTTATCTCACGTTAAATTGTTAAACATAAGATTTAAGTGTGATATAATCTAGCATATAACATTGAAACCTTTATTTGATTCTATATTTCCGCTGCATACATAAAAGAATCAATCTAATCGATCAATCTCAATCCACTTAGTCCGTGAACACCGGACTAGTCCGCACTTTACCGGACTAGTCCGATATCTCTGGTATTGAACTGGTTGTTAAGTGTTGCAGAATCCGACAATTTGCAAAAAGGCCTATTCACCCCCCTCTAGACCACATTCAATTGGTATCAGAGCGTTTTCTTCAAGAAAAAGTCTAACCACTCGAAGAGATCATGTCAGAGATGAAGGACATCCACAAAACCAACAACCAAGAGGAGGTTAACAACGACAAGACCCAAAAGATGGAGAAGTACCTCGAAGCCATTCAAGACTTCAAGGACGATGATGAGGAGACGCTGGAGCTAAAGGCGCTGCTCAGAAAGAAGGCGCTTTCCAAAGGGAAAGTGAAAGTTGAAGAGAAGAAGAAGGGGAGTAGTCACACCGACTACTCCCGATATCCTTTTAACTATGATCGTCTAAATTGCAATATTAGTCATTACTTATCTATCCCACTTGGAAAAGCCCCACACTTCGATGGAAGTGATTACTCAATGTGGAGGAAGAATATCAAAATGCATTTGATTTCCCTCAATCCAAGTCTATGGCATGTTGTATGCACAGGGATAGATATTCCGGACAATGTCAAAGAGCTCACCCCAAGCCAAGAGCAGGCTATTCAAACGCTCAAGCCGCAGCAGTAATCACCTCCTCACTCAGTCGGGATGAGTTCACCAAGGTGGATGGACTCGAAATTGCTAAGGAGATATGGGATACACTGCAAACCGCACATGAAGGTGACCGACATGTGCGTGAAGCAAAAATCGATATGATCGAAGGCGAATTAGGAAGATTCGCAATTGAGGAAGACAAGTCACCCCAAGAGATGTACAACCAATTGAAGACACTCGTCAACAAAGTTCGATCATATGGGAGCAAGAAGTGGAATGATCACGAGGTGGTAAAGCTCATCCTTAGAGCTTTTATGCCTCACAATGTCACACTATGCTCCATGATTAGAGAAAGCTCCGAATACAAAAGGATGACTCCAGATGAATTGCTTGGAAAGATCATCAACTTTGAGATGATGGAAAAACAAGCAAAGCACGTCAAGGAAATTGCCGACCTCACCTCGGCAAAGAAGAAAGGGGTTGCCTTGAAGTCCACCCTCAAGCCCCTATCCAAAGAAGCTACAGAAGCAAAAATAGAGGAAGACAGTGACGACGAGAGCAGTGAACTAGATGAAGAAGACATGATATTATTCATGAAAAAGTTCAAGAGAATAATGAAGAAAAGACAAGGTACAAAATCAAGTGAAGGAAAATAAAAGGACAGAACAAAGGCAAAGGTGAGGCGGGCCTTCTATAATTGTGGTGAGTATAGCCACATTATTGTTGATTGCCCGTACGAAGAGAACAAGAAGAAGACAAAAGAAGCCAAGCCTCAACCCAAGAAATTCCTCAAGAAGAAGAAACAAGCCGAACAAGCTCACATAGGGAAGGAGTGGGACTCAAATGATGAGTCCTCATCATCCGAAGAAGAAGAGATGGCTAGCATAGCTATCGAGAGCACGTCCAAGAAGTCTACCCTCTTCCCTACACTCGGCGCAAGGAAGGGAAATGGTACTTAAAATTTAGCATGTGCCTGTGCAATCTTGATCTTAAAAGCATGAAAAGGTTCTCACCTAGGTCTATACTAGTTTGACTAGGCTCAATGCGAAGGCAAATAGCATATGCATAGGGTTTGTCAAATTCAATTCATCATATGGCTTTGGTAGGGGTTTCTATCAAATGAGGAACTCCCATTTTAGATCTTCTCTGAGAAATCAAGTTTTACTTTCAACTCGGGTATTGGCAGCTCTTATCACTATATCATACCCCACAACAACCTAGAGTTGGACTTAGCTTTTGCTACCCACAAATTCAAAGTTTAAGGCAAGGGTATTCTAAGCCAATAAACTGAATAAAGGAATGTGGTGGAAAGAAAGAAATAAAATAAAGTAATGCAAATGGGGCATGATACAAGTTACCTCAAGATGGGTCCTCCCCCAAGCTTGTGCTTCTTAATCTCTGTCATAAGGGTTGAACCCTTGATGACAGAAGTAGGTCATGAGGTCGGCCTGTTGTTGTTGCAGCGTGGTGTTGACGTTCTTGAACTATGTGTTGATTTGTTGTTGCCAGTCGTGGATACCTTGGATGTGGTCTTGAAGTGTGTTGAAGATGTCATCAGTCCACACTTCAAGGTCCCCATCCTCTGAGTGAGTTCCGCCATTCCTTGGCCAAGGTCATGAGAACCTCGGGCCGAAAAGGAACAACGTGTACCCATTGGTGGAGGAGGCAAGCTACTAGAGCTTAGCTACCTCCAGTGGTAGTCCACTCCTGCCACGAAGATCCTCCCGCCTCATACGTTTGAGGTTGGGTCCAACTGAGTGCATCACCCGTTGGATCCACTTCCTCTAGGTACACATAGGCGGGAGTATATAGCGGTGGCATCTCCATGGCAGCTCTACATGAATGGCTCCTTGTGACCCTGCCAGAGACATTACTTCTATGGACCTCTTTGATAGATAGAAGAGCAATGGTTAGTTCTCGACACTTATATAAATGAAAATTCAGGTTAGGTAACCGAATTTCATTTACATAGCCGGGATAGAAAAACAATAAGGATCCATCTATACCATGTTTAAGTGTGGGTCCTTGTGCTAGATAATCCTCATCTATTAAGTAGCAGACTGTTGGAATATATTCAATTAAAGCATTTTCTATAGCCCCTACTTTCATAGCAATGCGGATAATTAATGAACTACATTCAATTGGTCTCGTCATCTTAGTGTTTTCTAACCATTGTGACATCATAGCTTTAACAGAAGTCATTTTAATATTTGTAACCATGGCATAAAGGGTCCTAAGTTCATCATCACGCACAATCCTAACATCCCCTCTAGGGAACATTGTGAAAGCATCTAGGCCCCATGAGGTACGGTTTCGGTGATTAATGACAACCATTCGATGTTACTAATGAATTTGTGAATGCAAGGTCTCAATAACACTCAATCAAATGAAATCAAAATTACATTGGAGACCCATATAAAATCAACGAATGAGATCAAATCAAATCATATGAAGACAAGAAGTGAAAGCTCTAACTTGATATCACTCAATGCTTGAAGACAATCAAAACAACATTTCAAACAAGTGTCAAAGAGGTCACAAGTTCAAATTCCAAAAGAACAACTCAAAACAACTCGAAGTCAACAAGTTGAACACACCGGATCATCCGATGGTCTTTGAGTTGACACACATCGGTCGAGTTGGTTCAACTGAAGAAGAAGACCTCAGACAAATGCACTCACCGGATCATCCGATGTGAGTGGCTCAGTGACATCGGTCCATCATCACAGATTGCAATACCATTGGACCAAGTGAAGCACCGGATCATCCGATGTGCAGACTTACACACATCGGTCGATCACTCCAGTGAGCCTCAAGATCAAGCAAAATTCTGGAGGAAGAGCCACCGGATCATCCGATGAGAAGACAGATCAACATCGGTCTAACAACGGTCATATCTGACACAGTGACATCAGCTAATTTGGCTTTGACCGATGTTAACTGAAGGGGAGACATCGGATCATCCGGTGTTCGCAGAGAAGTGATGTCAGCCTACTTTTCCAACGGCTATCTCGTGGAGGCTGGCTATTTATACCCCTTCAACCTGTCAAATCGATAAGACTTGAAGCCCAGACATACTCTACACATCCTAGAGCATTCAAGCAATAGAGCTACCACTTTCACATCATTTGCTCATCATCTGTACACCAAGAGATAGGCTAGAACTAGCTAGAGATAGTGCTTGGGTGCCTCCATTCTTGGTGATTGGAGTCTCTAGTGTAGTGAGAGCCATAAGGGAGTGTCCCTTGGTGTGTGCGACTTCCGGAGCTTGCCAAGAAGATTGTGGAAGCCCGGAGGATTCCAAAGTGTACAAGGCTTGAGCTCCACCTTGCCGAGGTTGGCGAACGGAGAAGAATAGTGAAGAAGCCCCTCGTCTCGGTGACTTGGGAGTGGCAAAACCCTTCGGTGGGTGCCACAACGTGGATGTAGGAAGATCCTTGTGATCTTACCGAACCACGGGATAAACTCCGTGTCCCTTGAGCGTTTGCATCCCTCTCCCTTTTACTCTTATGCAATCTTCATTCCGCAACTTTAATTTACATTGATTGCATAGTTGAATTGCATAGGGAATTGGGCTTGAGGTCGTTAATCTTAATTGCTTTAAAATTTGAAAGAAAGCCCAATTCACCCCCCCTCTTGGGCCTTTCGATCCTTACAATTGGTATCAGAGCGAGGTTGCTCATAGGATCATTCTAGCTTCACCGCTAGAGAGCTTAAATGGCCAAGAATGGGGGTTCGGTTCCTATCTTCGAGGGCAAGAACTTTGCCTATTGGAAAGCACGCATGTGTGCCTACCTAGAGGCTATTGCTCCCGAAGTATGGGAAGCGACTCATGCGGGTTTTGGAGATAATGCTTATATTGGTGATCAAATTAAATGGGATGCTAGAGCTAGAAATGCCATTTATGAATGCATTAGTCAAGATGTATTTGCTAGAATAGCTAGTAAAGAAAAAGCTTGTGAAATTTGGGCATGCTTAATTGAAATTCATGAGGGTTCCTCTCGTGTTAAAGAACTTAAATATCACATGCTTAAAGCAAAATATGATGAATTTAAAATGCTTCCTCATGAAAATGTTAATGAAATGTTTTCACGCTTAAATGTTCTCATTGAGGAAATAAATGCTCTTGATATTGCTTCTCTTGGCAAGGAACTTATCAACCGAAAGATCCTCATGCTCCTTCCCAAGCCAAAGTATAACATCATCAACTCAATGCTCCAAAAAGAATCACTTGATCACATTGAAGTTTCGGAGCTAATTGGGGAGATTCACGCTCATGAGATGAGTGTAATTGGGATGATGGAGGACTCATCTTCTACAAGGACAATTGCTCTCAAGGCTTTCAAGAAAACAAATTTCAAGAAAATGATCAAACCTAGTTCAAGCAAAGAAGAGCAAACATCAAGTGAAGATGATGATGATGAGCTTGCATCAATGATGAGGAAATTCTCTCGCTTGAATTCCAAGATTGCCAAGAAGGGATATACTTTTGATCCCAACAAGAGAGCCTTCCTCCCAAGAAAAGATGAAAACAAGACATGCTATAATTGTGGCGATCAAGGCCACATATCATATGATTGTCCAAGACCGGACAAGAGGAAGGACAACCACAAGGGAAAGCATCAAAAGCAAGAAGAAAGTGATGAAGATGAAGAAGAGGTCAAGCCCAAGCGCTCCTTTGGAAAGAAGAAATTTGACAAAGGCAAGAAGACCAAACTCTTTCCAAAGAAAAGAAGAGGGCCTCAAAAAGTCTTCATGTGCGAGGCAAATGAGTGGATCACGGATGAAGAGTCAAGCGACGAAGAGAGTGAAGATGAAGAAAACTTGGCGGGGCTTGCCGTCGTCAACAAGGATAACTCACCTCTTCGTCCACCTCCCATGTGCCTCATGGCAAAAGGTAACATTGAGGTATGTGACAACTCTAGTGATGATGAGCTTTCCCCCGATGAATTGACTTCATTGATAAATGAATATCACACCATCATTAAAAGGGAAAAGAACAAAGTCAAGGCACTAGAACAAGCTCATGCTAAACTTGAAAATGCTAACCTTGATTTGCTTGGCAAGTATGAAAGCATACTTAAAGAGCATGACACGCTCAAAACCTATGTCAAGCAAATTGAAGAAGATAAGGCTAAAATTGAGCTAGACAATCATAAGCTTGGCTTAGTTTATCAAACGCTCTCGGATAAGCACAATGAGTTAGTTCAAGAGCATCATGCACTTAATCTCTCTTATGAAGCCATTGAACTAAAATTAAAAAATAAGGAGAAAGAAACTATTGATGGCAAGGTACCCATTATTTCAAATGCTACTAATGCTTTCCATGAGTCTTTGCCTTTGAAAGAGAATGCAAGGGAGAAGGAGTTGATGGAGGAGATTGAAAGTCTCCGCACAAGCTTAGCAAGACTATCTAAGGGAGAAGATAAACATAAAGAAATCCTCTTCCATCAAGCAAAGGGCTTCAACAAGAGAGGACTTGGATCCTTCCCGGTGCCCAACAAAGGAAAGGTGCCCTCACCGGAGCTCAAAACAAGCTTCATCAAGGAAGTTGGCTCCTATTGCCAACATTGCAAGGTCACCGGTCACCATACAAGGGAGTGCCCTCTACCTAACCGACCTTCTCCAAAATTGCCGACTAACTATACATCTACCTTTGAGAATCACTATTATTTGTTGAGCAAAGTAGGTGCTAAGGTGAAGGCAAAGTTCATTGGCATGAACGTAAAGGGGGTGAAAGGGAAGCTCCCCAAGCAACTTTGGGTCCCAAAAGCACTTGTATCACATATACAAGGACCAAAGCTAGCTTGGGTGCCTAAAGTCATGAACACGTGATCATCCACGAGGTGACTTCAAGAGGGGACCTCCACCATCAAAGAAAATCTACCAAGGACCTCTTGAAGAAAGTTGAGAATGGGAGCCCAACGCGGATATGGACGGTAACCCTATTGTCAAATCAAACTACCATTCCATAAATAGTCTATTGCTATATCTTTCCGCATCTAGGCCCCATGTCATGTTAAATGAATGCTTGTATGATTGTGTGCCTCTCCTTTGTGACAATGCAAGTGCGGTTAGATTTGCTTGAAACCCCATTCCCTTTCCGCACTTGATGAGAAAACCTTTTCTAGACTTAGAAGTGAATTAAATGTGCTAGATGCATCTAACGTCATGTAAGTTGCCATGTTCATGTAAGGATGCATATCATATAGGTCTTGTCTAACTCCCAAAGGATAGGGGCAAGCTAGAAGTAGTTTTCCCTGAGGAAGCCTTTGGAAGGTTCAAACTTGGCAAGATAGATTTATTTTATGCCTTGCATGATCCCTGCCATATAAACTTGCACTCATTTAATCTCTTGCGTTATAATTTGTTTGGCATTGCCTCACGGTAAATTGTCACAAAGGGGAACCCACCTCATGAGAAGGAGACTTGTTTGAAATGCAATATCTCAACTCATATAAGGTGGAAAGAACAAAATGTTAGGTACGTTAATGCCTAGAGGATCATGCTTCAAAGAGATAGAAGTCTTCATACTCTACCTCACAAAGCATGGGCCTTACATTTTATTTGGATATTTTCCTCCATTTTTCTCGGTGTTCCATTTGCGTTAAGGTCTAGCCAAGCTATTGGCATATTAGCTTCTTGAGGGGTAAGGGGTTGCCCAAAAAATCCTAAGACATGTGTTTCTCCTCGATTGTTTGTTCGGTCAAAGGACATATATGGGATGTTTTCGTTCTGTTGTCATCGGATTATCCGATGCCTATGTCAATCCCTTATCGGTCCAATAGGTGTTCAATCTTCAAAGCCCAATTCTGTCTGAATTTCAAATGATCCGACACGTTCATCCCGAAAAACATCGGTCCATCCGATGATCACTCTTCTGGAGCTGTGGTCGATTCAACCGATGTTTACTCCCTCTAACGTCGGATCATCCGGTGTCTACATTCCTCTTTTGAACACCCTTACTGTGCCATTCGACCGATGACCCAAACCCTAAACGTCGGTCCATCCGGTGTCAACAGCATTTCTTGAATATCCTTTGTGTGGCAATTGACCGATGCTCACTTCACCTATCATCGGTCCATCCGGTGTTGAATTTTCGGCTAGGGTTTGGGTCCCACTATTTAAATCCGCGCGCCGCCGCCGTCTTTCTCTCCCCGACACCTCGCCTCACCCGACCGCGCCTCCACCTCTTTCGCCGCCGCCGCCGCCGCCGCAACTGCTCGCAGCGCCGCCGCCGCCGGCGACCTCCGCGCCACCACTGCCCGGGCCCGCGCACCGCGCCTCCTCCCTCGGCGCCGCCGTCGCCCGTGCCCGTGCACCGCGCCTCCTCCCTCGGCGCCGCCGCCGCCCGTGCCCACGCACCGCCGCCTCTCCTCGCCGCTCGCCGCTCCACGCACCGTCTCCACCACCATCAACCTCGCCGCCGTCTCCACTTCGCACCCGGTCTCCATTTGACCCCCGTTGCTAGGTTTTCCCGAGCTCCATCGTCGCTAAGGTGAGCTCCGTGCCGTGCGACGTCTCTCGTTGCTTCTCTCGTCATTCTTTTTCATCGTCGCTAACCCTACCTCTCCCTTGCATCTAGATGGGTCGTGATCGCAAAGGAAAGGGAAAGGCAATCGCAGAGCCCGCTGCGAAGAAGCGCAAACTATTGAAGGATGAGAAGCAGGCTCTAATGGCCGCTCGCGCCGCCGAGGAGCGTGAGCGCGGCCGTGGGGGATCCCTGAGGATCCGCGAGGCTCGGCAGCCTCCCGTGATCGACGACTCCGACGCCGAGGAGGAGCCCGTTGAGCCTCTCGTCCGCCGGCGCTCAGCCCGGACGCGTGGGGGTCACGCCGAGGCTGCTCCTCGTCCGAGACCGACGGCTGCCGACCGTCGTGAGGACAGGGAGGCCGAGAGGGACATCTACGAGATGGACACGGCCGTCCGTGTCGGTGAGGGAGTCCGGTTGACGGACTACAGGAAGATGAAGGCCAAGCAACTCCGAAAGCTCAGATGGAGTGTATTGCTTGAGGAGTGGTACCCGCAGCCCCGGGTAGCTTTGGTGGACAGTCGGTTCTGGACGGTCACGCAGGCGTCTCTCTACGAGACCTACAGACGCCGTGGCCACAAGCTGTTCCAACACAACTACATGGATTGGGCTCAGCTTGAAGTGGCCGCAGGGACAGAGATCAGGCCGTTCTTTGAGAGGTACAAAGGTCTGGTGCAGCTGCTATCTTATGAGAGAAGTGCTTATGTGGAAGAGTGGGTCCGTGTCTTCTACGCGACCCTGTACATCTCAGAGGGCAGGAGGTCGATTGCCTTCATGTTCAATGGTCAGCGCTACCACCTCACAAGGCAGACTTTGGGGCATATTCTTGAGTTGGACCTGCACGACACCTGCTTGCACGAGAAGGTCTATGGGCAGGCAGATCCACCGAGGAGGCCACTTACTGGAGGGGTAGCACCACAGCTTGACGAGATCCGCTCTTTGTTTGGCCCCTCGTTCTCTCCAGACCAGCCGAGAGTTCCAGCTCTCCTGACCCCAGTTGCGCGCATTGTGCACCTCGCCTTGCGCCGCACGCTCCTGCCGAGGTCAGGTTACTTGGAGGGGTTCACGAGTCTGCAGCAGACCCTCCTGTTCTACATAATGAACGGGATGGATTTTGATATCGTGGACATACTCCTCTGTGAGATGGAAGACGTAATCACGGATGGAATCGGCATGATGAGGCAGATGGTTTACGGGCACTGGATCAGTTACATTTGCTCTATGGTGGTGCCTGAGGGACATACAGCACAAGCCCGGCTAGCTGACGAGAGTGTGACTCGCTTTGGTCACTATCGTGCCTCTGCTCCTGGAGACCGTCGCCTTGGTCGTCCAGTTGAGCGCCAGGTCCGGACCCGTCTGTCCGAGGAAGACTGGTCCGACCTAGAGCGGGAGGACGAGAGGCTTGCTGAGGCTGAGGCTCAGGGGGAGGACCTGCAGCACATCTGGTCTGAGAGCGACACCGACGACAGTGTCGAGGAGTACTTCCCTCCCCCTCCACCTTCACCGAGGCAGCACGACGCCGAGGCAGGAGGATCAGCTGCTCCGCCACCGACACCACCTCCTGTGTCCGAGGCGCAGGTGACGCAGCCGTCTGAGCTGACGTCGCTCCTCCAGCAGATGATCGAGCAGCAGCGCCAGGACAGGCTCGCTGCTGAGCAGGCCAGGGCAGAGCAGGCTGCTCACCTGGCACAGCTGCAGCGGTAGCAGTAGGAGCTCCAGCTGGAGATCGCCCGTCAGAGGCGAGAGGATACGGACCGGTTCACCAACCTGGTAGATCAGATGCACCGCCGTACCCTCGACCAGCAGCAGCAGACCCAGCAGGCCATGATGGGGATCCTAGGGTTGATCACCAACCTTTACACTCAGACCGGGATCGCCCTTCCTCCACAGCAGCCTGGACTGGGACTGGCTCCAGGTGTTGCTCAGGTGCCTACTACTCCTATCCCTTCAATCAGTATGTCACCACTTCTGGCATCCAGCGCACCGATTCACTCACCACTGCCGGCGACGATCTTGTTCCAGCAGACGCCGGCGTCCGTGGTGAGCGCTCCACTTCCTCCAGCTCCACCGGCACCTCCAGTAACCGCTTCCTCTCCTCCAGCACCGGCAGCGGACCCTCCAGCTCCCGCCGCCCCGGCAGCTCCTACGACCGGCGACTCCAGCTCCGACGACTGCGACGGTTCTCAGTTCGTCCTCGCGCCCAGCTCTCAGGGTCTATAGGCGTTCTGATCCCTTTTTGGTGTCTTGATGCCAAAGGGGGAGAAGATGTAGAAGAGTCAGGGGGAGTGGTAGTCTCAGGGGGAGTGCAGGGGGAGTGTGTGTGTGTGCGGGGGAGTGTGTGTGTGTGCTTATCCTTTGTATTCATGCTTGAGTACTCTTTTGTAATTTTAATTAAGCACTCTTTCACTTGTCTCATTTGCTTATGTTTTTAATCAATTGAGCTTTTCGCACCACAAATTTCTTTTGCGTTTTACAAGCTTAATGTGTCCTATGCTGTATTCATTGCATATATACTTGAGTATTATCATCAAATTCATTATTATTGCGCTTTAAATTATTGTGTTGTCATCAATCACCAAAAAGGGGGAGATTGAAAGCATCTAGGCCCCATGAGGTACGGTTTCGGTGATTAATGACAACCATTCGATGTTACTAATGAATTTGTGAATGCAAGGTCTCAATAACACTCAATCAAATGAAATCAAAATTACATTGGAGACCCATATAAAATCAACGAATGAGATCAAATCAAATCATATGAAGACAAGAAGTGAAAGCTCTAACTTGATATCACTCAATGCTTGAAGACAATCAAAACAACATTTCAAACAAGTGTCAAAGAGGTCACAAGTTCAAATTCCAAAAGAACAACTCAAAACAACTCGAAGTCAACAAGTTGAACACACCGGATCATCCGATGGTCTTTGAGTTGACACACATCGGTCGAGTTGGTTCAACTGAAGAAGAAGACCTCAGACAAATGCACTCACCGGATCATCCGATGTGAGTGGCTCAGTGACATCGGTCCATCATCACAGATTGCAATACCATTGGACCAAGTGAAGCACCGGATCATCCGATGTGCAGACTTACACACATCGGTCGATCACTCCAGTGAGCCTCAAGATCAAGCAAAATTCTGGAGGAAGAGCCACCGGATCATCCGATGAGAAGACAGATCAACATCGGTCTAACAACGGTCATATCTGACACAGTGACATCAGCTAATTTGGCTTTGACCGATGTTAACTGAAGGGGAGACATCGGATCATCCGGTGTTCGCAGAGAAGTGATGTCAGCCTACTTTTCCAACGGCTATCTCGTGGAGGCTGGCTATTTATACCCCTTCAACCTGTCAAATCGATAAGACTTGAAGCCCAGACATACTCTACACATCCTAGAGCATTCAAGCAATAAAGCTACCACTTTCACATCATTTGCTCATCATCTGTACACCAAGAGATAGGCTAGAACTAGCTAGAGATAGTGCTTGGGTGCCTCCATTCTTGGTGATTGGAGTCTCTAGTGTAGTGAGAGCCATAAGGGAGTGTCCCTTGGTGTGTGCGACTTCTGGAGCTTGCCAAGAAGATTGTGGAAGCCCGGAGGATTCCAAAGTGTACAAGGCTTGAGCTCCACCTTGCCGAGGTTGGCGAACGGAGAAGAATAGTGAAGAAGCCCCTCGTCTCGGTGACTTGGGAGTGGCAAAACCCTTCGGTGGGTGCCACAACGTGGATGTAGGAAGATCCTTGTGATCTTACCGAACCACGGGATAAACTTCGTGTCCCTTGAGCGTTTGCATCCCTCTCCCTTTTACTCTTATGCAATCTTCATTCCGCAACTTTAATTTACATTGATTGCATAGTTGAATTGCATAGGGAATTGGGCTTGAGGTCGTTAATCTTAATTGCTTTAAAATTTGAAAGAAAGCCCAATTCACCCCCCTCTTGGGCATTTCGATCCTTACACATTGTCATAGCCATCCATCTATGCATGAAGCGTACTGTGGGGTCTTGAAAGTGGCTATTTATAGGGTTCCTACTTACTACCTCGGTAGTCAAGTCTTGCAAAAAACTTTGTTAAATTTAGGCAAAGTGTCTAAATCTATTAAACAACATCTATGGAAGCCTAGGAGTTCACTAAATTCTTTCCATAGGATAAAGTATTCCTTTTGGAAAAACCTAAAAGAAACACCTTCAAATCCTATTTTATGGGTGCATAGGAATTGAATAGTGAGGAGGTGTGAACCTTCCTCATCTATTTGAGCAAAATTATCCCATCCTAATGCATGCCAAACGGTAAATAATTTGGAATCCATACCTATTTTGGAGAGTAGCGCCGGATCATAGGCCTTTGTGGGGGCGAACTCACGATCTCGGGGGAGGTTGTAGGCTTGTCGTTCAACGTCATGTCGCAAGTCAAGGTTGTCATCGTTGAGGAGGTGGAGAGGAGCATCATCTTCCTCCATTGAGACGTCGTCGTGCACACTTCTCCACAGTGGACTTGGTGTAGGCTCGGGGGAGAGGTGTGAGCTTGAGTTCCTCCGATGGCCTTCGATTGATGAAGGTCCCTTCCTCTTCCCAACAACTTCTTCATGCTCTTCATCGCTGCACAACTTGAGAACAAACCAAACAAAACTCGAAACAGGTTACATTAGTAAAAACCAAACAAAAACCCCGTTAGATTATTTTGCCAACTTCAGAGCAACATGAAAATGCAAATGCAATGTGCAAATGGAGATAAAGCAAATCTTTTTGGCTTGAAACTGGGAGAAGTGTTGCAACAAAGAGCACAATATTTTTTGAGCAAATGTGAGAGTGAGTCGGGGAGGTGAAAATGAGGTGAAGTGTGAAGCAACATACTCACCCGGGCATGTATAAATAGTATAGCACTCCAATGGTCACAAGAGGCAAGAATGTAGCCATTGGAGGAAAGAGAGCCAAAATGGCACTCTTTCCTAGTCGGCCAACTAGGGATGTCAGCTGACCTAGGTGGGGCCCCCTTTTGGCAAGTGGTTCCCCAATGGCTACATTTCTAGCTGTTGGGTGAATCAACCACAAAATTGCTCCGAAAAATTGTTTTTCAAATAAATTTCCCCTAATCCAATTTTTTATTTTTGTTTTTATAAAAATGAAAAATAAATCTAAGTTGAGACTACAAAATTCCCAACCCTCTAAATAAAAATCAAACATGCTATGGGAAATGCAAAAAAAATCCAAATGGAATGATGATGGAAAAAGCAAAAATGAGATAACTACCAAATTAACCTATTGGAGAGGTCCCATCCAAAATCCGATGAGATGGATTTTTCTCCATCGTCTTGAAGCTCAATTTTCAACCTCCATCCCTGGAGAAGTGGGCACGGTTGGCCCGCCTTGCTTCTTCCACCACACCTTTCTTGGCGGCTTAGTGGACTTGGGTGGTTCGGAGAGCCCTGGCCTCTCCATCTTCTTGAAATGTCAGCGCAGGCGAAAAGATGGAGTCTCCTCATAAATAATTTTTCTCATGAATGCAATGTGGGTGTCCACTTGAGGTGGTGTATCTTTGACCTCCTTGATCTTGATCATTAAGCATTGCTCCCTCCTTTGTCGAAAGTAAAACTTCTCTTCCGTGACATTGATACAGAAGAAGATATCTCCAGCTCCCATATTGATGTGAGCATTTGCGGTGCTAAGGAAAGGGCACCCAAGAATGAGCAGAGTTTCCTTCTCGGCCTCCATGTCAAGCACCACGAAGTCCACGGGAAAGAAGCAGTTCCAGATTTTCACCAGAACGTCTTCGGCGATACCCGTGAGGTAGCGGACCGATGAATTGGCCAGTTGGAGCTGCATTGGCATTGAAGATAGCACGATGAAGTTCAGCTTGTTGAAGACCACCTTTGGCATGACACTAACACTTGCACCAAGGTCACAAAGTGCCTTGTCAAAGTGTAGTGTGCCAATGGAGCATGATATAGTAGGGCATCCTGGATCCTACTTTTCCGAAAGTGTGTTGAGGATGGCAGCACTGCAATCCTCGGTGAGCTTGACAACTTTTGCAGTGGGCAATGGTCGCTTGTTTTCAATATGTCCTTGAGATAGTGAGCATAAGTGGGTACTTGCATCACATCTATCAAGGGCACATTAATGTGGATCGTCTGAATGACCTCAACAAAGCGATTGAATTGCTCATCCACAGTTGGCTTCCAATTTTTTTGAGGGAATTGCATGAAGGTAGTATCCTCAAATTCCCTTGCCATTCTCTCACTGATATTTTCTCCCTTCTTAGGATAATCCCCTTCTTTCTTCTTCTCAACTGTTGTTCCTCTTGAGTGGGGTACGGTGGGCCACGAGTTGTCTTTCCACCTCTCATACTGCACTCATGTTCTCTAGGGAAGTCTTGGGTTTCCCTAGAATCTTTCCATTCTCCAACGGACGGACAGCAACTGCCAGTTGAGCTAATGAGTCTCCAACATCTATTTGAAGCTCAACTGGTTCCTGGAGGCAGAAGCTAAGCCTTCAACCTTAGCATTGATGCTTTCTGGGGTCTTGTCATTAGTCGACAACTTCTTGGATAGGCATCATTGATCATGATTTGGCTAATAGAAAGTTCCCTCAAGGGTCGCTGGTTTCCATTGCCGTTGTTGTTGTTGTTGCCCCCGTAAAAGAAAGGGCATGGTTGGACCCACCCTTGACCTCCCACATAGTAGCCATTGCTGTAATTCCCATTGTTGGCTAAGTATAAGGAATCCTCATGGGTCTTGGGACACTCACTCCTCATATGACCCACTTTGCCATAGAATTCATAGGTCATGTGAGAGTCTAAGGCTTGGATGGTGCCAAATACTTCAACATTAGCACTAGAGACGCTCATCGCTCCAACCCATATTGGAAACCATCTTCTCAATCAACTCTTTAGCTTTGGGCACCGTAAGTGAGAAGAAAGCTCCTCTAGCAGTAGCATCCACATGGTCACGGGCTAACAGAGTCAGCCCGTTGTAGAAGTTTCGGATGATGAGCCAATCATCCATCCCATGGTGGGGACAAGCTAGGATGTACTCCTGCAGCCTTTCCCAAGCCTTTGGGATGGACTCCTTAGGCTCTTGCTGGAAGCTTGAAATCCTTCCACGTAGGGCATTGATCTTGCCCAACAGGAAGAACTTGGAGAGGAATGATGTAGAACCCTTTTTCCCAAGTGTTTATAGCACTTTGGTTCGTGTAGAACCACTATTTTTTCCCTCCCAAGGAGGGAGAACAGAAACAGTCGAAGACAGATGGCATCATGTGTGACATCCTTGATCTTGAAAGTGCTACAAATATCTAAGAACTATTGCAGATGAGCACTAGCATCCTCATTGGCTTTCCCACGGAAGGGGTTAGCCTGAACCATGGTGATTAGGCCAGTCTTGATCTCGAGGTTCATGTCTTTGAAAGTGCATCTAGGACTCCCTTGTGGGTTTTGGATGATTTATGACAGGCAATTGGGATCCAAACCTCTTTGTTGAGATGAGTGCAAGCTTATGATAGAAAAATAAGCAAAGTACCAAAAAGAAGGAAGAATCAGGAGCAAAGTGGAAATGAGCTCAAGGAAGAAGAGTAGTAGATTATTGTGTAAGGAGTGTGTTAAGGAAACACATCCCAAGAGCTCAACAACATTTAAACACACACATTGCACAAAGTTACACAGGACCGGACTAGTCCGACAGACACCGGACTAGTCTGATATCCTTTCTGCACGAAATCGGACAAGTCCAATATCCATCGAACTAGTCTGATATCCTTTCTCACCAGAATCAGACTAGTCCTCCCCAGTGCGGACTAGTCCTCAAAACACCTCACAAGTCACACAAAATCGAACAAGTGCGATCACATCCGGACTAGTCTGATATTCTTTCTGATCCAAATCGGACAAGTCCTATGTTTGCACGGACTAGTCTTAAAAACCCTCTGATCTGAATCGGACAAGTCCTCCAAGTGCGGACTTGTCATCCTATACACTTAGGGTTTCACATAACCGTACAAGTCCAATGTCTATCGGACTAATCCGAAGATTTCCAGTAGCGAAATCGGACAAGTCCGCTCCTAGCCAGACTAGTCCGATATTTCAGGACACTTAGGGTTTGCTACACTCAGCACACCGGACTAGTCCGGTGACCACCACGGACTAGTCCGAACTTTCTGAACCCTAATGGTCACTTTTAGAAACCCATATAAATAGAGTTGTACGGCCATATGTTTTCTAACTCTCGAATCCTAGCGCCGTCACACCTCCCAAGAGCCTCAAAAACCACATCTCTCCACGAAATTAAGTGCAACAACGATCAATCCTTTGAGGATTCACTCTAGATCATTGGATAGACACGTTCAACACCATTGAGCTCTTGGTTTGATTCTCTAACACACTCCTTTGATTTAATTGTAATCTTTTGAGTGTGTTTTGGTGGTATTTCGTGTTGTAATCCAAGGGAGCTCTCAACGTGTGAGAAGGCCCCTTTGAATTCGGTTATTCACCCCTTTGTGATTAGTGGAAGAGGATTGGCCTTCGTGGCGATCCGACGAGGGTAGGGTTGGAGAAGACCCAGTCCTTTTGTGGACTCCTCAACATGGACGTAGGTTGCCTTTGTGGGAGCCGAACCACGGGATAAATCCTTGTGTCTTGTGCTTTTGGTGTTCATTGTTCTAATTCATCAATATAACCTAGAGTTTCATAATCATTGCTTATCTCACGTTAAATTGTTAAACATAAGATTTAAGTGTGATATAATCTAGCATATAACATTGAAACCTTTATTTGATTCTATATTTCCGCTGCATACAAAAAAGAATCAATCTAATCGATCAATCTCAATCCACTTAGTCCGTGAACACCGGACTAGTCCGCACTTTACCGGACTAGTCCGATATCTCTGGTATTGAACTGGTTGTTAAGTGTTGCAGAATCCGACAATTTGCAAAAAGGCCTATTCACCCCCCTCTAGGCCACATTCAATTGGTATCAGAGCGTTTTCTTCAAGAAAAAGTCTAACCACTCGAAGAGATCATGTCAGAGATGAAGGACATCCACAAAACCAACAACCAAGAGGAGGTTAACAACGACAAGACCCAAAAGATGGAGAAGTACCTCGAAGCCATTCAAGACTTCAAGGACGATGATGAGGAGACGCTGGAGCTAAAGGCGCTGCTCAGAAAGAAGGCACTTTCCAAAGGGAAAGTGAAAGTTGAAGAGAAGAAGAAGGGGAGTAGTCACACCGACTACTCCCGATATCCTTTTAACTATGATCGTCTAAATTGCAATATTAGTCATTACTTATCTATCCCACTTGGAAAAGCCCCACACTTCGATGGAAGTGATTACTCAATGTGGAGGAAGAATATCAAAATGCATTTGATTTCCCTCAATCCAAGTCTATGGCATGTTGTATGCACAGGGATAGATATTCCGGACAATGTCAAAGAGCTCACCCCAAGCCAAGAGCAGGCTATTCAAACGCTCAAGCCGCAGCAGTAATCACCTCCTCACTCAGTCGGGATGAGTTCACCAAGGTGGATGGACTCGAAATTGCTAAGGAGATATGGGATACACTGCAAACCGCACATGAAGGTGACCGACATGTGCGTGAAGCAAAAATCGAGATGATCGAAGGCGAATTAGGAAGATTCGCAATTGAGGAAGACAAGTCACCCCAAGAGATGTACAACCAATTGAAGACACTCGTCAACAAAGTTCGATCATATGGGAGCAAGAAGTGGAATGATCACGAGGTGGTAAAGCTCATCCTTAGAGCTTTTATGCCTCACAATGTCACACTATGCTCCATGATTAGAGAAAGCTCCGAATACAAAAGGATGACTCCAGATGAATTGCTTGGAAAGATCATCAACTTTGAGATGATGGAAAAACAAGCAAAGCACGTCAAGGAAATTGCCGACCTCACCTCGGCAAAGAAGAAAGGGGTTGCCTTGAAGTCCACCCTCAAGCCCCTATCCAAAGAAGCTACAGAAGCAAAAATAGAGGAAGACAGTGACGACGAGAGCAGTGAACTAGATGAAGAAGACATGATATTATTCATGAAAAAGTTCAAGAGAATAATGAAGAAAAGACAAGGTACAAAATCAAGTGAAGGAAAATAAAAGGACAGAACAAAGGCAAAGGTGAGGCGGGCCTTCTATAATTGTGGTGAGTATAGCCACATTATTGTTGATTGCCCGTACGAAGAGAACAAGAAGAAGACAAAAGAAGCCAAGCCTCAACCCAAGAAATTCCTCAAGAAGAAGAAACAAGCCGAACAAGCTCACATAGGGAAGGAGTGGGACTCAAATGATGAGTCCTCATCATCCGAAGAAGAAGAGATGGCTAGCATAGCTATCGAGGGCACGTCCAAGAAGTCTACCCTCTTCCCTACACTCGGCGCAAGGAAGGGAAATGGTACTTAAAATTTAGCATGTGCCTGTGCAATCTTGATCTTAAAAGCATGAAAAGGTTCTCACCTAGGTCTATACTAGTTTGACTAGGCTCAATGCGAAGGCAAATAGCATATGCATAGGGTTTGTCAAATTCAATTCATCATATGGCTTTGGTAGGGGTTTCTATCAAATGAGGAACTCCCATTTTAGATCTTCTCTGAGAAATCAAGTTTTACTTTCAACTCGGGTATTGGCAGCTCTTATCACTATATCATACCCCACAACAACCTAGAGTTGGACTTAGCTTTTGCTACCCACAAATTCAAAGTTTAAGGCAAGGGTATTCTAAGCCAATAAACTGAATAAAGGAATGTGGTGGAAAGAAAGAAATAAAATAAAGTAATGCAAATGGGGCATGATACAAGTTACCTCAAGATGGGTCCTCCCCCAAGCTTGTGCTTCTTAATCTCTGTCATAAGGGTTGAACCCTTGATGACAGAAGTAGGTCATGAGGTCGGCCTGTTGTTGTTGCAGCGTGGTGTTGACGTTCTTGAACTATGTGTTGATTTGTTGTTGCCAGTCGTGGATACCTTGGATGTGGTCTTGAAGTGTGTTGAAGATGTCATCAGTCCACACTTCAAGGTCCCCATCCTCTGAGTGAGTTCCGCCATTCCTTGGCCAAGGTCATGAGAACCTCGGGCCGAAAAGGAACAACGTGTACCCATTGGTGGAGGAGGCAAGCTACCAGAGCTTAGCTACCTCCAGTGGTAGTCCACTCCTGCCACGAAGATCCTCCCGCCTCATACGTTTGAGGTTGGGTCCAACTGAGTGCATCACCCGTTGGATCCACTTCCTCTAGGTACACATAGGCGGGAGTATATAGCGGTGGCATCTCCATGGCAGCTCTACATGAATGGCTCCTTGTGACCCTGCCAGAGACATTACTTCTATGGACCTCTTTGATAGATAGAAGAGCAATGGTTAGTTCTCGACACTTATATAAATGAAAATTCAGGTTAGGTAACCGAATTTCATTTACATAGCCGGGATAGAAAAACAATAAGGATCCATCTATACCATGTTTAAGTGTGGGTCCTTGTGCTAGATAATCCTCATCTATTAAGTAGCAGACTGTTGGAATATATTCAATTAAAGCATTTTCTATAGCCCCTACTTTCATAGCAATGCGGATAATTAATGAACTACATTCAATTGGTCTCGTCATCTTAGTGTTTTCTAACCATTGTGACATCATAGCTTTAACAGAAGTCATTTTAATATTTGTAACCATGGCATAAAGGGTCCTAAGTTCATCATCACGCACAATCCTAACATCCCCTCTAGGGAACATTGTGAAAGCATCTAGGCCCCATGAGGTACAGTTTAGGTGATTAATGACAACCATTCGATGTTACTAATGAATTTGTGAATGCAAGGTCTCAATAACACTCAATCAAATGAAATCAAAATTACATTGGAGACCCATATAAAATCAACGAATGAGATCAAATCAAATCATATGAAGACAAGAAGTGAAAGCTCTAACTTGATATCACTCAATGCTTGAAGACAATCAAAACAACATTTCAAACAAGTGTCAAAGAGGTCACAAGTTCAAATTCCAAAAGAACAACTCAAAACAACTCGAAGTCAACAAGTTGAACACACCGGATCATCCGATGGTCTTTGAGTTGACACACATCGGTCGAGTTGGTTCAACTGAAGAAGAAGACCTCAGACAAATGCACTCACCGGATCATCCGATGTGAGTGGCTCAGTGACATCGGTCCATCATCACAGATTGCAATACCATTGGACCAAGTGAAGCACCGGATCATCCGATGTGCAGACTTACACACATCGGTCGATCACTCCAGTGAGCCTCAAGATCAAGCAAAATTCTGGAGGAAGAGCCACCGGATCATCCGATGAGAAGACAGATCAACATCGGTCTAACAACGGTCATATCTGACACAGTGACATCATCTAATTTGGCTTTGACCGATGTTAACTGAAGGGGAGACATCGGATCATCCGGTGTTCGCAGAGAAGTGATGTCAGCCTACTTTTCCAACGGCTATCTCGTGGAGGCTGGCTATTTATACCCCTTCAACCTGTCAAATCGATAAGACTTGAAGCCCAGACATACTCTACACATCCTAGAGCATTCAAGCAATAGAGCTACCACTTTCACATCATTTGCTCATCATCTGTACACCAAGAGATAGGCTAGAACTAGCTAGAGATAGTGCTTGGGTGCCTCCATTCTTGGTGATTGGAGTCTCTAGTGTAGTGAGAGCCATAAGGGAGTGTCCCTTGGTGTGTGCGACTTCCGGAGCTTGCCAAGAAGATTGTGGAAGCCCGGAGGATTCCAAAGTGTACAAGGCTTGAGCTCCACCTTGCCGAGGTTGGCAAACGGAGAAGAATAGTGAAGAAGCCCCTCGTCTCGGTGACTTGGGAGTGGCAAAACCCTTCGGTGGGTGCCACAACGTGGATGTAGGAAGATCCTTGTGATCTTACCGAACCACGGGATAAACTCTGTGTCCCTTGAGCGTTTGCATCCCTCTCCCTTTTACTCTTATGCAATCTTCATTCCGCAACTTTAATTTACATTGATTGCATAGTTGAATTGCATAGGGAATTGGGCTTGAGGTCGTTAATCTTAATTGCTTTAAAATTTGAAAGAAAGCCCAATTCACCCCCCCTCTTGGGCCTTTGGATCCTTACAATTGGTATCAGAGCGAGGTTGCTCATAGGATCATTCTAGCTTCACCGCTAGAGAGCTTAAATGGCCAAGAATGGGGGTTCGGTTGCTATCTTCGAGGGCAAGAACTTTGCCTATTGGAAAGCACGCATGTGTGCCTACCTAGAGGCTATTGCTCCCGAAGTATGGGAAGCGACTCATGCGGGTTTTGGAGATAATGCTTATATTGGTGATCAAATTAAATGGGATGCTAGAGCTAGAAATGCCATTTATGAATGCATTAGTCAAGATGTATTTGCTAGAATAGCTAGTAAAGAAAAAGCTTGTGAAATTTGGGCATGCTTAATTGAAATTCATGAGGGTTCCTCTCGTGTTAAAGAACTTAAATATCACATGCTTAAAGCAAAATATGATGAATTTAAAATGCTTCCTCATGAAAATGTTAATGAAATGTTTTCACGCTTAAATGTTCTCATTGAGGAAATAAATGCTCTTGATATTGCTTCTCTTGGCAAGGGACTTATCAACCGAAAGATCCTCATGCTCCTTCCCAAGCCAAAGTATAACATCATCAACTCAATGCTCCAAAAAGAATCACTTGATCACATTGAAGTTTCGGAGCTAATTGGGGAGATTCACGCTCATGAGATGAGTGTACTTGGGATGATGGAGGACTCATCTTCTACAAGGACAATTGCTCTCAAGGCTTTCAAGAAAACAAATTTCAAGAAAATGATCAAACCTAGTTCAAGCAAAGAAGAGCAAACATCAAGTGAAGATGATGATGATGAGCTTGCATCAATGATGAGGAAATTCTCTCGCTTGAATTCCAAGATTGCCAAGAAGGGATATACTTTTGATCCCAACAAGAGAGCCTTCCTCCCAAGAAAACATGAAAACAAGACATGCTATAATTGTGGCGATCAAGGCCACATATCATATGATTGTCCAAGACCGGACAAGAGGAAGGACAACCACAAGGGAAAGCATCAAAAGCAAGAAGAAAGTGATGAAGATGAAGAAGAGGTCAAGCCCAAGCGCTCCTTTGGAAAGAAGAAATTTGACAAAGGCAAGAAGACCAAACTCTTTCCAAAGAAAAGAAGAGGGCCTCAAAAAGTCTTCATGTGCGAGGCAAATGAGTGGATCACGGATGAAGAGTCAAGCGACGAAGAGAGTGAAGATGAAGAAAACTTGGCGGGGCTTGCCGTCGTCAACAAGGATAACTCACCTCTTCGTCCAACTCCCATGTGCCTCATGGCAAAAGGTAACATTGAGGTATGTGACAACTCTAGTGATGATGAGCTTTCCCCCGATGAATTGACTTCATTGATAAATGAATATCACACCATCATTAAAAGGGAAAAGAACAAAGTCAAGGCACTAGAACAAGCTCATGCTAAACTTGAAAATGCTAACCTTGATTTGCTTGGCAAGTATGAAAGCATACTTAAAGAGCATGACACGCTCAAAACCTATGTCAAGCAAATTGAAGAAGATAAGGCTAAAATTGAGCTAGACAATCATAAGCTTGGCTTAGTTCATCAAACGCTCTCGGATAAGCACAATGAGTTAGTTCAAGAGCATCATGCACTTAATCTCTCTTATGAAGCCATTGAACTAAAATTAAAAAATAAGGAGAAAGAAACTATTGATGGCAAGGTACCCATTATTTCAAATGCTACTAATGCTTTCCATGAGTCTTTGCCTTTGAAAGAGAATGCAAGGGAGAAGGAGTTGATGGAGGAGATTGAAAGTCTCCGCACAAGCTTAGCAAGACTATCTAAGGGAGAAGATAAACATAAAGAAATCCTCTTCCATCAAGCAAAGGGCTTCAACAAGAGAGGACTTGGATCCTTCCCGGTGCCCAACAAAGGAAAGGTGCCCTCACCGGAGCTCAAAACAAGCTTCATCAAGGAAGTTGGCTCCTATTGCCAACATTGCAAGGTCACCGGTCACCATACAAGGGAGTGCCCTCTACCTAACCGACCTTATCCAAAATTGCCGACTAACTATACATCTACCTTTGAGAATCACTATTATTTGTTGAGCAAAGTAGGTGCTAAGGTGAAGGCAAAGTTCATTGGCATGAACGTAAAGGGGATGAAAGGGAAGCTCCCCAAGCAACTTTGGGTCCCAAAAGCACTTGTATCACATATACAAGGACCAAAGCTAGCTTGGGTGCCTAAAGTCAAGAACACGTGATCATCCACGAGGTGACTTCAAGAGGGGACCTCCACCATCAAAGAAAATCTACCAAGGACCTCTTGAAGAAAGTTGAGAATGGGAGCCCAACGCGGATATGGACGGTAACCCTATTGTCAAATCAAACTACCATTCCATAAATAGTCTATTGCTATATCTTTCCGCATCTAGGCCCCATGTCATGTTAAATGAATGCTTGTATGATTGTGTGCCTCTCCTTTGTGACAATGCAAGTGCGGTTAGATTTGCTTGAAACCCCATTCCCTTTCCGCACTTGATGAGAAAACCTTTTCTAGACTTAGAAGTGAATTAAATGTGCTAGATGCATCTAACGTCATGTAAGTTGCCATGTTCATGTAAGGATGCATATCATATAGGTCTTGTCTAACTCCCAAAGGATAGGGGCAAGCTAGAAGTAGTTTTCCCTGAGGAAGCCTTTGGAAGGTTCAAACTTGGCAAGAT
>JAYESD010000001.1:125512304-125704520 GCA_036927565.1 Tuctoria greenei
AGATTTATTTTATGCCTTGCATGATCCCTGCCATATAAACTTGCACTCATTTAATCTCTTGCGTTATAATTTGTTTGGCATTGCATCACGGTAAATTGTCACAAAGGGGAACCCACCTCATGAGGAGACTTGTTTGAAATGCAATATCTCAACTCATATAAGGTGGAAAGAACAAAATGTTAGGTACGTTAATGCCTAGAGGATCATGCTTCAAAGAGATAGAAGTCTTCATACTCTACCTCACAAAGCATGGGCCTTACATTTTATTTGGATATTTTCCTCCATTTTTCTCGGTGTTCCATTTGCGTTAAGGTCTAGCCAAGCTATTGGCATATTAGCTTCTTGAGGGGTAAGGGGTTGCCCAAAAAGTCCTAAGACATGTGTTTCTCCTCGATTGTTTGTTCGGTCAAAGGACATATATGGGATGTTTTCGTTCTGTTGTCATCGGATTATCCGATGCCTATGTCAATCCCTCATCGGTCCAATAGGTGTTCAATCTTCAAAGCCCAATTCTATCTGAATTTCAAATGATCCGACGCGTTCATCCCGAAAAACATCGGTCCATCCGATGATCACTCTTCTGGAGCTGTGGTCGATTCAACCGATGTTTACTCCCTCTAACGTCGGATCATCCGGTGTCAACATTCCTCTTTTGAACACCCTTATTGTGCCATTCGACCGATGACCCAAACCCTAAACGTCGGTCCATCCGGTGTCAACAGCATTTCTTGAATATCCTTTCTGTGGCAATTGACCGATGCTCACTTCACCTATCATCGGTCCATCCGGTGTTGAATTTTCGGCTAGGGTTTGGGTCCCACTATTTAAATCCGCGCGCCGCCGCCGTCTTTCTCTCCCCGACACCTCGCCTCACCCGACCGCGCCTCCACCTCTTTCGCCGCCGCCGCCGCCGCCGCAACTGCTCGCAGCGCCGCCGCCGCCGGCGACCTCCGCGCCACCACTGCCCGGGCCCGCGCACCGCGCCTCCTCCCTCGGCGACGCCGTCGCCCGTGCCCGCGCACCGCGCCTCCTCCCTCGGCGCCGCCGCCGCCCGTGCCCACGCACCGCCGCCTCTCCTCGCCGCTCGCCGCTCCACGCACCGTCTCCACCACCATCAACCTCGCCGCCGTCTCCACTTCGCACCCGGTCTCCATTTGACCCCCGTTGCTAGGTTTTCCCGAGCTCCATCGTCGCTAAGGTGAGCTCCGTGCCGTGCGACGTCTCTTGTTGCTTCTCTCGTCGTTCTTTTTCATCGTCGCTAACCCTACCTCTCCCTTGCATCTAGATGGGTCGTGATCGCAAAGGAAAGGGCAAGGCAATCGCGGAGCCCGCCGCGAAGAAGCGCAAACTATCGAAGGATGAGAAGCAGGCTCTAATGGCCGCTCGCGCCGCCGAGGAGCGTGAGCGCGGCCGTGGGGGATCCCTGAGGATCCTCGAGGCTCGGCAGCCTCCCGTGATCGACGACTCCAACGCCGAGGAGGAGCCCGTTGAGCCTCTCGTCCGCCGGCGCTCAGCCCGGACGCGTGGGGGTCACGCCGAGGCTGCTCCTCGTCCGAGACCGACGGCTGCCGACCGTCGTGAGGACAGGGAGGCCGAGAGGGACATCTACGAGATGGACACGGCCGTCCGTGTCGGTGAGGGAGTCCGGTTGACGGACTACAGGAAGATGAAGGCCAAGCAACTCCGAAAGCTCAGATGGAGTGTATTGCTTGAGGAGTGGTACCCGCAGCCCCGGGTAGCTTTGGTGGACAGTCGGTTCTGGACGGTCACGCAGGCGTCTCTCTACGAGACCTACAGACGCCGTGGCCACAAGCTGTTCCAACACAACTACATGGATTGGGCTCAGCTTGAAGTGGCCGCAGGGACAGAGATCAGGCCGTTCTTTGAGAGGTACAGAGGTCTGGTGCAGCTGCTATCTTATGAGAGAAGTGCTTATGTGGAAGAGTGGGTCCGTGTCTTCTACGCGACCCTGTACATCTCAGAGGGCAGGACGTCGATTGCCTTCATGTTCAATGGTCAGCGCTACCACCTCACGAGGCAGACTTTGGGGCATATTCTTGAGTTGGACCTGCACGACACCTGCTTGCACGAGAAGGTCTATGGGCAGGCAGATCCACCGAGGAGGCCACTTACTGGAGGGGTAGCACCACAGCTTGACGAGATCCGCTCTTTGTTTGGCCCCTCGTTCTCTCCAGACCAGCCGAGAGTTCCAGCTCTCCTGACCCCAGCTGCGCGCATTGTGCACCTCGCCTTGCGCCGCACGCTCCTGCCGAGGTCAGGTTACTTGGAGGGGTTCACGAGTCTGCAGTAGACCCTCCTGTTCTACATAATGAACGGGATGGATTTTGATATCGTGGACATACTCCTCTGTGAGATGGAAGACGTAATCACGGATGGAATCGGCATGATGAGGCAGATGGTTTACGGGCACTGGATCAATTACATTTGCTCTATGGTGGTGCCTGAGGGACATACAGCACAAGCCCGGCTAGCTGACGAGAGTGTGACTCGCTTTGGTCACTATCGTGCCTCTGCTCCTGGAGACCGTCGCCTTGGTCGTCCAGTTGAGCGCCAGGTCCGGGCCCGTCTGTTCGAGGAAGACTGGTCCGACCTAGAGCGGGAGGACGAGAGGCTTGCTGAGGCTGAGGCTCAGGGGGAGGACCTGCAGCACATCTGGTCTGAGAGCGACACCGACGACAGTGTCGAGGAGTACTTCCCTCCCCCTCCACCTTCACCGAGGCAGCACGACGCCGAGGAAGGAGGATCAGCTGCTCCGCCACCGACACCACCTCCTGTGTCCGAGGCGCAGGTGACGCAGCCGTCTGAGCTGACGTCGCTCCTCCAGCAGATGATCGAGCAGCGGCGCCAGGACAGGCTCGCTGCTGAGCAGGCCAGGGCAGAGCAGGCTGCTCACCTGGCACAGCTGCAGCGGCAGCAGCAGGAGCTCCAGCTGGAGATCGCCCGTCAGAGGCGAGAGGATACGGACCGGTTCACCAACCTGGTAGATCAGATGCACCGCCGTACCCTCGACCAGCAGCAGCAGACCCAGCAGGCCATGATGGGGATCCTAGGGTTGATCACCAACCTTTACACTCAGACCGGGATCGCCCTTCCTCCACAGCAGCCTGGACTGGGACTGGCTCCAGGTGTTGCTCAGGTGCCTACTACTCCTATCCCTTCAATCAGTATGTCACCACTTCTGGCATCCAGCGCACCGATTCACTCACCACTGCCGGCGACGATCTTGTTCCAGCAGACACCGCCGTCCGTGGTGAGCGCTCCACTTCCTCCAGCTCCACCGGCACCTCCAGTAACCGCTTCCTCTCCTCCAGCACCGGCAGCGGACCCTCCAGCTCCCGCCGCCCCGGCAGCTCCTACGACCGGCGACTCCAGCTCCGACGACTGCGACGGTTCTCAGTTCGTCCTCGCGCCCAGCTCTCAGGGTCTATAGGCGTTCTGATCCCTTTTTGGTGTCTTGATGCCAAAGGGGGAGAAGATGTAGAAGAGTCAGGGGGAGTGGTAGTCTCAGGGGGAGTGTAGGGGGAGTGCGTGTGTGTGCGGGGGAGTGTGTGTGTGTGCTTATCCTTTGTATTCATGCTTGAGTACTCTTTTGTAATTTTAATTAAGCACTCTTTCACTTGTCTCATTTGCTTATGTTTTTAATCAATTGAGCTTTTCGCACCACAAATTTCTTTTGCGTTTTACAAGCTTAATGTGTCCTATGCTGTATTCATTGCATATATACTTGAGTATTATCATCAAATTCATTATTATTGCGCTTTAAATTATTGTGTTGTCATCAATCACCAAAAAGGGGGACATTGAAAGCATCTAGGCCCCATGAGGTACGGTTTCGGTGATTAATGACAACCATTCGATGTTACTAATGAATTTGTGAATGCAAGGTCTCAATAACACTCAATCAAATGAAATCAAAATTACATTGGAGACCCATATAAAATCAACGAATGAGATCAAATCAAATCATATGAAGACAAGAAGTGAAAGCTCTAACTTGATATCACTCAATGCTTGAAGACAATCAAAACAACATTTCAAACAAGTGTCAAAGAGGTCACAAGTTCAAATTCCAAAAGAACAACTCAAAACAACTCGAAGTCAACAAGTTGAACACACCGGATCATCCGATGGTCTTTGAGTTGACACACATCGGTCGAGTTGGTTCAACTGAAGAAGAAGACCTCAGACAAATGCACTCACCGGATCATCCGATGTGAGTGGCTCAGTGACATCGGTCCATCATCACAGATTGCAATACCATTGGACCAAGTGAAGCACCGGATCATCCGATGTGCAGACTTACACACATCGGTCGATCACTCCAGTGAGCCTCAAGATCAAGCAAAATTCTGGAGGAAGAGCCACCGGATCATCCGATGAGAAGATAGATCAACATCGGTCTAACAACGGTCATATCTGACACAGTGACATCAGCTAATTTGGCTTTGACCGATGTTAACTGAAGGGGAGACATCGGATCATCCGGTGTTCGCAGAGAAGTGATGTCAGCCTACTTTTCCAACGGCTATCTCGTGGAGGCTGGCTATTTATACCCCTTCAACCTGTCAAATCGATAAGACTTGAAGCCCAGACATACTCTACACATCCTAGAGCATTCAAGCAATAGAGCTACCACTTTCACATCATTTGCTCATCATCTGTACACCAAGAGATAGGCTAGAACTAGCTAGAGATAGTGCTTGGGTGCCTCCATTCTTGGTGATTGGAGTCTCTAGTGTAGTGAGAGCCATAAGGGAGTGTCCCTTGGTGTGTGCGACTTCCGGAGCTTGCCAAGAAGATTGTGGAAGCCCGGAGGATTCCAAAGTGTACAAGGCTTGAGCTCCACCTTGCCGAGGTTGGCGAAGGGAGAAGAATAGTGAAGAAGCCCCTCGTCTCGGTGACTTGGGAGTGGCAAAACCCTTCGGTGGGTGCCACAACGTGGATGTAGGAAGATCCTTGTGATCTTACCGAACCACGGGATAAACTCCGTGTCCCTTGAGCGTTTGCATCCCTCTCCCTTTTACTCTCATGCAATCTTCATTCCGCAACTTTAATTTACATTGATTGCATAGTTGAATTGCATAGGGAATTGGGCTTGAGGTCGTTAATCTTAATTGCTTTAAAATTTGAAAGAAAGCCCAATTCACCCCCCCTCTTGGGCATTTCGATCCTTACACATTGTCATAGCCATCCATCTATGCATGAAGCGTACTGTGGGGTCTTGAAAGTGGCTATTTATAGGGTTCCTACTTACTACCTCGGTAGTCAAGTCTTGCAAAAAAGTTTGTTAAATTTAGGCAAAGTGTCTAAATCTATTAAACAACATCTATGGAAGCCTAGGAGTTCACTAAATTCTTTCCATAGGATAAAGTATTCCTTTTGGAAAAACCTAAAAGAAACACCTTCAAATCCTATTTTATGGGTGCATAGGAATTGAATAGTGAGGAGGTGTGAACCTTCCTCATCTATTTGAGCAAAATTATCCCATCCTAATGCATGCCAAACGGTAAATAATTTGGAATCCATACCTATTTTGGAGAGTAGCGCCGGATCATAGGCCTTTGTGGGGTGAACTCACGATCTCGGGGGAGGTTGTAGGCTTGTCGTTCAACGTCATGTCGCAAGTCAAGGTTGTCATCGTTGAGGAGGTGGAGAGGAGCATCATCTTCCTCCATTGAGACGTCGTCGTGCGCACTTCTCCACAGTGGACTTGGTGTAGGCTCGGGGGAGAGGTGTGAGCTTGAGTTCCTCTGATGGCCTTCGATTGATGAAGGTCCCTTCCTCTTCCCAACAACTTCTTCATGCTCTTCATCGCTGCACAACTTGAGAACAAACCAAACAAAACTCGAAACAGGTTACATTAGTAAAAACCAAACAAAAACCCCGTTAGATTATTTTGCCAACTTCAGAGCAACATGAAAATGCAAATGCAATGTACAAATGGAGATAAAGCAAATCTTTTTGGCTTGAAACTGGGAGAAGTGTTGCAACAAAGAGCACAATATTTTTTGAGCAAATGTGAGAGTGAGTCGGGGAGGTGAAAATGAGGTGAAGTGTGAAGCAACATACTCACCCGGGCATGTATAAATAGTATAGCACTCCAATGGTCACAAGAGGCAAGAATGTAGCCATTGGAGGAAAGAGAGCCAAAATGGCACTCTTTCCTAGTCGGCCAACTAGGGATGTCAGCTGACCTAGGTGGGGCCCCCTTTTGGCAAGTGGTTCCCCAATGGCTACATTTCTAGCTGTTGGGTGAATCAACCACAAAATTGCTCCGAAAAATTGTTTTTCAAATAAATTTCCCCTAATCCAATTTTTTATTTTTGTTTTTATAAAAATGAAAAATAAATCTAAGTTGAGACTACAAAATTCCCAACCCTCTAAATAAAAATCAAACATGCTATGGGAAATGCAAAAAAAATCCAAATGGAATGATGATGGAAAAAGCAAAAATGAGATAACTACCAAATTAACCTATTGGAGAGGTCCCATCCAAAATCCGATGAGAACCACTATTTTTTCCCTCCCAAGGAGGGAGAACAGAAACAGTCGAAGACAGATGGCATCATGTGTGACATCCTTGATCTTGAAAGTGCTACAAATATCTAAGAACTATTGCAGATGAGCACTAGCATCCTCATTGGCTTTCCCACGGAAGGGGTTAGCCTGAACCATGGTGATTAGGCCAGTCTTGATCTCGAGGTTCATGTCTTTGAAAGTGCATCTAGGACTCCCTTGTGGGTTTTGGATGATTTATGACAAGCAATTGGGATCCAAACCTCTTTGTTGAGATGAGTGCAAGCTTATGATAGAAAAATAAGCAAAGTACCAAAAAGAAGGAAGAATCAGGAGCAAAGTGGAAATGAGCTCAAGGAAGAAGAGTAGTAGATTATTGTGTAAGGAGTGTGTTAAGGAAACACATCCCAAGAGCTCAACAACATTTAAACACACACATTGCACAAAGTTACACAGGACCGGACTAGTCCGACAGACACCGGACTAGTCTGATATCCTTTCTGCACGAAATCGGACAAGTCCAATATCCATCGAACTAGTCTGATATCCTTTCTGACCAGAATCAGACTAGTCCTCCCCAGTGCGGACTAGTCCTCAAAACACCTCACAAGTCACACAAAATCGAACAAGTGTGATCACATCCGGACTAGTCTGATATTCTTTCTGATCCAAATCGGACAAGTCCTATGTTTGCACGGACTAGTCTTAAAAACCCTCTGATCTGAATCGGACAAGTCCTCCAAGTGCGGACTTGTCATCCTATACACTTAGGGTTTCACATAACCGTACAAGTCCAATGTCTATCGGACTAATCCGAAGATTTCCAGTAGCGAAATCGGACAAGTCCGCTCCTAGCCAGACTAGTCCGATATTTCAGGACACTTAGGGTTTGCTACTCTCAGCACACCGGACTAGTCCGGTGACCACCACGGACTAGTCCGAACTTTCTGAACCCTAATGGTCACTTTTAGAAACCCATATAAATAGAGTTGTACGGCCATATGTTTTCTAACTCTCGAATCCTAGCGCCGTCACACCTCCCAAGAGCCTCAAAAACCACATCTCTCCACGAAATTAAGTGCAACAACGATCAATCCTTTGAGGATTCACTCTAGATCATTGGATAGACACGTTCAACACCATTGAGCTCTTGGTTTGATTCTCTAACACACTCCTTCGATTTAATTGTAATCTTTTGAGTGTGTTTTGGTGGTATTTCGTGTTGTAATCCAAGGGAGCTCTCAACGTGTGAGAAGGCCCCTTTGAATTCGGTTATTCACCCCTTTGTGATTAGTGGAAGAGGATTGGCCTTCGTGGCGATCCGACGAGGGTAGGGTTGGAGAAGACCCAGTCCTTTTGTGGACTCCTCAACATGGACGTAGGTTGCCTTTGTGGGAGCCGAACCACGGGATAAATCCTTGTGTCTTGTGCTTTTGGTGTTCATCGTTCTAATTCATCAATATAATCTAGAGTTTCATAATCATTGCTTATCTCACGTTAAATTGTTAAACATAAGATTTAAGTGTGATATAATCTAGCATATAACATTGAAACCTTTATTTGATTCTATATTTCCGCTGCATACATAAAAGAATCAATCTAATCGATCAATCTCAATCCACTTAGTCCGTGAACACCGGACTAGTCCGCACTTTACCGGACTAGTCCGATATCTCTGGTATTGAACTGGTTGTTAAGTGTTGCAGAATCCGACAATTTGCAAAAAGGCCTATTCACCCCCCTCTAGGCCACATTCAATTGGTATCAGAGCGTTTTCTTCAAGAAAAAGTCTAACCACTCGAAGAGATCATGTCAGAGATGAAGGACATCCACAAAACCAACAACCAAGAGGAGGTTAACAACGACAAGACCCAAAAGATGGAGAAGTACCTCGAAGCCATTCAAGACTTCAAGGACGATGATGAGGAGACGCTGGAGCTAAAGGCGCTGCTCAAAAAGAAGGCGCTTTCCAAAGGGAAAGTGAAAGTTGAAGAGAAGAAGAAGGGGAGTAGTCACACCGACTACTCCTGATATCCTTTTAACTATGATCGTCTAAATTGCAATATTAGTCATTACTTATCTATCCCACTTGGAAAAGCCCCACACTTCGATGGAAGTGATTACTCAATGTGGAGGAAGAATATCAAAATGCATTTGATTTCCCTCAATCCAAGTCTATGGCATGTTGTATGCACAGGGATAGATATTCCGGACAATGTCAAAGAGCTCACCCCAAGCCAAGAGCAGGCTATTCAAACGCTCAAGCCGCAGCAGTAATCACCTCCTCACTCAGTTGGGATGAGTTCACCAAGGTGGATGGACTCGAAATTGCTAAGGAGATATGGGATACACTGCAAACCGCACATGAAGGTGACCGACATGTGCGTGAAGCAAAAATCGAGATGATCGAAGGCGAATTAGGAAGATTCGCAATTGAGGAAGAAAAGTCACCCCAAGAGATGTACAACCAATTGAAGACACTCGTCAACAAAGTTCGATCATATGGGAGCAAGAAGTGGAATGATCACGAGGTGGTAAAGCTCATCCTTAGAGCTTTTATGCCTCACAATGTCACACTATGCTCCATGATTAGAGAAAGCTCCGAATACAAAAGGATGACTCCAGATGAATTGCTTGGAAAGATCATCAACTTTGAGATGATGGAAAAACAAGCAAAGCACGTCAAGGAAATTGCCGACCTCACCTCGGCAAAGAAGAAAGGGGTTGCCTTGAAGTCCACCCTCAAGCCCCTATCCAAAGAAGCTACAGAAGCAAAAATAGAGGAAGACAGTGACGACGAGAGCAGTGAACTAGATGAAGAAGACATGATATTATTCATGAAAAAGTTCAAGAGAATAATTAAGAAAAGACAAGGTACAAAATCAAGTGAAGGAAAATAAAAGGACAGAACAAAGGCAAAGGTGAGGCGGGCCTTCTATAATTGTGGTGAGTATAGCCACATTATTGTTGATTGCCCGTACGAAGAGAACAAGAAGAAGACAAAAGAAGCCAAGCCTCAACCCAAGAAATTCCTCAAGAAGAAGAAACAAGCCGAACAAGCTCACATAGGGAAGGAGTGGGACTCAAATGATGAGTCCTCATCATCCGAAGAAGAAGAGATGGCTAGCATAGCTATCGAGAGCACGTCCAAGAAGTCTACCCTCTTCCCTACACTCGGCGCAAGGAAGGGAAATGGTACTTAAAATTTAGCATGTGCCTGTGCAATCTTGATCTTAAAAGCATGAAAAGGTTCTCACCTAGGTCTATACTAGTTTGACTAGGCTCAATGCGAAGGCAAATAGCATATGCATAGGGTTTGTCAAATTCAATTCATCATATGGCTTTGGTAGGGGTTTCTATCAAATGAGGAACTCCCATTTTAGATCTTCTCTGAGAAATCAAGTTTTACTTTCAACTCGGGTATTGGCAGCTCTTATCACTATATCATACCCCACAACAACCTAGAGTTGGACTTAGCTTTTGCTACCCACAAATTCAAAGTTTAAGGCAAGGGTATTCTAAGCCAATAAACTGAATAAAGGAATGTGGTGGAAAGAAAGAAATAAAATAAAGTAATGCAAATGGGGCATGATACAAGTTACCTCAAGATGGGTCCTCCCCCAAGCTTGTGCTTCTTAATCTCTGTCATAAGGGTTGAACCCTTGATGACAGAAGTAGGTCATGAGGTCGGCCTGTTGTTGTTGCAGCGTGGTGTTGACGTTCTTGAACTATGTGTTGATTTGTTGTTGCCAGTCGTGGATACCTTGGATGTGGTCTTGAAGTGTGTTGAAGATGTCATCAGTCCACACTTCAAGGTCCCCATCCTCTGAGTGAGTTCCGCCATTCCTTGGCCAAGGTCATGAGAACCTCGGGCCGAAAAGGAACAACGTGTACCCATTGGTGGAGGAGGCAAGCTACTAGAGCTTAGCTACCTCCAGTGGTAGTCCACTCCTGCCACGAAGATCCTCCCGCCTCATACGTTTGAGGTTGGGTCCAACTGAGTGCATCACCCGTTGGATCCACTTCCTCTAGGTACACATAGGCGGGAGTATATAGCGGTGGCATCTCCATGGCAGCTCTACATGAATGGCTCCTTGTGACCCTGCCAGAGACATTACTTCTATGGACCTCTTTGATAGATAGAAGAGCAATGGTTAGTTCTCGACACTTATATAAATGAAAATTCAGGTTAGGTAACCGAATTTCATTTACATAGCCGGGATAGAAAAACAATAAGGATCCATCTATACCATGTTTAAGTGTGGGTCCTTGTGCTAGATAATCCTCATCTATTAAGTAGCAGACTGTTGGAATATATTCAATTAAAGCATTTTCTATAGCCCCTACTTTCATAGCAATGCGGATAATTAATGAACTACATTCAATTGGTCTCGTCATCTTAGTGTTTTCTAACCATTGTGACATCATAGCTTTAACAGAAGTCATTTTAATATTTGTAACCATGGCATAAAGGGTCCTAAGTTCATCATCACGCACAATCCTAACATCCCCTCTAGGGAACATTGTGAAAGCATCTAGGCCCCATGAGGTACGGTTTTGGTGATTAATGACAACCATTCGATGTTACTAATGAATTTGTGAATGCAAGGTCTCAATAACACTCAATCAAATGAAATCAAAATTACATTGGAGACCCATATAAAATCAACGAATGAGATCAAATCAAATCATATGAAGACAAGAAGTGAAAGCTCTAACTTGATATCACTCAATGCTTGAAGACAATCAAAACAACATTTCAAACAAGTGTCAAAGAGGTCACAAGTTCAAATTCCAAAAGAACAACTCAAAACAACTCGAAGTCAACAAGTTGAACACACCGGATCATCCGATGGTCTTTGAGTTGACACACATCGGTCGAGTTGGTTCAACTGAAGAAGAAGACCTCAGACAAATGCACTCACCGGATCATCCGATGTGAGTGGCTCAGTGACATCGGTCCATCATCACAGATTGCAATATCATTGGACCAAGTGAAGCACCGGATCATCCGATGTGCAGACTTACACACATCGGTCGATCACTCCAGTGAGCCTCAAGATCAAGCAAAATTCTGGAGGAAGAGCCACCGGATCATCCGATGAGAAGACAGATCAACATCGGTCTAACAACGGTCATATCTGACACAGTGACATCAGCTAATTTGGCTTTGACCGATGTTAACTGAAGGGGAGACATCGGATCATCCGGTGTTCGCAGAGAAGTGATGTCAGCCTACTTTTCCAACGGCTATCTCGTGGAGGCTGGCTATTTATACCCCTTCAACCTGTCAAATCGATAAGACTTGAAGCCCAGACATACTCTACACATCCTAGAGCATTCAAGCAATAGAGCTACCACTTTCACATCATTTGCTCATCATCTGTACACCAAGAGATAGGCTAGAACTAGCTAGAGATAGTGCTTGGGTGCCTCCATTCTTGGTGATTGGAGTCTCTAGTGTAGTGAGAGCCATAAGGGAGTGTCCCTTGGTGTGTGCGACTTCCGGAGCTTGCCAAGAAGATTGTGGAAGCCCGGAGGATTCCAAAGTGTACAAGGCTTGAGCTCCACCTTGCCGAGGTTGGCGAACGGAGAAGAATAGTGAAGAAGCCCCTCGTCTCGGTGACTTGGGAGTGGCAAAACCCTTCGGTGGGTGCCACAACGTGGATGTAGGAAGATCCTTGTGATCTTACCGAACCACGGGATAAACTCCGTGTCCCTTGAGCGTTTGCATCCCTCTCCCTTTTACTCTTATGCAATCTTCATTCCGCAACTTTAATTTACATTGATTGCATAGTTGAATTGCATAGGGAATTGGGCTTGAGGTCGTTAATCTTAGTTGCTTTAAAATTTGAAAGAAAGCCCAATTCACCCCCCTCTTGGGCATTTCGATCCTTACACATTGTCATAGCCATCCATCTATGCATGAAGCGTACTGTGGGGTCTTGAAAGTGGCTATTTATAGGGTTCCTACTTACTACCTCGATAGTCAAGTCTTGCAAAAAACTTTGTTAAATTTAGGCAAAGTGTCTAAATCTATTAAACAACATCTATGGAAGCCTAGGAGTTCACTAAATTCTTTCCATAGGATAAAGTATTCCTTTTGGAAAAACCTAAAAGAAACACCTTCAAATCCTATTTTATGGGTGCATAGGAATTGAATAGTGAGGAGGTGTGAACCTTCCTCATCTATTTGAGCAAAATTATCCCATCCTAATGCATGCCAAACGGTAAATAATTTGGAATCCATACCTATTTTGGAGAGTAGCGCCGGATCATAGGCCTTTGTGGGGGCGAACTCACGATCTCGGGGGAGGTTGTAGGCTTGTCGTTCAACGTCATGTCGCAAGTCAAGGTTGTCATCGTTGAGGAGGTGGAGAGGAGCATCATCTTCCTCCATTGAGACGTCGTCGTGTGCACTTCTCCACAGTGGACTTGGTGTAGGCTCGGGGGAGAGGTGTGAGCTTGAGTTCCTCCGATGGCCTTCGATTGATGAAGGTCCCTTCCTCTTCCCAACAACTTCTTCATGCTCTTCATCGCTGCACAACTTGAGAACAAACCAAACAAAACTCGAAACAGGTTACATTAGTAAAAACCAAACAAAAACCCCGTTAGATTATTTTGCCAACTTCAGAGCAACATGAAAATGCAAATGCAATGTGCAAATGGAGATAAAGCAAATCTTTTTGGCCACAATATTTTTTGAGCAAATGTGAGAGTGAGTCGGGGAGGTGAAAATGAGGTGAAGTGTGAAGCAACATACTCACCCGGGCATGTATAAATAGTATAGCACTCCAATGGTCACAAGAGGCAAGAATGTAGCCATTGGAGGAAAGAGAGCCAAAATGGCACTCTTTCCTAGTCGGCCAACTAGGGATGTCAGCTGACCTAGGTGGGGCCCCCTTTTGGCAAGTGGTTCCCCAATGGCTACATTTCTAGCTGTTGGGTGAATCAACCACAAAATTGCTCCGAAAAATTGTTTTTCAAATAAATTTCCCCTAATCCAATTTTTTATTTTTGTTTTTATAAAAATGAAAAATAAATCTAAGTTGAGACTACAAAATTCCCAACCCTCTAAATAAAAATCAAACATGCTATGGGAAATGCAAAAAAAATCCAAATGGAATGATGATGGAAAAAGCAAAAATGAGATACCTACCAAATTAACCTATTGGAGAGGTCCCATCCAAAATCCGATGAGATGGATTTTTCTCCATCGTCTTGAAGCTCAATTTTCAACCTCCATCCCTGGAGAAGTGGGCACGGTTGGCCCGCCTTGCTTCTTCCACCACACCTTTCTTGGCGGCTTAGTGGACTTGGGTGGTTCGGAGAGCCCTGGCCTCTCCATCTTCTTGAAATGTCAGCGCAGGCGAAAAGATGGAGTCTCCTCATAAATAATTTTTCTCATGAATGCAATGTGGGTGTCCACTTGAGGTGGTGTATCTTCGACCTCCTTGATCTTGATCATTAAGCATTGCTCCCTCCTTTGTCGAAAGTAAAACTTCTCTTCCGTGACATTGATACAGAAGAAGATATCTCCAGCTCCCATATTGATGTGAGCATTTGCGGTGCTAAGGAAAGGGCACCCAAGAATGAGCAGAGTTTCCTTCTCGGCCTCCATGTCAAGCACCACGAAGTCCACGGGAAAGAAGCAGTTCCAGATTTTCACCAGAACGTCTTCGGCGATACCCGTGAGGTAGCGGACCGATGAATTGGCCAGTTGGAGCTGCATTGGCATTGAAGATAGCACGATGAAGTTCAGCTTGTTGAAGACCACCTTTGGCATGACACTAACACTTGCACCAAGGTCACAAAGTGCCTTGTCAAAGTGTAGTGTGCCAATGGAGCATGATATAGTAGGGCATCCTGGATCCTACTTTTCCGAAAGTGTGTTGAGGATGGCAGCACTGCAATCCTCGGTGAGCTTGACAACTTTTGCAGTGGGCAATGGTCGCTTGTTTTCAATATGTCCTTGAGATAGTGAGCATAAGTGGGTACTTGCATCACATCTATCAAGGGCACATTAATGTGGATCGTCTGAATGACCTCAACAAAGCGATTGAATTGCTCATCCACAGTTGGCTTCCAATTTTTTTGAGGGAATTGCATGAAGGTAGTATCCTCAAATTCCCTTGCCATTCTCTCACTGATATTTTCTCCCTTCTTAGGAGAATCCCCTTCTTTCTTCTTCTCAACTGTTGTTCCTCTTGAGTGGGGTACGGTGGGCCACGAGTTGTCTTTCCACCTCTCATACTGCACTCATGTTCTCTAGGGAAGTCTTGGGTTGCCCTAGAATCTTTCCATTCTCCAACGGACGGACAGCAACTGCCAGTTGAGCTAATGAGTCTCCAACATCTATTTGAAGCTCAACTGGTTCCTGAAGGCAGAAGCTAAGCCTTCAACCTTAGCATTGATGCTTTCTGGGGTCTTGTCATTAGTCGATAACTTCTTGGATAGGCATCATTGATCATGATTTGGCTAATGGAAAGTTCCCTCAAGGGTCGTTGGTTTCCATTGCCATTGTTGTTGTTGTTGCCCCCGTAAAAGAAAGGGCATGGTTGGACCCACCCTTGACCTCCCACATAGTAGCCATTGCTGTAATTCCCATTGTTGGCTAAATATAAGGAATCCTCATGGGTCTCGGGACACTCACTCCTCATATGACCCACTTTGCCATAGAATTCATAGGTCATGTGAGAGTCTAAGGCTTGGATGGTGCCAAATACTTCAACATTGGCTTGACAGTCCAACTTTTTCATTAGGAGGTCCAATTTGGTAGTGATCATGTCCACCTCTTTTAAGGTGTGCATGCCTCGTCATTAGCACTAGAGACGCTCATCGCTCCAACCCATATTGGAAACCATCTTCTCAATCAACTCTTTAGCTTTGGGCACCGTAAGTGAGAAGAAAGCTCCTCTAGCAGTAGCATCCACATGGTCACGGGCTAACAGAGTCAGCCCGTTGTAGAAGTTTCGGATGATGAGCCAATCATCCATCCCATGGTGGGGACAAGCTAGGATGTACTCCTGCAGCCTTTCCCAAGCCTTTGGGATGGACTCCTTAGGCTCTTGCTGGAAGCTTGAAATCCTTCCACCTAGGGCATTGATCTTGCCCAACAGGAAGAACTTGGAGAGGAATGATGTAGAACCCTTTTTCCCATGTGTTTATAGCACTTTGGTTCGTGTAGTACCACTATTTTTTCCCTCCCAAGGAGGGAGAACAGAAACAGTCGAAGACAGATGGCATCATGTGTGACATCCTTGATCTTGAAAGTGCTACAAATATCTAAGAACTATTGCAGATGAGCACTAGCATCCTCATTGGCTTTCCCACGGAAGGGGTTAGCCTGAACCATGGTGATTAGGCCAGTCTTGATCTCGAGGTTCATGTCTTTGAAAGTGCATCTAGGACTCCCTTGTGGGTTTTGGATGATTTATGACAAGCAATTGGGATCCAAACCTCTTTGTTGAGATGAGTGCAAGCTTATGATAGAAAAATAAGCAAAGTACCAAAAAGAAGGAAGAATCAGGAGCAAAGTGGAAATGAGCTCAAGGAAGAAGAGTAGTAGATTATTGTGTAAGGAGTGTGTTAAGGAAACACATCCCAAGAGCTCAACAACATTTAAACACACAAATTGCACAAAGTTACACAGGACCGGACTAGTCCGACAGACACCGGACTAGTCTGATATCCTTTCTGCACGAAATCGGACAAGTCCAATATCCATCGAACTAGTCTGATATCCTTTCTGACCAGAATCTGACTAGTCCTCCCCAGTGCGGACTAGTCCTCAAAACACCTCACAAGTCACACAAAATCGAACAAGTGCGATCACATCCGGACTAGTCTGATATTCTTTCTGATCCAAATCGGACAAGTCCTATGTTTGCACGGACTAGTCTTAAAAACCCTCTGATCTGAATCGGACAAGTCCTCCAAGTGCGGACTTGTCATCCTATACACTTAGGGTTTCACATAACCGTACAAGTCCAATGTCTATCGGACTAATCCGAAGATTTCCAGTAGCGAAATCGGACAAGTCCGCTCCTAGCCAGACTAGTCCGATATTTCAGGACACTTAGGGTTTGCTACACTCAGCACACCGGACTAGTCCGGTGACCACCACGGACTAGTCCGAACTTTCTGAACCCTAATGCTCACTTTTAGAAACCCATATAAATAGAGTTGTACGGCCATATGTTTTCTAACTCTCGAATCCTAGCGCCGTCACACCTCCCAAGAGCCTCAAAAACCACATCTCTCCACGAAATTAAGTGCAACAACGATCAATCCTTTGAGGATTCACTCTAGATCATTGGATAGACACGTTCAACACCATTGAGCTCTTGGTTTGATTCTCTAACACACTCCTTCGATTTAATTGTAATCTTTTGAGTGTGTTTTGGTGGTATTTCGTGTTGTAATCCAAGGGAGCTCTCAACGTGTGAGAAGGCCCCTTTGAATTCGGTTATTCACCCCTTTGTGATTAGTGGAAGAGGATTGGCCTTCGTGGCGATCCGACGAGGGTAGGGTTGGAGAAGACCCAGTCCTTTTGTGGACTCCTCAACATGGACGTAGGTTGCCTTTGTGGGAGCCGAACCACGGGATAAATCCTTGTGTCTTGTGCTTTTGGTGTTCATCGTTCTAATTCATCAATATAACCTAGAGTTTCATAATCATTGCTTATCTCACGTTAAATTGTTAAACATAAGATTTAAGTGTGATATAATCTAGCATATAACATTGAAACCTTTATTTGATTCTATATTTCCGCTGCATACATAAAAGAATCAATCTAATCGATCAATCTCAATCCACTTAGTCCGTGAACACCGGACTAGTCCGCACTTTACCGGACTAGTCCGATATCTCTGGTATTGAACTGGTTGTTAAGTGTTGCAGAATCTGACAATTTGCAAAAAGGCCTATTCACCCCCCTCTAGGCCACATTCAATTGGTATCAGAGCATTTTCTTCAAGAAAAAGTCTAACCACTCGAAGAGATCATGTCAGAGATGAAGGACATCCACAAAACCAACAACCAAGAGGAGGTTAACAACGACAAGACCCAAAAGATGGAGAAGTACCTCGAAGCCATTCAAGACTTCAAGGACGATGATGAGGAGACGCTGGAGCTAAAGGCGCTGCTCAAAAAGAAGGCGCTTTCCAAAGGGAAAGTGAAAGTTGGAGAGAAGAAGAAGGGGAGTAGTCACACCGACTACTCCTGATATCCTTTTAACTATGATCGTCTAAATTGCAATATTAGTCATTACTTATCTATCCCACTTGGAAAAGCCCCACACTTCGATGGAAGTGATTACTCAATGTGGAGGAAGAATATCAAAATGCATTTGATTTCCCTCAATCCAAGTCTATGGCATGTTGTATGCACAGGGATAGATATTCCGGACAATGTCAAAGAGCTCACCCCAAGCCAAGAGCAGGCTATTCAAACGCTCAAGCCGCAGCAGTAATCACCTCCTCACTCAGTTGGGATGAGTTCACCAAGGTGGATGGACTCGAAATTGCTAAGGAGATATGGGATACACTGCAAACCGCACATGAAGGTGACCGACATGTGCGTGAAGCAAAAATCGAGATGATCGAAGGCGAATTAGGAAGATTCGCAATTGAGGAAGAAAAGTCACCCCAAGAGATGTACAACCAATTGAAGACACTCGTCAACAAAGTTCGATCATATGGGAGCAAGAAGTGGAATGATCACGAGGTGGTAAAGCTCATCCTTAGAGCTTTTATGCCTCACAATGTCACACTATGCTCCATGATTAGAGAAAGCTCCGAATACAAAAGGATGACTCCAGATGAATTGCTTGGAAAGATCATCAACTTTGAGATGATGGAAAAACAAGCAAAGCACGTCAAGGAAATTGCCGACCTCACCTCGGCAAAGAAGAAAGGGGTTGCCTTGAAGTCCACCCTCAAGCCCCTATCCAAAGAAGCTACAGAAGCAAAAATAGAGGAAGACAGTGACGACGAGAGCAGTGAACTAGATGAAGAAGACATGATATTATTCATGAAAAAGTTCAAGAGAATAATGAAGAAAAGACAAGGTACAAAATCAAGTGAAGGAAAATAAAAGGACAGAACAAAGGCAAAGGTGAGGCGGGCCTTCTATAATTGTGGTGAGTATAGCCACTTTATTGTTGATTGCCCGTACGAAGAGAACAAGAAGAAGACAAAAGAAGCCAAGCCTCAACCCAAGAAATTCCTCAAGAAGAAGAAACAAGCCGAACAAGCTCACATAGGGAAGGAGTGGGACTCAAATGATGAGTCCTCATCATCCGAAGAAGAAGAGATGGCTAGCATAGCTATCGAGAGCACGTCCAAGAAGTCTACCCTCTTCCCTACACTCGGCGCAAGGAAGGGAAATGGTACTTGCCTCATGGCAAAGGAAGGTAAACGCAAGGTAACCATCAAAGCCCCTTCCGTGCATTCCTACTCTAGTGATGATAAAATAAATAGTGATAATGAGGATATGCTTATTGGACTAGATAGGAAAGCTGCAACAAAAATGAAATTTTTACTTGATCAACTTGTTGAGAAGGAGAGGTTAATTCATCGTCAAGAGGACATGATTATCTCACAAAAGGGGGAGTATGTCGAACTTGACAAACTTCTAGAACTTGAAAAGGAGAAAAGCAATTCACTAGAGCTTGAGTTAGCTTCAAGCAAGGAAGCTTGCCTGGAGTTAACCAACTCAAATGTTGCAATCAAGGACCAACTTGCTGACCTGATCAAGGTTAACAAGATCCTTGAAGTGCAAGTTGAGTCACTCAAGCTGAGTGAACCTTCCTCCACTTCAAGTTCACCTTCTCAACACACTAAAACTGATTTAGCTCATGCTTGTACATGTAAGAAAGGTGACACCAGTTTGAAGGAGAAGTCAACCTCCACAAAGAATAAACATCCTTCCCAATGTGGAATATTTGACAAGGAGAAGATCAACTATGCACGTAGTGCATACTTGGTCCAAAGACCTCCAAACGTCAAATATGGCATTGGTTACTCTTATGGTGAAAAGAAGCATGCTAGAAGTCATAAGAATAACAAGGAGAGGATTACCTTCGTAAAAGGAAGCCCCTCTCAAACTAGAAAGTCACAGATTAAGACTGTACCTGCACAGGAACATCGGACTAGTCCGGTCGGTGTCCGGACAAGTTCGGTTCTCCGGACAAGTCCGGCCCCCCAGACTAGTCTGGTACATAAACAGCTATTGTTTAAAACTTTTGATGCCTCCTATGTGTTAATGAGAAATAACTTTGGCAAGGTTTATGCTCATTATGTTGGGCCAAGCCATGTGAACACTAAATCTCATGTGTGGGTGCCCAAATATATTGTAACTAACCTCCAAGGACCCAAGCAAGCTTGGGTACCTAAAACCAAAGCATAATTTGTTTTTGCAGGCCTATTCCTCTGGTGGATCTAAATGGGTGCTAGACAGTGGGTGCACCAACCATATGACCGGAGAAAGAAGAATGTTCGCGGAATATGAAGAGAATGAGGACCAAAATGAGGGCATCTACTTTGGAGATAACAGTCAAGGAAGGGTGCTCGGTACCAGTAAAATTGCTATATCATCTAAACACACACTTTATCATGTACTACATGTTGAATCCTTATATTATAACCTGCTGTCCATATCTCAACTATGTGACAAAGGTTATAATTGCTTGTTCACTAACGAGGGTGTGACCGTCTCTAGGAGGAGTGATGGTTCCATTGCATTCAAGGGCATGTTGAAGGGAAAGCTTTACCTTGTTGATTTCAACAAGGATAAAGTCGAACTTGACACATGCTTGATTGCAAAGACCAACATGGGTTGGCTGTGGCATAGACGGCTAGCGCATGGTATGAGGAATCTTCAAAAACTCCTCAAGGGCGATCACATCCGCGGTTTGAAGGATGTTGTTTTTGAGAAAGATAGGCCTTGTAGCGCGTGCCAAGCCGGGAAGCAAGTTGGAGCACCTCATCCCGCAAAGAACGTCATGACTACAACAAGACCGCTCGAACTACTACACATGGACTTATTTGGTCCAATTGCTTAAATAAGCATCGTAGTAACAAATATGGTTTGGTAGTTGTTGATGACTTTTCTCGCTTCACTTGGGTTTTCTTTTTGCATGATAAGTCAGAGACACAAGGAACACTCAAGAAGTTCTTCAAGCGAGCTCAAAACGTATTCTCATTGACAATCAAGAATATTCGAGGCGACAACCGTACGGAGTTCAAGAACACGCAAGTGGAAGAGTACCTTGATGAAGAAGGAATAAATCATGAATTTTCAGTGTCGTACTCCCCACAACAAAACGGAGTTGCTGAAAGAAAGAATTGAACACTCATAGAGATGGCAAGAACAATGTTCGATGAATACAAGACATCAGATTGATTTTGGGCAGAAGCGTTTAACACCGCTTGCCACGCCGTAAATCAACTCTACCTTCATCGACTACTCAAGAAGACATCATATGAGCTACTCACCGGTAACAAACTAAATATTTCATATTTTCGTGTTTTCGGTTCTCCATGTTATATCTTGAACAAGAAGCCTAGGACTTCAAAGTTCGCTTCGAAGTCCTATGAAGGTTTCTTGCTTGGTTATGATTCGAACACTTACGCCTATCGTGTTTTCAACAAGACCTCCAGACTTGTTGAAGTAGCACGTGACGTAGTGTTTGATGAGACTAATGGCTCCCAAAAGGAGCAAGTTGATCCATGTGAACTAGGTAAAGAAGAAGCACCTTGTCAAGCATTGAAAAGAATGGCTCTAGGTGAGGTTCGACCACAAGAGCCACCTCCACGTGTACATGAAGAAGATGAACCACAAGAGGAGATCAACGATCAAGGGGGAGCTTCAACACAAGATCAACCACAAGGATACGAAGATAATCAACAAGTCAACGAAGGAAATGACTTAGGGGGAGAAGCAGATTACCATGAAGATACAACTCCTCAAGTGCCACACCCAAGAGTACACCAATGCATCCAAAGGGATCACCCAATCGTCAACATCATCGGTGACATCCGAAAGGGAGTAACTACTAGATCTCGCATAGCTAACTTTTGTGAACACTATTCGTTTGTATCCTTTTTGGAACCACGCAGGGTTGAAGATGCATTGAAAGATCCGGACTGGGTTGTGGCAATGCAAGAAGAATTGAACAACTTCAAGCGGAACGAAGTGTGGGAACTTGTGGCAAGACCTAATGCAAACATTATCGGCACCAAGTGGATCTTCCGCAAAAAACAAGATGAACACGGGGTGGTGACAAGGAACAAGGCACGACTTGTGGCCAAAGGGTACTCACAAGTCGAAGGTTTGGATTTCGATGAAACTTTTGCTCCAGTAGCTAGGCTTGAATCTATTAGAATATTACTTGCATATGCTACTTACCATGATTTCAAGCTGTATCAAATGGATGTGAAAAGTGCCTTCCTCAACGGACCAATCAAGGAAGAGGTGTACGTGGAGCAACCACCCGGATTTGAAGATGAAGAGTTCCCCGACCACGTGTTTAAATTGCGTAAGGCTCTCTACGGCCTCAAACAAGCTCCTAGAGCTTGGTATGAGTGTATTAGAGATTTCTTAATTGAAAAATGGCTTTAAGATTGTCAAAGTAGACTATACACTGTTTACAAATAATTTTGATGCTGATCTTTTTATTTGTTAAATTTAAGTTGACGATATAATCTTTGGGTCAACTAACCAATCATTTTGTGAAGAATTTAATAAAATCATGATAGACATGTTTGAAATGTCAATGATGGGAGAGTTAAAGTACTTCTTGGTATTCCAAGTGCGACAACAAAAGGAAGGGACGTTCATAAGCCAAACCAAGTACACGCAGGACATACTTAATAAGTTTGGTATGGACAAGGCAAAGCCCATAAAGACCCCCATGGAAACAAATGGCCACTTGGATCTCAATGAAGATGGACCTAACATCGACCAAAAGGTATATTGCTCCATGATTGGATTTCTACTCTATTTATGTGCATCTAGGCCAGATATTATGTTGAGTGTATGTTTGTGTGCAAGATTTCAATCCCACCCTAAGGAATGTCACTTGACAGCCATAAAAAGGATCTTGAGATATTTAGTTCATACACCCAACCTTGGTCTTTGGTACCCAAAAGGCTCAAAATTCAATCTCATTGGTTACTCCGATGCAGATTATGTCGGGTGCAAAGTAGATAGAAAAAGCACCTCCGGTACATGCCAATTCCTACGGAGATCCTTAGTTTCTTGGTCCTCCAAGAAACAAAATTCCATTGCCTTATCCATAGCCGAAGCAGAGTATGTTGCAGCCAGGAGTTGTTGTGCTCAACTCCTTTGGATGTGGCAAACTCTAAGGGACTATGGTTACAATATGAACCATATTCCACTCCTTTGTGACAATGAGAGTGCCATTAAAATTGCCCACAACCTAGCTGAGCACTCCAAAACTAAACACATAGACATAGGACATCACTTTTTGAGAGATCATGCCATGAAAGGAGACATAGCCATTTCACATGTCAACACTCAAAAGCAATTGGCCGACATATTCACCAAGCCACTTGATGAAAAATGTTTTGTGAACTCTGAAATGAACTAAATATCCCTGATGCTCGGAGTGTGGCTTGAAATGTTGCATACCTATATGAATTCTTCAAATATGTTGATTGGATTGTGAAAATCATCTCTCTCATTTTCTCCAAAAAACTATGTCAATTACTAGATCTTGGTGAATTATGATCATTGCTTGATTGTTGTATGCTTACTAATCATATTCATCAAGATTATTTGATGTGTTTTACCTCTCTTTTCTCTAAATATGTACCTTCAAATATATATGAATGGGCTAAAAAAATTCTTGTCTGGTGACCACGGACTAGTCCGTGGTTGCCCGGACTAGTCCGCCAATGCGGACTAGTCTGTAGAGTGGCGGTTAGGCCGGACTAGTCTGGTAGATGACGGACTAGTCCGATATAGCCCCCTGGAAAAGTTCGGACTCGTCCGATCATCTCCAGACTTGTCCGATTTTTCGTGTCCATAACCCTAGCCGCCGCTAAACCCTAAATCCCTCACCTTCACTCTTGCATCACACGCTCTCTCTCTCTTCGTGCTCGAGCCCCCAAGGCGATTTCTTGATTTCTCCATCAAAACTTCGCAAGTTTGGGTGGGATTTGATCGACATTGCATTGGGACTGAAGTTCTCGGATTGGTCCGGCCTTCAGCGTCCTCCTCTTCATGCTCCAGTCAATTTCTTCGGTATTTTTTCACCCTAACCCTAGAAATCCCAAATTCCTTCCTTGTTGATCAAATAGCCTAGCATATTTCACTATATACATGCCTCCTTGATGTATTACGTTTATGCTAATCCTGTTGTGCATTAGGAATCACTATTTGTCTAGTTTCCTAGGTTTTTGAGTTTGAGTACCGGACTAGTCCGATCCATGCACGGACAAGTCCGATATCCCGGACTAGTACGTGCCTGGACACCGGACTAGTCTGACTTTTCTGAACTCAAAACCTAATTTTTCAATTCCTCAATGCAAGTCCTTGCTATACTTTCAAACCTACGCCTTGTACCATTCATTCTCAATCAAGCCACTCATTCTCAGATCATGTCGAGCTCAAATGATGAAGTTTCTGATTTTGAGGCCGAGATGGACCACGAGATGGCACCTCAGACCTCAACGAGTCTCGGCAAGAACCGCCAAGAGAGACCTACCGAGCCAGCTCTGTCTCCTCCACAGGTTCGGAGGAAAGTGCTGGTGAAGAAGCCGGCCTCCAAGGTGCCATCTTCTAGCACTACCACCGGTGGTGGTCCTAGCTCGGCAAGTGCCCGCCAAGCAAAGGGCAAAGGAAAAGGGATTGCTACGGGTCCAGTTGGACCGTTGAAGCTACATGCTCCGAGGGAAGGGGCCCGGGACCCCACTGAAGAGAAGTTTAATGGAAAGGGAAGTGACTTAGCGGCCAAGTTCCGTAGTGTGGATTGCTACAGTCATCCAAAGCAAGCTGCAGATGGAGGATTCTGGAGCAATTTTCATGCGGACTATTACAGGGTTTTTTACCTGCAGATAAAGACACCGGTGGTGCGCAGTCAGTGGATTGACTGGGCACATCTTGAGAAGAAGAGATGCTCTACATTTGACGAAGTGATTGCAGCAGCTGAAAGACATGGCTTGAAGGACCTCTTTGCCTTCAAGTACAATTGGAATGATGAAGTGGTAGCTCAGTTCTATGCCACTTGTTACTTTGCAAGCGATGAAGAAGAGAGAGTGACTTGGATGACTCATGGATCCAAGTACACTATCACATATGAAGAATTTGCAAGGATGTTGCATCTTGACACCTCAAGCAATGACAATGTGATTATTCACAATGTTGGTGTCATCGAGAAGGAAAAGATGAAGTTTCTCTATGAGCCCATCTCAAAGTTCATCCCTCCTTCTACAAAGAACATGAAGCCATTCTTTGTGGTGCTAAACAGAGTCCTGAGGAAGACAATAGCCCCTAAGGATGGGGATGCAGGGAGTGTGCAAGGATACCTCCGAACTCTGATGAGGGTCATAAGCAAAAACTGCCCATTTGATGTGGCGGAATACATTTGGAATGACATGGTGAACATATCCTGCACTCCTAACAGATCCTGTGGCTATGCCCCTTATCTCATGTTCATGTTTGAGAAAGTCACAGGGATCGAATTTGTCAAAGATGTGGAGCACACACCTCTGAGGCCTCTGAAGCCTCAACAAGTAAATGTCCAGGCTGCTCCCTCACCGGCCTCCAGCCCTGAGGCACCGGCAAAAACAAGAGAAGATGCAAGTGCTGCCCCTGCTGGTAGGGCATCCCCTCAAGAAGGTTCAGCCAGCGGAATTCTCAAGTACCTGGCTGCAATCTTTGCCTCCTGCAAGAAGGCCGAATTGAGGGCCCACAAGCTCAATCAGAAAAGAAAGGAGGACATGAGGTACATCAAGGCAAATGTGAAGCAAATTTGCCAGAAGCTGGAGATCGACCCCATTGGATCTCCAGTGATTTCTGAGGACTCCGACCCGGACTTTACTGAGCTCGGGCCCTTGACCCCCTCCAAGCTTGCCTACTTTGGCGTTGGGGACTCGAGTACCTCCGCACCTCCTCCTCCTCCTCCTCATCAAGCTGAAGACGAAGATGATGAAGACGACGATGAGAGGACCGACAGCGAAGAGTGAAGACCCTAGGACCCTCCTCTCCTTCTTTTTGGTGTCTTGATGCCAAAGGGGGAGAGATTGAGGGGGAGTCTTAGTCTTAGCTCTAGTTTGCGAGGAGAGAGTTCTATGCTTTTCTTTTTTGTGGCTTGTAATGTTTTAACAATGATCTTATGATAATTATGGTTCTGTGATGCAATGAGTTAATCCTTTGAGTAGTATTTATGAAAACTGTGATTTTGCTCTAGAATGTCATATATGCTTGCTACTTGGTAATTAATGTCAATTATATCATTATCAATGTTTCAGTGTACTTAGTCATGCATCCCACCATGAAGAATGCACATATGGATAATACTTTTCACTGCTTGATGTATTTTGGATTCATATGTGCATACTTTATGAAAATCTCAATTTTTATCACATTTTGTGAAATCTCAATTGGTTGCCATCAATCACAAAAAAGGGGGAGATTGAAAGTGCATCTAGGACTCCCTTGTGGGTTTTGGATGATATATGACAAGCAATTGGGATCCTAACCTCTTTGTTGAGATGAGTGCAGGCTTATGATAGAAAAATGAGCAAAGTACCAAAAAGAAGGAAGAATCAGGAGCAAAGTGGAAATGAGCTCAAGGAAGAAGAGTAGTAGATTATTGTGTAAGGAGTGTGTTAAGGAAACACATCCCAAGAGCTCAACCACATTTAAACACACACATTTCACAAAGTTACACAGGACCGGACTAGTCCGATATCCTTTCTGCACAAAATCGGACAAGTCCGATATCCATCGGACTAGTCCGATATCCTTTCTGACCAGAATCGGACTAGTCCTCCCGAGTGCGGACTAGTCCTCAAAACACCTCACAAGTCACACAAAATCGGACAAGTCCGATCACATCCGGACTAGTCCAATATTCTTTCTGATCCAAATAGGACAAGTCCGATGTTTGCACGGACCAGTCCGAAAAACCCTCTGACCAGAATCAGACAAGTCCTCCAAGTGTGGACTTGTCATCCTATACACTTAGGGTTTCACATAACCGGACAAGTCCGATGTCTATCGGACCAGTCCGAAGATTTCCAGTAGCGAAATCGGACAAGTTTGCCCCTAGCCAGACTAGTCCGATATTTCGGGACACATAGGGTTTGCTACACTTAGCACACCGGACTAGTCCGGTGACCACCACGGACTAGTCCGAACTTTCTGAACCCTAATGGTCACTTTTAGAAACCCATATAAATAGAGTTGTACGGCCTTATTTTTTCTAACTCTCGAACCCTAGCGCCGTCACACCTCCCAAGAGCCTCAAAAACCACATCTCTCCACGAAATTAACTGCAACAACGATCAATCCTTTGTGGATTCACTCTAGATCATTGGAGAGACACGTTCAACACCATTGAGCTCTTGGTTTGATTCTCTAACACACTCCTGCGATTTAATTGTAATCTTTTGAGTGTGTTTTGGTGGTATTTCGTGTTGTAATCCAAGGGAGCTCTCAACGTGTGAGAAGGCCCCTTTGAATTCGGTTATTCACCCCTTTGTGATTAGAGGATTGGCCTTCGTGGCGATCCGACGAGGGTAGGGTTGGAGAAGACCCGGTCCTTTTGTGGACTCCTCAACGTGGATGTAGGGTACCTTTGTGGCAGTCGAACCACGGGATAAATCCTTGTGTCTTGTGTTTTTTGTGTTCATTGTTCTAATTCATCAATATAACCTAGAGTTTCATAACCATTGCTTATCTCACGTTAAATTGTTAAACATAAGATTTAATTGTGATATAATCTAGCATATAACATTGAAACCTTTATTAGATTCTATATTTCCGCTGCATACATAAAAGAATCAATCTAATCGATCAAGCTCAATCCACTTAGTCCGTGAACACCGTACTAGTCTGCACTTTACCGGTCTAGTCCGATATCTCTGGTATTGAACTGGTCGTTAAGTGTTGCAGGATCCAACAATTTGCAAAAAGACCTATTCACCCCCCTCTAGGCCACATTCAGTCTCCCATGTTGATATTGGGCCCAGTAGGCACATTGTCAGCAGAGGGAGCCGGGAACTCACAAAGGGTCTTCTAGGCCATTGGCTTGCAGCGTGATGGTGCGGAGATGACGGGTTTCCTAGCCGACAAGATCACCTGAGGAGGAATCATAAGGGGTCGAGCTCTTCTCAGCAGTGACTCGTGATCTTCTACGTAGTTTTTGGCAAATGGAAACCGGTCATACACTACCTTGTTTTCACATCAAAGAATGTGAAAACAAAGGAGGGTTATCCTACTAAAAACCTACTAGAATCCTATCTATCACATGATCATAGAAATCTTATGTGCCTTCCCTAGCAACGGCTCTGGAAATGATTGTTGGTATTTCTTAACGTCTACTGGTCGTCCTAGTAGTAAGGCTAGTTCTACAAAGGCACTAGGCTAACCTAAGCCAAAGCAAGATGAGTTCCGCCAGTGCATGAAAAGTGCTGCTATAGCATTTCACCCGAGAGTATTCCCTAGGGTATTGTATTTGTTATCCCATAGGAAGGCAAGGTATAAGAGTGGCATGGTGAAGGGTAGAAGAGGGTGTTCTAGTGAAGGATCCGGTAGGATGGATAAATGAAGTGATGGGGTAGTGTGACACACACCTAAGAAAACTACTCTAAAGGGAAAGAATGTCCTAGTGGAGACTAAGTTAGGGATGGAGCTACTCCTACTGTGATTTAAGTATTCATATATATAGTTAACTAGTGTACATATCGTTATGCTAATGATGAGTACTAGGGCTTAGTGGTCCAACATATCGGGCATGGTTTTATCCCTAACAATATCAGGATGATTCCAGCCACGAGCATGTGGCGTAGTCGAACGTGGGGGATTACGAAGAAGGGCGGGGATGTCACCACCTGCCGTCTACCCCTACAAACCGTGGGTCTACGAGACATCCAATGCTACTTACCGATGTAAGCACCACACTTACATGCTAAGTAAACACCTTAAGAGCTGCAGTATAAGTACCTTCCTAAGGTAACGACTAACCTAAACATCGTTGAAACAAATGTTGGGACCAAGCACTAAATTACTCATAGTATCATAATCATATTGATACCTAATTAAACTGTAGTGGCGGTGTATGATTTTTATGATAACAAGATATGAGCATTATGACTAGATCATAGTAACATCTACACCTATCACATACATGGACTCCACAACCAAACAAGAAACACTTTATCCAAGTATATGAATAAGTAAAGACTAATGATATTAATACAAAGCATAAAGTCACAAATAAAGAAAAGATACATGAGCCATACCTTTCCCAATTTGGACTTTGGACTAGAGGCTCCTCTATACAGCCTAACCTCTACTCAGGACAAAGAGAGCACTAGTGTAATACAAGAGAGAATGCTTGAGTGGTGTGTGGGAGAAGTGAGGCACCCCCACTATTTATACACTCTCGCCACAATTAGTGTGTGAATCAGTCTTCACCGCCTTCGGGAAGCCATGAGGAGCCAACACATCGAAGCTGACTCGGTTTGGCGCCTGGGTCAAGTTAGCCGACTAGGGCGGTCAGCTGACATAGTCCTGGCCCCCCTTCGGTTGTGCTTCATCAGACTGACTTATATGTGGGGCCATGTTCTATCCCCACGTGATTTTCCATTGGATTCCCTCGAATACACCTAGGAATGGGTCCATGTGATGCCACATGTTGTCGCGTGATTGGCTGAGGCGACATTTTTTGGGATTGCTCCCCTCATTCTCCATTATTTCTGCATTAAAACTTCTGCATGCACTATTTCTTCAAGTACAAGTGGAATTACGTTAAATCTAAGGAACAATTGTCTTTTAGGCATAGATTTCGAGTCCAATTGTGATATAGACCCTTAATTTGAAACGTTGTGTTTTTACCATAATTTTTTCAACTGAGTTTGCTGTTAACCACAATATTTTAGCACCGTTAGTTAAATTAGAATAAACAAGATTAAAAAATAAAAGAAAAGTGTGAAAATAAAAAAAGAACCAAACTACCCATCCTGCTCTTTTCTTTCCTTTCCAAATTCTATCTCAACCACTCTATCTCTCTCTTTCTTTAAGCAACCCTAACTACCGGTGGCTGTAGGTGGGCACGGCACCAGACATGTCCCATGAGAAGTGGCAGGCGAGCACGGGGCCAGCGCGCGAACAGCGAAGGCAACAGGCAGGCGGGCACAGCACCAATGCATGAGCGGTAGAAAGCGTGCACGGGGCCAGCACGTGAGCAGCGAAGGTCGCCAGCTGTGACACCCGGTTCCGAAAATGAACCAAGTGAACGCATATGTGTGCCCAGGATGTTCAACGCATATACAAGAGTGCATTTACAAAAGGATATACATAAAATTACCGTATAACAAGATTAATTAACCACTTTTATTACAGAATTCATAATATCCTTGATTACAAGCTCTAATGAATAATAATGACAAGTTTGAACTAATGCAGCGGAAATAAACTAAAAAAGCAACTATGCAGCTAAGCAATAGGGAATATATGGCGTAGCTCCAATCAACACCACAAGCAAGCTGACAGCAGACACGGCCTAGAACTCCGCATTATCAACATTATACTCCCAATCCTGACCTGCAACTGTTAGTGTGGGAATTGCAAGGTTGAGTACATGTTGTACTCAGCAAGTGTGGAAAGTATGAAATGTAGCTGATACAAATGACGAATATATTAAAGGCTAAGTTCTGAAAAGTACATTGAAATATTTGAAAATCAATATATTGTGTGTATGTGAAGTAAACCAATCATAAACCATGTAGTTATCATGACACCGGTGCATACTTCATTATCATCATCCATATACCAGATTCCTCATTACCATTAACCATATCCATTACCACAATTCAACCCATAACTAGTACCAACCATCCCAATACCAAAATCCTAACCATCCCAAATCCAAGTTTCCTCCTAATCATGTGAGGGTCCAGGTTGCTCATGACCGGGAGCAAGACTATCATGATAGTTTTTAAGACACTCTACATAGGTTGTACCACTTTACCCACGTGTTCGTGATTTCATCACCTTTTGATGACTATGGAACCTCTATTATGCCGTCTCACACTTCCTTAGGTGTGTGGCTAAGAGATCACAAAATATCCTTTACAAAGGGACTACTAGCATGTACGGACCCACTGAAGTTTCACTGGTGGCGATGTCTCCAACTGAGCACATCTTCAACCAACGGCCCCCTCTTGTGCCATTCGGATCCAAGGGAGTCCCGCCTCAAATCCAAACCCAATCCGAGTCCCCTTCCCCGGTGCACCAAATGATCCACTCAATACTAGCAAAATCCTAATTAATCATCTATGCCGCACCAATACTTGGCCTCGTGGTGGCACTGTAAATCCTGGATGGTTGCTCCACGAACCGGTCCTTAGATTTAAAGCAAGCGAAACCACCATGACATCCAACTCAATCCACATACCATGCTTGCTTAGATCACCCATTACCATGTCATATTAACCAGTTGTGAGACCTATGTGTGCTGAATTCATTGTCTATGGCGATAAAAATTTTGAATAAAACCAAAACACCTTTTTCATCAAGGTCTGACTCTAGGTCTGAGCTCCAGCAAGGTTCGACGATAGGTCCGACTTGTTTTGGGTAGCTTCGGCAAGGTTGGACGAAAGGTTCGACTTGCTTTGTCAAGGTCCGACTAGCTTTAGTTAGCTCCGACTCTAGGTCCGACTAGCTTTGGTAAGCTCCGGCGCTAGGTCCGACTAGCTTTAATTAGCTCTGGCGCTAGGTCCTACTAGCTTTGATAAGCTTCGGTGCTAGATACTTTTAGTTTTGGTAAGCTCCGATTCAAGGTTCGGTTACCTTTGGCAAGGTTCGAAGCTTGACCGCAGTGGTTCTGCTTTTAATTTGCAATGTTTTGAACTTGTTTTTTTTGGATTATGGAAAGTTTACTTAATTTTCTTTTACTAATTTTTTGGTGTGTTTTGGCGGTTATGGCTGTTATCTTTTTTCTATGGTTTGCAACATGCTTATGTGAGGTGCTCACGTAAGGTGTTGTGGTTATCAGAACTAACGAGAGTCAAGTTGAGGACTTGTGCTCCGATGTATTGGTTGTTTATTCATGTGCAAGTGTTGTTTGAGTTCAAGACATGGCTGGTGACAGGATCCATTGAACTAGTCTTAGGGAGAAGTAGAGGTTCAACAACCAAGTTCTGGAGGAATTGTGGTTCAGTTGATCGGGAGGTTGCACAACATGTTTGAATCAAGAACAATGCACATGAAGGTATTGTGGACATTGTTGGAAGATGTTTGCACGTGTGCAAGGAGTGCATGGATGCGACTACATGGTTCTGAGGCATGATGAAGAGATGTGAACATAAAAAATTCGTCGGAAAGGTCTAGCCGACTAGGTTATGGACTCAGGCTGCGGCTGAGTCACGTTTGACTCAAATATGGAAAGTTTTGAGTTGGTTATGATAGGATTTGTGGGTCACAAATTTGAGTTATTTTAGGTATGTGGGATACGTTCCTAAGGTGTTTGGAAGTCTTAAGATTGCTTCTATCTGCGTGTAGAAGAGTCTTGAGCAGTTATGGAAAGTTTCGACTCATGAATTGAGTAGGATTAGAGTCCTAGTTAGGTTTGGGTTGGCCTAAAAGGGCCAGTTATATAAGCAAGGGACGCCAGAGCTCGTGGTGCATGACTTTGATACTGTTTCTCTTGTGTTTTGATCAAAAAAATTCGTAGTTTGAAGGAACTTTTGTGTCTTGTTCATCCAACTTGTTTTCGTCAAGTCTTTCTCGTTGAGTTTCTGCACAGCACTACCTTTCTTCGGTGGTTTTATCATAACTCGAGTTTTACAGATCCGTTTGATGTGATTCCTTTTGAGTGTCTTCACAACTTTATTTTCTATCATCTTTGAAAATTTCACGGTCATTGGATTTGTGGTTTTGGATCTACACAAATTTCTTTGTAGTATTCTAGAACTGTTTTTCTTGGATAAAACAGATTGACCTTTGTTTGATCTTTCAATCGTAACTTGAGTTTTTTTTCTACGAATTTTCGTGATTCTTGTTGTGACGTCTTTGTGAATCTATTCTCCACTATCTATACTTTTTTAGTTACAATTAGATTCTTCACACACACAGTTGGTCATTTTTCTGTCGAGGGATTTCTTGTTGCTTCCGCTGAAAAGTTTTAATCTACCATTCACCCTCCCCTCTGATAGATTTACACGTGCTCTTCAATCCTACAATCAGTATCAGAACCACGATGCTCTAATCTTTTTCATTCGCACATGTTTTTGACTAATCCTCATATAGAAATACTCGGCTAAACCTTGTGTGTTTGTTGGTATTGATTTTCAGGTTTGGAAGGCACACATGGGAAATTTTATCCAGATGCAAGGCTTCGCGATATGGGAAAAAGTGTACAAGCCTTACGACGTGCCGCTGAACGATCAAGTCATGGCTACAAACTTAAGAGATGTCGACAACAACAACAATAAAGCCCGCAACTTGATAATCCAAGGACTAACTCAGAGCGACTTCGTCCGTGTTGCACACCTCCGATCGGCGTACGATGTGTGGAGAGCACTTTGTGACTACCACGAAGGATCCAACACGATCAAGGAGGTAAAGTAGGATATATTCAAAAAGGAACACATGTGCTTCAAGATGCAACCTGGTGAGTCCATTGATAACCTTTTTGCTCGCTTTAATAAAATTCTCAGCAACTTGCGTAGTGTCAATGTTAATTTTTCAGATGCTGAAAATGCTAGGCAATTGTTAAGTGCATTAGACATGTCAATTTGGAAAATGAAAGTCACATCTATTTGTGAATCTGCTGTCATGAGTACACTTACATTGGATGTGCTATATTCTAAATTGAAAACTCATAAAATTGACATAATCTCACGTAAGAACCCCAACAAGTCTCTTGTATTCGTTTCACAATGTGATATGCCTAGCTCCGGCCAATCTTCATCTAGCAATACACTTGTTTTGCTGTCTTCACTAACCCTGGAACAGATTGAAGAATTTCTAGAAGAAGAGCTAGCGCTCATCTCTACTCGGTTCCCAAAACCATTGCAAAATGTGAGAACTAGAAGGAGATGAAGCTCCAGACCTCAACGATGCTTTGAATGTGGTAAGACAGGAAACTTTCGTACAGATTACCCTAACCTTTCAGGTCTTTCTTCCGGTGATGAAAAGCAGAATAAAGTCAAGTCCTCTTCTGTCAATACCAACAAGAAGAAGAAGGGTTTTACAGGATGCAAACTGATAAACAGTTTCAACACCACACTTCAAGAACTTGGCTCAAGTTATGTAGACATTGGAAGTGACGAAGATGAAGATGATCTGACAAACTTGTGCTTCATGGCGGGCAAATCAAGTATTGAGGATGCAGAACACAACAGTGACAATGAAGAGGTATGTCCTACTTGTGATGAAATGTGTGATGTTATTTCCCATGCAACTGTTATTGTTAAGAAAAAGGACAAAAAGCTTAGGGATAATGCTGTTAAAATTGAGTCACTAGAATCTGAAATTAATCGTTTGAAAACCTTGATTCCTAGTGCGATATTTGTTCCTCATGCCATTTAAAATATGAACAATTGTCCTCCTTAAGAAATGCACACTCCTCGAAACTGATTTAGGTTTTGATTCCCATGCTCATGCTAAAGCACATCCACCTAAAATCGTAAAGTCATTAGGAAGTGGTTTGATTAAAACGGTTCCTAAACCAAAAGAGGTGGCTTTTAAATCTGCAAGAGTGTTGTCACATTTTGGTTCAAATAAACATATTGCATGCTCATCTAGATATGAACACAAAGTTAAATTTCATTGTACCTATTGTGGTAGAGATGGTCATGTCATAAATTTTTGTTATAGACTAGCTAAATAACATAAAAAGGAAAAAATGCAAGCTAGATCTTATAACTCTCATGCAAAATTTGCTGCACATACTAAACTGAATGTCAGGAACATGCAACATGTTGTTATGAGTCAAAAACACTCAAAGTTTACCTTCGGAGCTTTAGTTTTTACCTCCAGACCTTCTATTGTTACCTCTGGACCTTCTGTTTTTGCCTCCGGAGCTATTGATTTTCGTGCTACACAAGTAACACCTTATAGGTCAGTAGTTAAGAACAAAATAATCTCAAACTTTGACTCATAAACATGTTGTTTTATCTCAACTGTCGTGTGTTGTTCCTACTGGATGTCATGTGACTCAGTAATGAATTCTTAAATGCTTATTGACTAACCCCAGTATTGAGTCATCGACGTATTGTGCTTCTATGTAGGTTACACGCTTGAGGAAGGAGAACATTTGGATCGTGGATTCAGGTTTCTCACGCCACATGACTGGTAACAAAGAATGGTTCTCCTCCCTCTCTTTTGTGTCACATGTAGAGAATGTTACTTTTGCCGATAATTCTTCAACTCCTGTAATTGCTAAGAGTTCGGTTATGGTAAATGATCACTACACTTTGAAAGATGTGGCACTTGTCAAAAATTTGAAATACAACTTGCTTTCTGGCTAGATGGAAATTTGCAAATTATTTTCAATAAAAATTACTGCAAAGTTGTTGATTCAAATAGTGAGCTTATTTTTAACATGTCTCGGTTTGAATGAGTTTTTAAAGCTGATTTTCATATGTCTTCTTCTAAGCATTGGTGTCTAGTTGCTAATGATTCCAAAGACATATATTTTTGGCATCGTAGACTTGGTCACGTAGGTTTTGATCATCTCACGTGTGTTAGTGCTCTTGATCATATACATGGGCTGCCTAAGCTGAAAAGGGACAAAGAAATTGTGTGCTCTTCTTGTAGACATGCTAAATGGTTGCAGGTTCACATACTCCTCTCGCAATGATCATGACAACTAAACCGGGTCAACTTTTGCACCTTGACACCGTAGGACCTTCACGTGTTCAATCCATCAGAGGTAAATGGTATGTTCTTGTGATTGTTGATGATTATTCTAGATACTCTTGGATTTACTTTATGGCATCTAAGAATGAAGTTTTTGGTCACTTTAGAACATTATTTCTTAGATTATCAGTTGATCACCCAGGATCTTTAAAAGCAATTAGAAGTGATAATGGTATTGAATTTAAAAATCAATCTTTTGATCACTTTTGCACTGAAAATGGAATAGATCATCAGTTTTCTTCATCATATGTACCTCAACAAAACGGTGTTGTAGAAACAAAGAACAGAACCTTAGTTGATATGGGTAGGACTATGCTTGATGAATATCAAACTCCTAGAAATTTTGAGCTGAGGCAATTGCAATCGCTTGTTATGTCTCAAATCGTGTTTTCTTGCGTGCTAAGCTAGGTAAAACATCATATGAGCTTCGGTTTGGACATAGGCCTAGTGTTACACATTCGGGTCTTTGGTTGCAAATGCTTTGTTAAGAAACATGGTATTCTTGATAAATTTGAACCTAGATCCATTGATGGCATGTTTCTTGGTTATCCATCTCATACTAGAGGATATCGTGTGCTTTTACTTGACACTAACAAAATTGTAGAGATTTGTGAGGTGTCTTTTGATGAAGCTAGCACAAGTACTAGCTCAAACATTGCAGGTACGGATCCATATCCGCAGGGGGGGGCATTTTCATTGATGATGAGGAAGAAGTGGAGCTGCTGCCCGAAAATTCAGCAGCTAATGACTTTGGTTCAGCTCCGGGTGTTGATTCTCAACCAGCACCGACAACCATCATTGCTGATCCAGGTCGTTCTCAAGTCTCAATCTCATCGATTTGTGATGAACATGAAGAAGAAGCTCATGAACTGTCTACTCCCCTCCAGATTCTCAAAAGTCATCCTCCACAACAAATGATTAGAAGCTTGCACGAACGAGTCACACGGTCTAGGTTTTGCAATCCAAACTCTCACGCTCATTCTGCTTTTGTTGCTTCTTTTGAACCCAAAGATATATCACACGCACTCACTAATTAATCTTGGATTATTGCCATGCAAGAAGAGTTCGAAAATTTTGAAAGAAATAATGTTTGGAAACTTGTACCTCCACCTCAAGGTCACACTTTAATTGGAACTAAATTGGTGTTTAAAAATAAACAAAGTGAGGATGGGGTTGTGGTTAGGGATAAGGCTAGGTTTGTTGCTCAAGGTTTCACACAAATTGAAGGCCTAGATTTTGATGAAACTTTTTCTTCTGTTGCTAGATTAGAAGCCATAAGAATTTTGTTAGCTTTTGCTGCATCTAAAGGTTTCAAGTTATATTAAATGGATGTTAAAAGTACTTTTCTTAATGCCTATATAGATGAGGAGGTTTATGTCAAGCAACCACCAGGTTTTGAAAATCCAGATTTTCCTAATCATGTTTACAAACTGTCCAAAGCCTTGTACGGTCTCAAACAAGCCCCTAGAGCATGGTATGATAGGTTAAAAACATTCTTACTTGAAAAGGGGTTTACCATGGGCAAGGGATAAAACTCTTTTTGTGCTTAGGCATGGCAAGGACTCATTATTCATTCAAGTGTATGTTGATGATATTATCTTTTGTTGTGTTTCTCATGATTTATGATGAGTATGATGGGAGAACTCACATACTTTTTGGGGCTGCAAATCAAGCAAACTAAGGAGGGAACCTTTGTTTATCAAATGAAGTATAAAAGAGACCTTCTTAAGCGCTTCAACATGGACAAAAGCGAAACTCTTCGGACACAAATGGGAATAGCAAAGACACTAGAACTTGATGAAGATGGTGAACCCATGGATCAAAAAGAATATATAAGCATGATCGGATCACTTTTGTATCTCACGACATCAAGACCGGACATACAATTTAGCGTACGTCTTTGTGCATGGTTTCAAGCTTCCCCACGTGTTTCAGATCGTTAAGCCATCAAAAGAATTATAAGATACATACATGGAACATAATAATTTGGCATTTTATTTCTTCTTCCTCAAGCGTTACTTTGAAAGCTTTTTGGGATGCTGATTTTGGGGGTTGTAGGATTGATAGGAAAAGTACATCCGGTGCTTGTCATTTTCTTTGTAATTCACTTGTTGCTTGGTCCTCTAGAAAACAAAGTTCAGTTGCACAATCCACTACCGAATCTAAATATGTAGCTGCTGCTAGTGCTTGCTCACAAATTCTTTGGATTGTTCAAACACTTAAGGACTATGGGGTTGATCTAAATAGTGTTCAATTATTTTGTGATAACACTAGTGCCATTTGCATTGCTAAAAACCCTGTGCAACATTCTAGAAATAAGCACATTGACATTAGGTATCACTTTCTCTGTGATAATGTTGAAAAAGGAAACATTGTGCTTCACCATGTAGATACCGAACAACAGTTGGCTGACATTTTTACAAAACCTTTGGGTTTCACTCGTTTTTGCTACATTCATAGCGAAATAGGGGTTTTGCATCCTCATGACTTTAATTGAGGGGGAGTTTTGAAACTTTGGAACTTTATATATGATTCTGAATTTAAAATAATATGAGCATAGTATTTCATACATATATGACTTTGTGATTCCTTTAACATGTTGAAAGTTCTTACTACATTACTCATGTTATACATTTTGTAGTTTTGCCATGACTAGTAATTGGAATAATTACTTATACTAAATCTGGTCATGATTGAACTTTCTTGCTGTTTTGAACTTGTTGCATGCTCACAAGTGCTTTTAATAATGAAAAATTAATCAATCAACGATCCACATGTTGAGCTTTTATGTTCAAATAAAAAATGAGAAAAGATCAAGAGAATATGCATGCATCACACTTCTTCTTTTGAGATGGCTTATCATTGCACTTAGATATGAACTTGGAAGAAGTTGTGTATGACTAAAACCATGTCCTTAAGCTTCTGATTGTCAAATGACATAGGCTTGGTTTGGTTGATTAGAATAAGGCAGATGCGGATATAATCTCTTGCGAATTTCATATGATCAAAATTTGTGCTTAAAAATTGCAGCAACAAGTGTCATGCTTTCAGGTTTTGAAATAGTTAAGTTTGTAAGATCATGACTTGCTTAAATTGAAAATTACATTTGATCGCTAGCATGGCTTACACTACTTTATGCATCTCATTATTGTGATAGTGTAAGTTACTTGGTAGTATGACTTGGATGAGCTCTGTTCTATATGTATATGTTATAATGTGCTCATAACAAATTAAAATTTCTCTTTTGTACCTTGCTGAATACATTGTCAAAGGGGGAGATGTATGCAAGGGGGAGAAATAAGTATAGGGTGAGAAAAATTTATTTCTATCTCATTTTGATTTTCAAAAAGGGGGAGAAATTGTTTTCAAAACTTTTTATGTGAATAAGCCAATGTTCGGATTTTAAGTGGCGTTGCCAATGCATTCATCAGGGGGGGGGGGGGGGGGGGTTGTGAGACCTATGTGTGCTGAATTCATTGGCTATGGCGATACAAGTTTTGAATACTACCAAAAACACCTTTTTCATCAAGGTCCGACTCTAGGTTCGAGCTCCAGCAAGGTTCGACGATAGGTCCGGCTTGTTTTGGGTAGCTCTGGCAAGGTCCAACGAAAGGTTCGACTTGCTTTGTCTAGGTCCGACTAGCTTTGGTTAGCTCCAGCTCTAGGTCCAACTAGCTTTGGTAAGCTCCAGCGCTAGGTCCGACTAGCTTTAGTTAGCTCCAGCGCTAGGTCCTGCTAGCTTTGATAAGTTCCGGCGCTAGATACTGTTAGTTTTGGTAAGCTCCGGTTCAAGGTCCGGTTAGATTTTGCAAGGTTCAGAGCTTGATCGCAGTGGTTCTTCTTTTAATTTGCAGTGTTTCTAACTTGTTTTTTTTTTATTATGGAAAGTTTTCTTTTACTAAGTTGTGTTTTGGTGGTTATGGCTGTTATTTTTTGCTATGGTTTGCAACATGCTTATGTGAGGTGCTCGCGTAAGGTGTTGTGGTTATCGGAACTAACGAGAGTCAAGTCGAGGACTTGCGCTCAGAAGTATTGGTTGTTCATTCATGTGCAGGTGTTGTTTGATTTCAAGACATAGCTAGTGACGGGATCCATTGTACTAGTCTTAGGGAGAAGATGAGGTTCAACAACCAAGTTCTGGAGGAATTGTGGTTCAGTTGATCGGGAGGTTGCACAACATGTCTGAATCAATAACAATGCATATGAAGGTATTGTGGATGCCGTTGGAAGATGTTTGAACATGTGAAAGGAGTGCATCGACGTGGCTACATGGTTCTAAGGCGTGATGAAGGGATGTGGACGTAAAAAATTGGTCAAAAAGGTCCAACCGACTAGGTTATGGACTCAGGCTGCGACCGAGTTGTGTTTGACTCAAATATGGAAAGTTTTGAGTTGGATGTGATAGGATTTCGTGTGGGTCACGAATTTGATTTGTTTTAGGTATGTGGGATACATTTCTAAGGTGTTTGGAAGTCTTAAGATTGCTTCTATCTACATATAGAAGAGTATTGAGCAGTTATGGAAAGTTTCGATTCATGAATTGAGTAGGATTAGAGTCCTAGTTAGGTTTGGGTTGGCCTAAGGGCTGGTCATATAAACAAGGGAGGCTAGAGCTTGTGGTGCACGACTTTGGGGCTGTTTCTCTTGTGTTTTGATCAACAAAATTCGTGGTTTGAAGGAACTTTCGTGCCTTGTCGTCTTACTTGTTTTCGTCAAGTCTTTCTCGTCGAGTTTCTGTACAGTACTACCTTTCTTTGGTTGTTTTATTATAACTCAAGTTTTATAGAACCGATTGACGTGATTCTTTTTTGGTTATCTTCACAACTTGATTTTCTATCATCTGTGAAAATTTCACCGTAATTGGATTTGTGGTTTTGGATCTACACGAATTTCATTGCAGTATTCCAGAACTATTTTTCTTGGGTAAAACAGATTGATCTTTGTTTGATCTTTCGATCATAACTTGAGTTTTTCTCGACAGATTTTCGTGATTCTTGTTGTGACGTCTTCGTGACTTGGTTCTCCACAATATATACTTGTTTAGTTACAATTGATCACCTTTAGATCAGTCGCACACATGATTTATTTAATAGGTCATTTGTCCACCGATGGGTTTTTTGTTGCTTCTACTAAAAAGTTTGAATCTACCATTCACCCCCTCTGGTAGCTTTACACGTGCTCTTTGATCCTACACCAGTTCATATTAACCATAATATTATTAATGCATAATTGAATGGTATAGTTGTTTTCCCATCCCAATTAATTAAGCGAAGCAAAAAGGTAAAAAGCCCTTCCCGACTCTCTACCATGTATTCCAAGTCAGGGGTTGGTTAAACAAAGCTAGTAAACTTCCTATCATAGGGACTCCCATCAAATTGACACAAGCATGAAGTTTTGAGACAAAACATTTATTGTACAAATGGGATCAATATGTTCAAGGACACTTGCATTGCTCTTGAGTTTGATTGGGATCAAAGACTTCAAAGTTTTGGTACTGGAGGTCCTCCGCAGCACTCTCTAGCGCAAAACCTTCTATTTCGAGAGACAAAATCAATAAGTGCACATATATTACTCAATATGACATAACATGCATGAGTAATGCAAATGCAAAGAAAAACTAGTTAATGAGCTGTTAATAATGTTTACTAACTAGTTCTAATGGTTATTAACAAGTTTGGACAGGTCTAGAATTGATTTGAAACAATTTAGAATTAATATATCAGAAAACAGTCAGCCAGATCGGACTAGTCCGTTGTAGGGCCAGACTAGTCCGCCCTTCGCAGGAACACCGAGCTAGGGTTTTCTAGATCGACGTGAATTTGGAGAAATGGAGTTGAGTTCACGTGACAAAGAGGAAATAGAAGGTATACCAGGTGTTTAGGACTCCAATGAATCAAGGGTTTTGTAGGCAACACTTGGATCTTGACGATTTAGGGTTGATGAAAAACTTGAAGGTGAATTGTTGATGAAGAACAAAAACTCGATGGAGATCTTGATCACTTGATCCTCTTTCGTTTCCTCCTCTTCTTCTTCTTGCTCGGGATCTCCTTCTCCCTCCTTGGCGGCGGCTATCCACGAGCTAGGGTTTGGTTGTGATTCAAAGGTGGCAAAAGTATGTGAAAATAGGGTGTTGGGTTGTTTATATAGAGGTGGAGGGCTAGGGTTTGATGGATTTCGAGTTTGGGGTGGGTGGAGGCCGGTGTGGGGTCCCACATGGGCTCCAAAAAGGGTTAGACATGACATCATTAGGCACACTTAAGGTAAAACCAAAAAATACATCATGGAACAAATGATCAACTCAGAATCCCGTCATCGGACAAGTCCGCAAGAGGTCGGACTAGTCTGAAGTTAGTGAGAGAGAAGTCGGACAAGTCCGCTAGATTCAGACAAATCCGGACAAGTCTAGGGACTTAGCAAAATTTCCAAGGTTGGGATGACCGGACTAGTCCGCAAAGGGCCGGACAAGTTTGAAAATTGTACAGAGACAAAATCGGACTAGTCCGCAGCAAGAAAGTACAAGTCCGAAGAAGGTTAGAGAGAAATCGGACTAGTCCGCACCAAAAATGGACTAGTTCGCACTTCTCAGAACTTTTGAGTGTGGTTTTGCTCCTAATTCATTTTAAACTCATTCCTTTTATGTGGATTAATGTTAAACATGTATATGAACTTATGCAATGCATAATGCATGAAATTGAGGGTGTTACAAACCTGCCCCCCTTAAAATGAATTTCGCCATCGAGATTCGACACGGAAGAGAAGAGATAGGAAAATTCTTTCTTGAGATCATCTTCCAGCTCCCAAGTTGCCTCTGATTCTGTGTGATGCTTCCATTGCACTTTACACCATCAAATCGCCTGTTTCTTGTGACTCTCTCCTTGGTTTCCTAGATTTTGACCGGTTGCTCGGCATAAGTCAAATTTGCCTCTAATTCCAATTCTTTTATTGGCACTTGTTCTTCCGGTACCCTCAATCAATTCTTAAGTTGGGAAACATGAAACACATCATGAACATCAGATAGATGTGCTGGCATGTCCAATTTATATGCCACTTCTCCTCTTTTGTCCAAAATCTTGAATGGCCCAATGTATCGAGGTGCTAGCTCGCCTCTTATGTTAAACCTCTTATGACCTCTCATTGGTGAAACCTTGAGGTAAAAAAATCTCCCACTTCAAAGGCTAGTTTTCTTCTCTTACTGTCCGCATAGCCTTTTTGCCTTTATTGAGCAGCCCTCAAGTTTTCACGAATAATCTGGACTTGTTCCTCAGCTTCTTGCAACATATCAGGTCCAAATATTTGGCTCTCTCCTGTCTCATTCCAGAACAAAGGTGTCTACACTTCCTCCCATATAGTGCTTCATAGGGTGACATTTTCAAGCTTGCTTGGTAACTATTGTTATATGAGAATTCCGCATATGGCAAGCTCTTGTCCCAACTTTTCCCATGCTTCAAAGCACAAGCTCTTAACATTTCCTCTAAAATCTGATTGGTCCTCTCAGTTTGTCCATGCGTTTGAGGGTGATATGCCGAGCTAAAATTCAATCTTGTTCCTAATGCTTCAAGCAATTTCTGCCAAAACCTGGAGGTAAATTGAGAACATCTATCTGACACTATCTTCCTTGGAACTCCATGCAAACATACTATTCTTCCATATACAGTTCAGCCAACTTCTCCTCATTAAAGGTGGTCTTGACGGGAATAAAGTGAGCTGACTTAGTTAACCGATCCACGGTTTCCATATGGAGTCATAACCGGACTAGGCGCGCGGTAAACCAACTATGAAGTCCATTCCAATCTCTTCCCACTTCCACTCTGGAACCTTTAATGGATGCAATAATCCAGCTAGCCTTTGATGTTCAGCTTTCACCCGTTGGCACACATCACACAACGCGACATATTCATCTATGTTCTTTTTCATGCTACCCTACCAATAACATGTCTTCAAATCCTTGTACATCTTTGTACAACTGGGATGAATTGTGTATGGCAATTCATGTGTCTCCTTTAATATTGTCTCCCAAATATGCTTCAAATTAGGAATGATAATCCTTTTACCAAGCCATAGAGTATAGTGGTCGTCCTCATCAAACCTGAATTCTCTTCCCTCTTGGGTCCTTACCTCGATCTCTTGGATTTCCTCATCCTTTATTTGTGCTTCTCGAATTTCTTGCTCCAGGGTCGGATTTAATTCCATTATTCCCATCTCATTCATAAATCCAAGATTCAACCGTTCAAACTCCTTAAATAACTCGGATGGCAATTCTGGAACCCTGAGCTGGTGACTTACTCCTTTCCTACTCAAAGCATCGGCCACGACATTAGACTTCCCCGGGTGATAATTGATTCTCACATCATAATCCTTGATGAGCTCTAACCATCTTTCTTGTCTCAAATTCAGATCTGTTTGTGTAAAAATATACTTAAGACACTTATGATCTGTATAAATTTCACACCTATGTCCAAGGATATAGTGTCTCCAAATCTTCAATGCGTGTACCACAGCTGCAAGTTCCAAATCATGGGTTGGATAATTCTGCTCATGTTTCTTCAATTGTCTCGATGCATAGGCAACCACTTGACCTTCTTGCATGAGCACACATCCAAGTCCTTGTCTTGAAGCATCACAATATATATCAAAACTTTTGCTCACATCCGGCAATATCAATATTGGAGCTGTAGTTAACCTCTTCTTCAACCTCTCAAAACTTTCTTGACAAGCTTGAGTCAATTGGAAAGCTTTCCCTTCATTAACAGTTTTGTCATTGGCTTGGCTATCTTGGAAAAGTCGTTGATGAACTGATGGTAATATCCAGCTGTCGAAGGTCGTAAACGACACTTCCCCCGGACCTGCTTAGAGAGCAGCCGGCGTAGGTTCTTTAGATTCACGAGGGCTAGTCCCAGGAGATTAAACGCAGCGAGATGATGAACACAAAGGGTTTACGTGGTTCGGGCCGCCGGAGCGTAACACCCTACGTCCACGGGAGTGTTTGTGTATTGCCTTGCTTGACCGTGTATCAGTTTTGATCCCCTGTGAAGGTCGTCTGCCGAGTCCTTTTTAGTCCAAGGACTCCGCAGTCACAAGGTGGGCCCCAGGGCCCGACAGGTGGTTCTTGGGAGAGCCAAATCCTATACAAGATCTAGGATTAAATGCTATCTACTTCCCTTTGTCAGGGGCTTCAATGTGCCGTCCAGCCACGCCGTGCGCCAGAGCTACACATAGTTGTTCATGATGGCAGAGCATGTCCCGTCCGTCTTGTCCTCGCGGCTTACCCGTCCGTCTTGCGTCGTGGGTCTGTATCGGCTACTTGGACAAGACAGGACACTAGAGCCTTGACTTGCGCATGCGCGACTCCGCTTTGCCTGGGGAAGGCGTGCGTACTTAATTCTTGTCTGAGCAGCGCACTCTTTCCTTTACTGCGGCCTCCTACTGTACTGAGTTGGCCGTCTGCCACATGGTCGCATCGGAGCCTGCCTCTACGGGGCGTCGAGCGCCTGGATGTACAGGCCACATGGCGCCTCCGGAGCCCACCTCCGCGGAAGGGCGGAGGCTCAGCCTTGCGGGCCACGTGGTAGTTCCGGAGCCCTTCCCTGAGGGGAGACGGTCCTGGTCCCTGGGGTTCCAATGGCTACGTGGCAGCCCCGGAGCCCACCTCGGCGGGGAGGCGAGGGTGGCGGCCACGTGGCATCCCCGGAGACCACCTCGGCGGGAAGGCGAGGGTCTGGTTCTGCCGGCCACATGGCTGCCCTGTAGCCCGCCTTGGCGGGGAGGTGAGGATCCGGTCCTGCAGGCCACGTGGCAGCCCGAGAGCCCGCCCCGGCGGGGAGGTAGGACCTGGTCCTTCATTCCACGACGTGGCAGCCTCGGACTCTGCCTCCAAGTAGAGGTCGAGTCCTTAGCTGTTTTCTCGTTGTGCGCGGGGGTACCCAGTCTGCGGGGTCCCGATAGTGGACCCCGAGCCCACCTCGGGAGAGTCGTCGATACCGCAGGTGGGGTCCTCTTCCTTATCTTCTCGTGCAACTCTTTCGATTCCAATTTGGGGCCGTTCCCCAGGCGGCACGTCCCTGCCATCATGGCGACGCGTCTCCCTCTGGTAAGCGGAGGCGCGGGACATGCGCTGCGTGACATGACTTCTGCTTTCAATCGTGCTTTAACTGCGGCGGTTCCCAAGGTGGCTCCTGCACTTCTGCTGCTTTTGCCTTTTTAGAAACCGCCGAGTTACCTCCTGCATAATTGGCCACCCGGCTCGTCTTCTTTGCCGAGCGACCCGAGCCCTCATGTCATTGCCTATGCAGGTCTGTTGCTCTTCTACCGAGGTTGTGGCGATTCACATGTCGCGTCTGTTGGCTTGCAGAGGTGAATAAAAAGAGACCTTTCCCCCTAAGGGTCCTTTCTTCTGCTTCTTCATCCTTGCGCTCGTGCCTCTTGCCCCAAGCCCAGTTCTTGCACTCTAGCTCCCGATCTCTCCTTCCAGAGCCTCCTCCTTCAACCTCATGGCGAGCATCCTGCCCAGGTCCTGGCTATCCAAGTCTGCCGATCTGGCCCCGGTGCGCCGGCTTCTTGGCTGGCAAGCCCCTGAGCAGGAGAAGTGGCTCCGTCACGGGAAGCTCCCATTGAACCTCACCGATGGGGAAATTGTGTTGTTCTCGTCATACGTGCTGGCCGGCTTCGTTCCACCAGCATCCGCCTTCCTGGTAATGCTTCTGGAGACCTTCGGCCTCCAACTCCACCACCTCCCACCGAACTTGATCGCCTTGTTGGCGGTATTTGCTCACCTCTGGGAGATGTTCGTGGGGGTGATGCCGTCGGTGAAGCTCTTCAGGTACTTCTTTGTACTGAGGGCCACCGGCAAAAGCTCGAAGGATCAGCTCGGCGCCTACTACTCCCAGCGCTGAAGCAAGGTCCCCTCTAGGTACATTGCTTCCTTCAGCTCTGCACGATGGGAGCAATGGCGCGAACATTGGATGATCGTCAAGGTCGAGGCTCACGACCGGATGTGCCTCCCCACCGGGATCCCCTACTCTGAGCGGTCATTCTGGGAGGAGCGCCCAAAGCTTGAGAAGGCGTTCGACCCGGTGTTGGAGAGGATCTAGATGCTGGCGGACCACGGGCTGACGTCTGCGATGGTGTTGAGGGATTTCATGTCATGACGCATGGCTTCGCTCTAGCGCCGCACCCGCCTGGCGTGGATGTACACCGGCCCAATGGACTGCACCCGGCTTGAGACCATCCCCGACTCCAACCCGGACGAGCAACTACTGCACGATATGTTGGTCCGGGTCTGCGCCGATGATGTTTCCCCTGAGGGACTAGCCCTTCCGGCGGCCTACCGCCCCCTGTGCTCAGACTCCGAGGTGAAGAGGCGGGTGCTGAAGGCGATGTCGACGCTCGGCGAGTCTAGGCTGGCGCAGCGCCAGATTGGAGACCCGTTCCGGGGGGTCGACATTGCCGACGATGCTGAGGGGGTCGACATTGCCGACGACGCTGAGGGAGGCGGAGATCCCTCAAGTGACGAAGATCCCTCGAGTGATGACCCCTCATGCGGGTTCCAGCACTATTAGCGGGGAGGCGTCGGCGCCTCTGCTGACAAGGGGAAAGGGAAATCACCAGTGCTGGGTCGGACCCGACACCCAAGAAGTGCACCTGGTCGCTGCCGTCAGACCCCTCCATTCCTCATCAGGATGCTGGAGTCTCGCTGCACCTGGCGTTAGGGGGTGCCGGTGGCGCCACTTTACCGCCCGAGTCCTCGACGAGCAAGAAGGGGAGGCTCCTCAACGCCTATGGGACCCCAGCGTTCCCTCGCCGTTCGGAGGAGCGCAAGACTTCGGGGATGCTGCCGACTCCTCCATCTCAGGAGCCCCCAGCACACGCAGCGGCCCTCGCCGCGGGTTTGGGGGGTCCGGACCCCCCCAACCCTTTCAGGAAGCGGTGGAACTTCAACGCCGCCCAGTAAGTCTGCATAAATTTCATCTTGGATGTTCCTTGCTGTGTGCTTACCCTGTAATATCCTTATGATTCGGGTTTGTCTGATTTCAGCGCAACCGCGGCTACTCCTTCTCCGTCCGCGCACCCTTTTGCTGGTGGGCATGCTGCTCCAGTCGGCTCACGAGGCTCCTCTACAGCCTCGGACCCTGCTCACGCGCACCGGGCTGCTGCCGCCGAGGTGCCCCAGGCCTTCGTGCCCGAGGCCCCTACAGCAGCTGCTGAGGGTCCGTAGCGCGCGCTAGCGACTGGTGCCGTGCCCGCCATTGACTCCGCATCCACCGGCTACTCAACACTGGCTGATGCTACCGCGCCAACTGACACTGCTACGTCGGCTAGTGCCACCGCCCCGGGTGGAGCTCCCGGAGCCGGCTTAGGAGTTGTCGGCAGCAGTGTTAGGGCCTTCGCTGGGGAGGGGGCCCCTGGAGATGACGCACTTGCTTCCAGCGGCGGTTCCCCCCGCCTTCTCCGATTGGGGGAGCTCTGGTCCCCGTCTCCCCGGTGGTCCTATAAATGGAGGACGATATTGAAGAGGTGGGGAGGCAGGAACCCGCGGCTATGGTGGAGCCCCTCCCCCTGTCTGAAGCCATGGCCGTAGCCTACTCCGGTTTTCAGCAGGCCCGGGCGGCCCTCGACCAGGAGAGGGAGAGGCTTGAGGACGAGGAGGACCGGCTCTGGGGATGGGCGAGGACCCTAGAAGCCCGGACCCGGTTGGCGAAGAGCTGGGTGGCGCAGCAGGAGGCGGTCGTCTGGGAGGAGATGAAAATCCTCGACCAGGAGCGTGATCTTATCGCTCGTCTGGACGTTGTCACCAAAAAGTTGAAGGCAGACGCCGCGGCAATCCATGCTGAGGCCAGCTCCCGCCTCCAGTCCTGCGAGGAGCTCCAACAGTTGTTATCTCACCGGGGGACTGCTCTTGCCGAACGGGAGCAGGAGTTGGCAGTGAAGCAGGCTGAGGTGGAGGCGACCTCCCGCTGGCTCATCCTCCAGCAGGAAGGGGCGAGAATTCGTGCCGACGAGCTAGACCGTCGGGATGCTGCCCTCGCTGAGGTGGAGCAAGCCCAGTTTGCTGAGCGCCAGGCTCTCCTGGACCACGAGTTCAACATCACCCTCAAGGAGGGTGACTTGATCCGCGGCGAGAGGGAGGTCAGCGAGCGCGAGAGGGCCCTGGCAGCCAAGGAGGAGCGGTTCCTGGATGGCGGCACCCGGGCGCTGGCGACAGCCCAGCAGGAGGTGCAGGAGCTCCGGGCGTCACGTTTTGCTGAGGCCCGGAAGGTCTGGGAGTTCCTGGGCGGTGCCAACTCAGCTCTGGTGCTGCTCAGCTTCAGCCCGGTGCGCGTGGGGGAACCAGCGCAGGAGGTGAGTCAGGTGTTCCCATCTCTTGACTCCACCAGCTCGAAGATGCATTCGTTGGGGGCCGTCATCGACAACTAGCTGGAGGCAGAAGGGAAGATGCTGGTGAAGGAGGTGGTGACGCACATTCTATCTTGCTACTGGAGCTGGTACCATGATGTCCCTCTTCAGCCGGTCCTCGAGGGGCCCATTGCCGAGAGGGAGGAGGCCGCCAAATCTGAAGCCTTAGATGTCGTGGTGCTTATCACCTCGAGATTCCAGCAGAGCGACTGAGGTCTCCCCATGCGCTGCTTGTATCTTGTGTTTCTTTCAGTTTTTCTTTGTAGTTATTTGTGATGATAGACCTTCATTTTGGAACGAAAAATCTGCTTGGAGTGCCCCTCATGCTTAGCATGTTTTACTTTTCAGCAATATCTTCTAGTTGCCTGTTGTTCCTTAGCTTCCCAGACCTGCCGTCCCCCAGAGTGTGGCCCCCTGGCAGGTGTGGCCAGTTGTTATGGGCACACCTGTCAAATACCTAGAACTTAGGGCGGACGGTTGCAGGGGAGCTTAGGATGCGTAGGTAGCGTTGTTATAACTGAGTATTCAAGGACGTCGACGGCGGGCCCCCTGGGGGTGCAGCTGGAGCTTCAGTCCGGCGGTGCCCACCATCTTTGGTGAAACGTCGACGGCGGGCCCCCTGGGGGTGCCGCCGGAGCTTCAGTCCGGCGGTGTTCACCATCTTCGATGAAAGGTCGGCAGCGGGCCCTCTAGGGGTGCCGCCGGAGCTTCAGTCCAGCGGTGCCCGCCATCTTCGTGGGTACTCTGACGGTTATTGCCGGAATAACTCCTCAAAGACCTGTGTATATATCAAAAATAGGAGAAGTAATTCTGTCCGCTGGTCATTTCTCCCCTGCTCTTTTTTAGTTTCACTTGACTTACGATCTTGGGTTTACTCATGGGGCTTGGGTAATTCAGTGCATCTGCAGCTAGGGCTCGCTATCCATACTACTTAAGGGTGGTCCACCTGGCCCCTAGTACTCAGCTGCAGCACTTGGGAGGCAAAGCGCATAGGCTTAGGGTACAGGACCAGGCTAAGCCGGTTGTGCCCCTGGACCTCCCTCTCGGCGTAAGCCTTTCCCGGGGGAGACCGTCTGGAGACACATGCCCCCGAGTATGGGAACATCCGAGGCCCCAGGCACATCGCAGGTACCTCAAGCAACCCCACCTGCAACCAGATAGCAAGGCTCCCACTATTTCTAAAGCAGGGAAAAAAAATGACAGGGCCCATGATAGATCACGAGCTATGGCAAACTTACAGCAATATCATAAAAAATTAAAGATAATTTTTTGAATGACAAACCCCATACAGGGCAGGACAACATTCTTTCATTGCGGTTTCCCATAAGATGGAACAGACTTTACAAGGGGAATGACCCGGCCCAGGCGACAAAGGAAGTCGAGTGCACCTACTTAGGGTTATGGACCAGGCTAAGCGAAATGTGCACTCAGAGCCCCATCTCTGTAGCCTTAGTTACCCTAAGTACTGTCCCTAGGCACTATGTACCTTTTACAATGAAATAAAATTGTCCTAACACTGGTCTAGGGGTAGAACTTACGGAGGTGCTCGATGTTCCACGGGTTGGGTAGTCGCTCTCCATCCTCTGTAGCTAGGAAGATGCACCCTGGGCGGCAAACCTCTGTAACCCAGAAGGGGCCCTCCCAGTTGGGGGAGAGTTTGTTAGCCCCTTCCCGGGAGAGTATGTGATGCAACACCAGGTCGTCTACCTTTAGCTCCCTACTCCGCATGGTCCTCTGGTGGTAGCGCTGGAGTGCTTGCCTGTACCGTGCATTTTGGAGAGCCACTCTCACTCGTCCCTCATCGACGAGGTCCACGTCTTCACGCCGGAGTTGGTACTGCGCGGCTTTGTCGTACATCCGAACACGGGGGGAGCCCATGGTGATTTCTAGGGGGAGGACGGCCTCTGCCCTGTACACCAGGAAGAAAGGCGTTTCCCCCGTAGCCCGGCTGGTTGATGTCCGGCTAGCCGACAACACACACGGAAGCTCATCTACCCAATTTGCACCATGCTTCTCAAGGTGTGAGAATGTGCGAGTCTTGAGACCCTTGAGGATCTCTGCATTGACCCTCTTGACCTGTCCATTGCTCTCTGGATGAGCAACAGATGCATAGCAGACTTGGATCCCAAGGTCCTTGCAGTATTATTGGAATGCTGCACTTGTGAACTAGGTCCCGTTATCAGTGATGATTCTGTTTAGGACCCCGAACCGGCAGACGATCGACTTGATGAATTTTACTGCTGACTGCTTGTTGATGGTGACAACTGGGACGGCTTCTGGCCACTTGGTGAACTTGTCTACGGCGACGTAGAGGTCTCGGAAACCTCCGATGGCTCTGGGAAAGGGTCCCAGGATATCCAACCCCCACACAGCGAATGGCCATGAGGGAGTGACATCTGCAGTGCCTGAGCTAGTGTGTGGATCTGCCTGGCATGGAACTGGCATGCCTTGCATCTCCTGACCATCTCGACGACATCCTAGAGTGTTGTCGGCCAGTAAAAGCCATGCTGAAAAGCTTTACCGACCAGCGTGTGGGATGACGCGTGGTTCCCACACTCGCCTCCATGGATCTCTGCGAGCAAGTTGCAGCCCTCCTCCGGGTAATGCATCGCAGCAGGATGTCATTGGCGCCACGCCAGTAGAGCTCCCCTTCCACCAACGTGTACCTCTTAGCCATGCGGACTATCCTCTCTGCCAATGCATGTTCTTCGGGAAGGATGTTGTCTTTCAAGTAGTCCCGGACCTCCGAGATCCATGCATCGGGACTTGCTTGAGCCTTTGGATCTTGGGCGCCCGGTAGCTCGGAGCCCCCAGTGGCGCATACCATCCTTGGTGGAATCCATGGTAGCAGGGCCGCCAGGACTACCAGCTTCAAGGTGCTGGGCTCGCCCCCTTCGCCTGGTTCAGCTGCCCGGGCGGTTGGTCGCGGTAACATCCTTGCAAAGACTCCTTCAAGCACTGGGGAACCTGTGGAGGCCTTCGTTGACAGGTCTTCTGCGATTGAGTTGTTGGCTCGGGGTACATGGCACAGGTCCAAGACTTCAAAGTCCTTCTCCAGCTTACGGACATGCAGCAAGTATGCTGCCAGCTAAGGGTCGTTGCAGCTGCACTCCCCTTTTGCTTGCTTGATGATCAGCTAAGAATCACCTTTAGCCAGAAGCTGACGGACATTGAGAGTCAGGGCAGTTTTTAGCCCAAAGATTAGGGACTCGTATTCGGCCATGTTGTTAGTCGCCTTGAAGTCGAGGCGCACCATGTACTTGAACTGCTCCCCAGTCGGTGTGAGGAGCAGGACCCCGGCCCCGGCCCCTTGCATCCACGAGGAGCCATCGAAGTAAAGCGTCCAGGGGGTTTTGGTGAAAACTGGAGCCTTGGGCACCGTTTCTCTGTTTTCCAGACCCCCTGGGTTTCTTGGCGATGGATTCCATTCCGCCAAGAAGTCCGCCAGTGCTTGGCTCTTGACTACATGTCGAGGTAAGAACTCCAGCTCGAACTCCGCCAGCTCCGCTGCCCACTTGGCGACATTGCCAGTCGAGTTGGGGCCGTGGAGTACGGTCTTTAGTGGGAAGGAGGTGACCACTGAAACCCGGTGAGCCTGGAAGTAATGCTGGAGCTTCGTCAATGCTATGAGCACTGCATACAACAGTTTGTGTACCTCCATATATCTTGTTTTTGCTTCATGGAGGACCTCAATGATGTAGTAGACCGGCCGTTGGGAGGTCAGAACCCTCCCTGGGGGGTCCGGAGCTCCTTGCAATGCGTCTGTATCCTAGGGAATGTGGCCCCCAGGATCTAGTCAGACCTCTGGGGGCTGGGACCCGGAGGGCACTTGGTCACTGGAGCACACAGTGAGGGGGTCCTCTGCTGGGTCCGGGCCCTGAGGCTCAGCTTCCTCCTCAGGGGCTCCCTTGGGTGCTTGCTGCGGCAGTAGCTCTGGCCGCTCTGCAACCAATACCATGTTGACCACCTCCGTTGTTGTGGTGATGTGCAGCAGAAGTGGTTCACCGGGTTCTGGTGCCACCATGATGGGTAGCGTCGTCAGGTGCTTCTTGAGCTCCTGGAATGCCGCTTCCGCTTCCTCGGTCCACACAAAGGGACCCGACTTCCGTAGAATCTTGAAGAAGGGCAGTGCTTGCTCAGCCAGTCTTGAGATGAACCGGCTGAGGGCTGCCAAACACCCTGCAAGCTTTGCACGTCCTTGATGCGGGCCAGCGGCCGCATTAGTTCTATTGCCTTAATCTTCTCTGGGTTAGCTTTGATTCCTCGGTGCGAGACCAAGAAACCAAGGAGCTTCCCTGCAGAAACCCCAAAGATGCACTTGTCGGGGTTCAGCATCGTGCGTGTTGTGTGCAGCTTGCTGAAGACTTGGGCTAGGTTGTCTAATAAGGATGTGCGGGCTCTAATCTTTTCCACGATGTCATCAACATACACCTCTACCAGATCTCTAATGAGGTCCCCAAATGTCTTATGCAGTGCACGTACAAAGGTGGGGAGAGAATTCTTAAGTTCATAAGGCATGGAGACATAACAATACAGGCCATCTACTGTTACGAAAGCAGTGTGTTCTTCATCTTCCCTAGACATTGGTATTTAGTGGAAACCAGAATAAGCATCTAGGAAACACAGAAAATCACGGCCTGATGTTGAGTCTACTATTTGATCTATCCTAGGTAGAGGGAATGGATCCTTTGGGCATGCCTTATTGAGGTTGGTGTAGTCGATGCACATCCAGAGTTTCCCGCCATCATTGGGGACGACAATAGGGTTGGCCAACCACTATGGGTGGTGGACCTCCCGGATGAAACCAGCATCGAGAAGCTTCTTGATTTCTTCACGGATGAAGTTATGTCGCTCAATGGACTGTTTCTTGGGCTTCTGTTCCACCGGTCGAGCGCCGGGGTAGATCTTGAGATGGTGCTCAATCACCTCTCAAGGGATCCCGGGCATTTGTGATGGTTGCCATGCAAACACATCAATGTTGTCCTGGAGGAAGGTGACAAGCGCGATCCCCGCAATGCGGGTTGTCTGGGCAGCCTCGGAGCCAATCCTGATGACCTTTACCGGGACGTCATCGTCGACTGGTTGCACACGGGGTGCAGAAGTGGAGGCCCGCTGTTTCGGGCCCTATTCTGGTCGACTCTCCTTCGCGCCTCCTGGAGCCGGAGCCCTCCCCACTGCGAGCACCAGGAGCTCCTCCAAGGCAGATATTGCAGCTGAGCGGTCCCCTCTGACCCTAAGGATGTCGGAAGACGTCGGCATCTTCAGGACGAGGTAGCCATAGTGGGCTACAGCCATGAATCTGTAGAGCGCCCGTCTTCCGATGATTGCATTGAAGGGGAGGTCTACGTCCGCCACGTCGAACAAAACGCTCTCCGTACGGTAATTCTCTGAGGTCCCAAAGGTCATCGGGAGGTGAATGTTACCATACGGGAGCATTTGCCTCGGTCCGACACCTGAGAACGGGCTCGAAGGTGTGAGCCGGGACATCGGTAGCTGCAGCTTCCGGAAGGCCGTCGTGGAGATGAGGTTGAGGCCTGCCCCACCATCAATCAGCACGTGAAAGACCTTCACGTTGGCGATGGTCGGGGACACCAGCAATGGGAGTATGCTTGCTCCCACCATGTTCTTCGGGCAGTTAGAGGCGTCGAAGCTGATTGCCGTGCTCATCCACTTGTGGTGGGGAGTCAGGCTCAGAGCGGGAGCCACTGCGGCCACTGCCCATCGCAGAGTCTTCACTGCATTTTGGGATGTGGGATCTGCGGCACCACCGTAGATGACGTGGAGAGTCTTGTGGTGCTCCTTATCACTGCTGGAGTTGGAGTCGCCACCCTCAAAGACGGCCTTCACCGCCCTCTGGGGTTCCTGGATCCCCATCTTGTTGTCATCCTCCTTTTCAGGATCAACCTTCTGTTTGCCCTCCCTCTGGCGGGGAGGCGCGCCCTCCTGGCGCTGCTGCTTCTGTTTCTGCTCGCGGAAGAGCTCTGCGAACTTCTTCACTTCCCGGCACTCGCTAGCGCTACGGCTATTTGTGCGGTGCACCGGGCACTTGAAGTCACGCTCCTCGGGTTCTGGTGACTGCCGAGGGCGCTTGTCTCTGTGCGGCGCCCGGGCTCCGCCGGGTGCCGCGGCCGCCACCGCATGGGCTCCGGGCTTTGGCTTGTTCTTGCCATTGCCCTTCTTCTTCTTGCCGCTGCTCCTTGCAGAGGCTCCTTCCTGAGTCGGCGTGGCCTCCCTTGCCTCTGAGGAAGGTTGGGAGTGCCAGTTGCGTCCCTTAGCTGCCTTAACACATCTGTCTGCCAGAGCGAACAGCTCGGAGAAATCACGCACTTCATCCATAGCTAGCTTCTCGAGCATCTTCTTGTCCCTCACACCCTGCCTGAACGCAACAATAACTGATGCGCTAGAGACATGAGGGATGGTGTTCCGTACCTGAGAGAACCGCTAGATGAACGATTGCAGCGACTCTCCAACGCGATGTCTAACGGCGTGGAGGTCAAGCTCTGTGCCAGGGTGCTTGTAGGAACTGCCAAAGTTCACCACGAACTATCAGCACAGCTCATCCGAGGAGGTTATGGACCCCTGGGGCAGGTTCATGAGCCATGACCGGGCTGGGCCGGTCAGGATGACGGGGAAGTAGTTAGCCATGATGGCCTCGTCGCCTCCTGCAGCTAGTATCGCGGTGGAGTAGATCTGCAGGAACTCGCTCGGGTTGACGCTCCTGTCGTACTTCTCCGGCATGTGTGGCCAGAACTTTGGTGGCCAGACCACAAAACGGAGATGAGGTGCCAGAGCTGCACACCCTTGGTTGGGGCTGACTAGCGCCGGTCGTGGCACTGCATACCCTGGGGAGCAGGTGGGCCTGCGTAAACGTGACGCTGCGGCGGTGCAGCGTATGCATGTGGAGGTGGAGGTGTGATGTACGCCTGGTATGGTGGAGGCACGGCGTGAGCCTGGGGCTCAAGGCCCGGCGCACTGTAATCTGCCTCGAGGTTGCGCCGTCGCTCCCTCTGTCGCTCGATGGTGACTCGGCAGTCTTCTCATGACCTGCGGCGTTACAGCCTGGTTCTCAGGTCTGTTGTTGAGATCCTAGTCGAGCGCGAGTCTGCTGTCTATCGGTCAACTGTTGGAGTCCGTGACAACGACACATGCATCGGCTGGGCATGTGTCTCCCTTGGTGGAGGTGCGTTGAGCACAACGGTGATGAGGTGGTCGACGTCGTTGATCCACTGCTGAGCTGCTCCCCGAGGAGCACCCCCAGCAGGTGGGTTGTGGAGTAGCGCACGCGCTGCTGCGAGTGCACTCTCTGGGCTTGCAGCCGGCGGCGCCATAGCTGCCGTCACGGCTGGAGTACGCCGTGGTGTGGCGTGCCGGCCCCCAGCTGGCGAGGTGACAGCAGGGCGACGTGAAGGTCTTGACCTTGCTGCTCTACATTGGGATCCCTCCCTAGAGCGAGATGATGCCTGGTCCTCAGCTACTGCCTGTCGCCGTGACTACGGCCTGGATGAACTGGCGTTGGAATGGCCGTTCACCATTGCTGCTGGTGGAAATCTTCACAGGGAAAAAGCCCCCTACCTGGCGCGCCAAATGTCGAAGGTCGTAAACGACACTTCCCCCGGACCTGCTTAGAGAGCAGCCCGTAGAGGTTCTTTAGATTCACGAGGGCTAGTCCCAGGAGATTGATACAGAGCGAGATGATGAACACAGAGGGTTTACGTGGTTCGGGCCACCAGAGCGTAACACCCTACGTCCACGGGAGTGTTTTTGTATTGCCTTCCTTGAGTGTGTATGAGTTTCGATCCCCTGTGAAGGTCGTCTGCCAAGTCCTTTTATAGTCCAAGGACTCCGCAGTCACAAGGTGGGCCCCAGGGCCCGGCAGGTGTCCCGGGGAGAGCCGAATCCTATACAAGATCTAGGATTAAATGCTATCTACTTCCCTTTGTCAGGGGCTTCAATGTGCCGTCCGGCCACGCCGTGCGCCAGGGCTACACATAGTTCTTAATGATGGCAGAGCATGTCTCGTCCGTCTTGTCCCCACAGCTTACCCGTCCGTCTTGCGTCGTGGGTCTGTACCGGCTGCTTGGACAAGACAGGACACTGGAGCCTTGACTTGTGCATGCACGACTCCGCTTCGCTTGGGGAAGGCGCGCGTACTTAATGCCTGCCTGAGCATCACACTCTTTCCTTTACTAAAGCCTCCTACCGCACTGAGTTGGTCGTCCACCACGTGGTCGCACCGGAGCCTGCCTCTGCGGGGAGTCGAGCGCCTGGCTGTACAGGCCACATGGCGCTTCTGGAGCCCACCTCCGTGGAAGGGCGGAGGCTCAGCCTTGCGGGCCACGTGGTAGTTCCGGAGCCCATCCCTGCAGGGAGACGGGCTTGGTCCCTGGGGTTCTACTGGCTATGTGGCAGCCCCGGAGCCCGCCTCAGCGGGGAGGCGAGGGTCCGGTTCTGCCAGCCACGTGGCAGCCCTGGAGCCCACCTCGACGGGGAGGCGAGGGTCCGGTTCTGCCGGCCACGTCGCTGCCCTGGAGCCTGCCTCGGCGGGGAGGCGAGGGTCTAGTCCTGCCGGCCACGTGGCAGCCCGGGAGCCCGCACCGGCGGGGAGGTAGGATCTGGTCCTTCCTTCCACGACGTGGCAGCCTCGGACTCTGCCTCCAAGTAGAGGTCGAGTCCTTAGCCGTTTTCTCCTTGTGTGTGGGGGTACCCGGTCTGCGGGGTACCGACACCAGCCATTCCAAGAAAACTCCGGATCTCCTTTACATTCTGCGGGGGTTCCCATTTTAACACGTCCCTCACTTTGGCGGGGTCAACCGATACTCCTCCTCCTGAGATGTTATGCCCCCAAAATGACACTTCTTTCAACCAAAACTGGCACTTGCTGATTTGGCATATAATTGATGCTCCCTCAATTTCTGCAACGTGAGTCTCAAGTGTTCCTCGTGTTCCTTCTCGTTCCTCGAGTAGATCGTAATGTCATCAATGAAAACCACTACAAATTTATCCAAGTACTTATTGAAGACCTTATTCATGAGGTATATAAAAATAGGCAGGTGCTTTTCTCAATCCAAAGGTTATTACGGTGTACTCATAAGATCCATACCGTGTCCTAAAAGCTGTCTTGGGTATGTCCGATGGTCTAATCTCCATTTGAAAGTATCCCGACCTCAAATCAATCTTGGACAAAACACAAGCACCCTTCATCTGATCAAACAAGTCTTCTTTGCGTGGAAAGGTATACTTGTTCTTGATTATTACCTCGTTGAGAGCTCGGTAATCCACACACATCCTCTGTGATCCATCCTTCTTATCCACGAAAAGAACAGGCGCTCCCCAAGGTAAAGAGCTTGGGAAAATAAAAGCCTTCTCTAGTTGCTCTTGAATATGCTTCTTGAGCTCCGCTAACTCCTTAGGAGGCATCCTATATGGCCTATTAGCGATAGGTGCAACTCCAAGTATTAAATCAGTAACAAACTCTATGTCGCGATCAGGTGGCATACCTGGCAACTCATCCGAAAACACATCCATGAATTCACACACCACTAGAATCTCCTCAATTGCGGCACCATTCATGTGATTCAGCTCCAATTGCTTTAGTGCATGTTTAGATGCTTCAAATTCTATGGTGATCCCTTCCTCGTTGGTCAACTTCACCTTCTTTGTGGCACATTCAATGACTCCATTGTGCTTCCTCAACAAGTCTCTACCAAGTATAATGTCCAATCCTTGAGAATCCAAAACAATGAGGTTGGCAAAGAAGTCTACCCCCCTTATTCTAAGGATTACTTTTGGACGTACTTTATTATCCCCATCTCTCCTCCAGGAGATTTAACCATTAGAGTATACTTCATATGATAGATAGGCAAACTATACTTGGCAACATATTTCGATGCAATGAATAAATGTGATGCTCCGGAATAAAATAACATAGTCATCGGGTTGGAGTTTGCGAGAAACATACCAATAACCACGTCATCCACTTGTTGAGCTTCCACCGTAGAGACATGGTTCACATCGCCACGAGCAAAACTCTGCTGTCCACGGTTCCCTTGCGGCTGCCCTCCATTGGATCTTGGGTTTTGTCTTGGAGAATTGCTTCCTTGACCAAGGCCTAACTTAGAACATTGAGTTGCAAAGTGTCTTGCTTCTCCACATGTATAGCACTTCCTAATAGCACCAGAATTTGGACGGGCTTGATTCTGCACATTCGCACTAGGAAAATTGGCACAAGGTGCATAAGGCATTAGAGGCCTAGGTGCATGCATGACGGGCCACTGCTTCACAAATTGAGCTAGGCGCGATGCATAACTAGGGCACTGTACAGGAGCAGAAGAGTTGTAATAAGGCGCATTGGGTGGTGCAACGTGAGGGGGCACATTGCTTCCTTGCGAATGTCCCTAATATGGTGCCTGCTCTTGTTATCTAGCTCCATCTCACTGACTTTATTCTGCAAAACAGTTGCTTTGTCCACTAGCTTCTGGAAGTTGGCATAATTACAATTCAGCAATTGTACTTGGATTTCATTGTTCAAGCCTCTAATGAACAAGTATTGTTTTTGGCTGTCCCGGCTCACATCCCCAGGTGCATATCTTGAGAGTTGAGAGAATTTATTGAGGTATTCACCCAAACTCGATCTTGCTTGCCTCGAGTTCTCAAATTGTTGTCTCTTTAGGGTCATAACACCTTCCGGCACATAATGAGAACGGAAGCTCTCCTTGAATTCAGCCCAAGTAATCCTCTTCTAATTCTCATGAGCATTGCATAAAGAGTCCCACCAATCGGTAGCTGCTTCAACAAGTTGATGAGATGCGAATAGCACCTTCCGATCACTGCATTGGACTATTGCAAGTTTCTTCTCCACGGACTTGAGCCAATCATCGGCATCCATAGGGTTAGCAACTTGAGCAAAGGTTGGTGGTCTAGTTCTCATGAACTCTCCCAATTGGTTATGAGGAGGCGGGGGTGGCGGCGATGGAGGCATGTGAAGCTGATTGTTGTTGTTGCCAGCCTGCAGTTGTCCCATAGTCAGTATCATGGTCTGCATGAGCTGGTTTTGCATAGCCAATAGCTGCTAAAGGTTGATAGCTCCCTGCACAGGTCCTTGTCCAATGTTGTTCTGAGGTACTCCATTGTTTTCCTCCTCATCATTGCCATCCCTCTGGTTGTGAGTCCTCACCATTTGAAGAAAAGCAAGAGATAAGAATTTAGAAAACGTCCCTAACTATATGCATCAAGGGATATGAAACTAAAAAACTATCTATACTAGCCTAAGTGGACATGGCAATGCTAAAGCATCCCAAAATCCTCTACTAAGCACACAAGCAACAAAACATAGCAAACAGCACACCAAGCAAAAACACATCAATTCCTGAGTGCTCCTATGTGCTCTAAAGTGTCCGTTATATGTAGGTTGCGTCCTATGGTCAACCTGGCTCTGATACCAATTTGTGACACCCGGTTCTGAAAACGAACCAAGTGAACGCATATGTGTGTCCAGGATGTTCAACACACATACCCAAGTGCATTCACAAAAGGATATACAGAAAATTACCACAGAACAAGATTAGTTAACCACTTTTTATATAGAATTCATAATATCCTCGATTACAAGATCTAATGAATAATAATGACAAGTTTGCGCTAATGCAGCGGAAATAAACTAAATGAGCAACTATGCAGCTAATAAATAGGGAATACATGGCGCAGCTCCAAACAACACCACAGGCAAGCTGACGGCAGACACGGCCTAGAACTCTGCATTATCAACATTATACTCCCAATCTTAACCTGCAACTGTTGGTGGGGGAATTGCAAGGGTGAGTACATGTCGTACTCAGCAAGTGTGGAAAGTATGACATGTAGCTGATACAAATGACGAATATATTAAAGGCTAAGTGCTAAAAAGTACATTAAAACATTTGAAAAGCAATATATTATGTGTATGTGAAGTAAACCCATCATAAACCATGTAGTTATCATAATACCAGTCCATACTTCCTTACCATCATTCATATACAAGATTTCTCATTACCATTAACCATATCCATTACCATAATTCAACCCGTAACCAGTACCAAGCATCCCAATACCAAAACCAAAGCATCCCAAATCCCAAGTTTCTTCCTAATCATGTGAGGGTTCAGGTTGCTCATGACCAGGAGCACAGCTATCATGACCCTGCAGAGGTTGTACCACTTTATCCACGTGTTTGTGATTTCATCACCTTTTGATGACTATGGAACCTCTATTATGACGTGTCTCACTTCCTTAGTTTTGTGTCCAAGAGATCACAAAATAGCCTTTACAAAGGGACTACTAGCATGTACGGACCCACACAGGTTTCACCGGTGGCGATGTCTTCAACTAAGCACATCTTCAACCAAGAGCCCCCTCTTGTGCCATTCGGATCCCAGGAGTCCCATCTCAAATCCAAACCCAATCTGACTCCCCTTCCCCGGTGCGCCAAATGATCCGCTCAATACTAGCAAAACCCTAATTAATCAGCTATGTCGCACCAATACTTGGCCTCGTGGTGGCACTGTAAATCCTGGAAGGTCGCTCCACAAACCGGTCCTTAGATCTAAAGCAAGCAAAACCACCATGACATCCAACCCAATCCACATACCATGCTTGCTTAGATCACCCATTACCATGTCATATTAACTAGTTCATATTAACCATAATCTCATTAATGCATAATTGAATGGTATAGTTGTTTTCCCATCCCAATTAATTAAGCAAAGCAAAAAGGTAAAAATCCCTTCCCGACTCTCTACCATATATTCCAGGTGACAAGGGTGGTTAAACAAAGCTAGTAAACTTCCTATCATAAAGATTCCCATCAAATTGACACGAGCATGCAGTTTTGAAACAAAACATTTATTGTAAAAATAGGATCAATATGTTCAAGGACACTTGCCTTGCTCTTGGACATGATTGGGATCAATTACTTCAAAGTTCTGGTATTGGAGGTCCTCCGCAGCACTCTCTAGCGCAAAACCTTCTATTCTGAGTGACAAACATACAAAGCAACAATCAAATTCAATAAGTGCACATATATTACTCAATATGACATAGCATGCATGATTAATGCAAATGCAAAGCAAAACTAGTTAATGAGTTGTTAAGAATATTTACTAACTAGTTCTAATGGTATTAAACAAGTTTGGATAGGTCTGGAATTGATTCGAAACAATTTAGAATTAATTTAGCAGAAAACAGTCAGCCAGATCGAACTAGTCCGCTATAGGGTCGGACTAGTCCGCCCTTCGCAGGAACATCGAGCTAGGGTTTTCTAGATAGACGTGAATTTGGAGAAACGGGGTTGAATTCATGTGAGAAAAGAGGAAGTAGAAGGTATACTAGGTTTTAGGACTCCAATGAATCAAGGGTTTTGAAGGAAACACTTGGATATTGACGATCTAGGGTTGATGAAGAATTTGAAGGTGAATTGTTGATGATGAACAAAAACTCGATGGAGATCTTGATCACTTGATCCTCTTTTGTTTCCCCCTCTTCTTCTTCTTGCTCGGGATCTCCTTCTCCCTCCTTGGCGGCAGCTATCCACGGGCTAGGGTTTGGGTGTGATTCAAAGGTGGCAAAAAGATGTGAGAATAGGGTGTTGGGTTGTTTATATAAAGGTGGAGGGCTAGGGTTTGATCGGTTTCGAGTTTGGAGTGGGTGGAGGCCGGTGTGGGGTCCCACATGGGCTCCAAAAATGGTTAGACACGACATCCTTGGGCCCACTTAAGGTAAAACCCAAAAACATGTCGTGGAACAAAAGATCAACTTGGAATCACGATCACCAGACATGTTTGCAAGAGGCCAGACTAGTCCAAAGTTAGTCAGAGAGAAATCGGACAAGTCCAGACTATATCAGACAAGTCCGAACTTAGTCAGAGAGGAAAACAGACAAGTCCATACATTTCTAGGGACTTGGCAAAATTTCCGAGGTTGGGATGACCGGACTAGTCCGCAAAGGGCCGGACAAGTCCGAAAATTGTACAAAGACGAAACCGGACTAGTCTGCATCAAGAAAGGACAAGTCTGAACAAGGTCACTGAGATATCGGACTAGTCCGCACCAAAAACGGACTAGTCCGCACTTCTCAGAACTTTTGAGTGTGGTTTTGCTCCTAATTCATTTTGAACTCTTTCCTTTTTATGTGGATTAATGTTAAACATGTATATGAACTTATGCGATGCATAATGCATGAAAATGAGGGTGTTACACCAGCGGGCACGCGTGCACTAAGGTGGACAGCGAGCGCGTGCTAAGGCAGCAGGCATTCGCGAGGCCAGTGTGAGCAGCGAGGCCGGCAGGCGGTCGCACGCACGAGCTCCCCTTATGATGTATCCATACTACAGTCTAAAAGTACGGCAGGTTTGAGCGGCCAGCACCTGAGCATCAATGCCATGATACTTCAGCAACTAAGACCCAACGCTTGTCATCTCATAGACTGGTGGATCTATTAACTAGCTAGCTACTAGCTTCAATGAATTCATATGTGAAATTATGTGAAAAATATATCTAAAGGTTTTTGAATAGTTATCAAAATTATGTTCAACTTTAAAGGTTATTAAAATGGAATCATGTCCATATTTTGAATTTTGCAAAAAAAGTTATACAGATTTTGTGTTCAAAGTTACAATGACAAATGTCAAAATCATGGTATAAATACAAATGATAATATTAAAACAGTGGTAAAAAAAGGTATATTTGTTGTTGTACGTCAAAATTAACATTGTTATTGACACTTAACGGACTTGTGGTAATTTTGAGTTTCAAATGAAAAAGTTATGGTAAAAACACAAATTTTGAAAATCTGGATCTAAATCACAATTGGGCTTGAAAACTATGGTCGAAACACAATTGCCCCTAAATCTAGCTATGATGTGTGTAAGAAATAATTATTCCCTAACATAATTGAGTTATATTTACGGTCAAAATTGGTATATAATGACCGTCAACAGTGACTTACCACCACTTTCGGAGAGCTCAAGAGTTGTACGATTACAAAGCTTTGCAAGATCCTTTTGAGTCTTTATATTATCTTCCGTTTTCCCTATCATATCCATGCATGTGCTTATGATACATTAGCTCATGTTACGCTCCTGATGCATGACATCAGTGTTGTGCACTAGAATCAACAACTTCACATACGATAGCTCCAATAGTCCACACATATGAGTCTAATTGTGTTACTCTCCATAACCTACAAAATATCCAGGACAACCTTCATCTGACACCAGTTTGTCAAACATATCAGAAATTTCTGACCCATTTAGATGTTTCGGTGGTCCTTTGTGACAATGGTGTCCTTTTTGAAGACATTATTCGGTTTCCTAAACATGTGATTTTGAGACAACCCACGTTTGTGACAATCGAAGTAGCATATCTTGCCTCCATGACTATGTCGAAAACAATTGTCATAACATTATCACCTTTGTCATCAACAACTTTGACAAACCTTGATTTACCATATTTTAAGTACTTGTTCTCTGTGCCATGCTCTTTCCAAAAACATTCATTTGTCTGAACACGCATCAATCTTCTCATATTTCATACTGAGACTAGAAAGTAATTTGTTTGACACATATATATATCTTTAGGCACTTTATGGGGCCGTGGAAGGATATCGCTGATCAATTTGATGAGATCATTGTAGCAATTATTAGAGAAGAAGTACTTATACTTAATTGTCATAAGTCTTGTCATGAAAGTAAGGAGGATCACTTCCGTGTGTTCATGCAGTGGCTCTTTTGAAACATGAAGAATGCTTCAACCTCCATTGTAGGAGGATCCTCCGTAAACTCTGACTGTATAGCTTCTAGCATCTCATCCATCCTTTGAACTCTCAAGCTATCATCATCCTCTTCCACTTCTTGTATAGCTTGAGAAGTTGTCTCGCCATGAAAGCTCCATGCCTTATAATGTGTCATGTAACTATTTTGACACAAGTGTATTGAAATTATCATTTTGTCCAAAAACTTTTTATTCTGACATTTCATACATGTGCGTCGCACCTTATCGATCATTGGAAACGAGAAAGCTCGATCTATAAAATCATCTGTCTTCGCAAACCACTCATCTGATTGACCACCTTTCTTGTTCCAACGAGTATACATCCAACTTCGGTCTTCACCCATGTTTGAGTCTACAGTTTAAAGCCAGAGTAATTATCATTACTTTATACTCTATTTTATGTCACTACCCTACATCTATTAGAAAGGATAGGTCCTAAACCCACCCAAGAGTGACTGAGAGGAACGTCCTTATGACGATAAGCAGGTCCGAACAGAGACAAAACTGCGGCAGCATAATCCTGTTGTTCTCAATCTGCATGCCCGAAAATGATGCAGCAGAGAACATTAGGGTTACACTGTCAAAATCTTGTCCGGATCAAGACTGCGCGGCTCATCATAAGCATGCCCCCTCGTTCACTATCAGGATATCCAAAAAATAATTCCGAACCTACACAACTCACATGTGTAACACATGTGAGATGGGCCGATTCGAAATGGGTGACGCATATTGTATATGTTACATTACTCATTCAATTTTGAGTCATTTATGAAGAGAGAGAGTGTGGGGAAGAATAGGGGGTGGCCGTGTTCGCACTTCAATGAACGTATCATGTACTACCCCAAGTTCGGAGACTGATAGTGAAAGTGGGTTAGAGATGAAACTTCTCCGTCGAGGTCCACCATCCATGCACGAGTGCATGGCGTCCTCACCGTCGCCGTACGCCTTTGTGCCTGTCTTGATGCATAGGTTATGACTATAGCTATCTCGACGGCTCGAACGCATTTCATACGTGTCGTGCTGTGTCGAGCCCTAAACGGGCTGTGTCGGGTCAGCCCAGAGCCCGTTTATTACATATACTAATTAAACATGTAATCAATAAAAGAACTAATTAAGCAATTAATAAATTAAGCTACTAATTAACAATACTCATATACATTAATTATGAAAATTGAAACTAACTAAATAGCATTAATGAATTAAATCGACTTATAAAACATTTAATCAACTAAATAAACATTTCATCCACAAATTTACATTTCATTAATCAAGAATAATTAAACAACTAAACTAATTACCAAAAAAATAAAACAACTAATATACAAATAAACTAAACTAATTAAAAAATATTAAACAACTCTAAACTAAACTAATTACCAAAAATATTAAACAACTATTGTACAAGTAAACAAGAATACTTAACAAAATTAGTATCCATTGATAAAAACTAATTAAAACTTATCAGAAAAAACTGAAAAATGGGGGCGGGATCATGGGATCTAGGTGGGGGTGGAGAGGGGTGCGGAGAGGCGGCGACAACACCGGGGAGGGCGATGTCTCGCAGTAGTGCGGCACTGGGGTGCGGCGGTGGTGTTGGGAGTGATGGTGGCGTTTGTAGAGGCGAAGACAACAGAGAGGGTGGCGGTAGCACAATGAAGGCGAGCGGGAGGGAGGTGGCAAACCTGGCAGTGTTAGGAGGCGGCGTCGAAGCCTACAGCGTCGGGAGGTGGCGGCGACGGCGAAGACGTCAGCGCGCTTGAGGGAGGCGGCGGTGTGTGTGAGGGAGAGGAGAGAGGCGGGCCTGGTCGGCCGGTTTAAGGTGGCCTAGTGGGGAGGGTGAATATGCAAATAAAATGAAAATGCAAGTAATTAAACTTTGTCCTAATCCTAGATTTCAATGTCCGAGTTGGGTCTGGACTTGTCCAACAGTGCCCGGACAAGTCTGACAGGGTGTCAGATAAGTTCGTCTTCTTGTGCAGAACAAGCCAAAGGAGTGAATTTTATCAATTCTAATGAAGTGAAATACACCCTATCATTCTAGAACCAGTATAGAGTATGAAACAAGATCTAAAACATGCTAGAACAAGTAGATGATCATGAAACCTTAGATGACCGCTAAAAATGTAAACACGGTGCGAAAATAAAAATAGAGACAATGGACACGGGATTTCTCACTGAGGTTCAGTTTCATAAAGAAACGTACGTCCCTGTTAAGGAGTCCACGAAGGATCGGGCCTTCACTAGCCCTTCCCTCACCAAGAGACTACAAAGGTCGTGCCTTGGTTCTTCCACTATCTTTAAGGGTGATACAAACTTCTAGAACACCGAAATCACACAAGAAATCATCGGGTGACGCATTACTGTCTAGGGTTTGCACTCAAGAGTAACAAACACAAAAAACTCAGGCAAACAAAGCAAATCGAATCAAAACTCAACCCCAAGCCACTTCTTTTTCAATCTCACAACCACTCTCTCACTCTTCCAAAAAATCTAAAGTTTTGGCTCTTGAAGGTGATTTCTAGGTGTAGAAGTGTTCTTGAGAGAGTTCAGAGCGCAGGTGCTCTTTTGGATGGTTAGGGTATGGCTAAGGGGGAATTTGGTCCCCTATTCATAGCCAAAAAGTGATTTTGACCATTGTTAGGCTACCCGCATTGTACAAGTCTAAAAAAATTTCAGACATGTCCGAGCTGATGGGCCCAGTGATGGTACGGCTAATTCTTGATTTCTAATTAGTGTGTAAAAGCCACTTTGGACATGTCTGACATGTGTCGGACAAGTCTGAGATACCAAGGTGGGGTTTTGTCTGACTTATCCAGCTTTGCACCCTTCGGACATGTCCGCATCGGACAAGTCTGAAGAACCTCGGACATGTCTGGGTTTATGCAGTGAGTATTCAGACATGTCTGGCCAAACTCGGTCAAGTACAAGTGGCCAGAGGACTTTGAATTTTTCAAAGTATTAATTGTGTAGCGACATCTTGGACATGTCTGACCCAACTCGAACCAGTCCGAGGGGCCAAATGACTTTGAATTTTTTTTAAGTCCTAGTTGTGCAGTGACAACACAGATATGTCCGATCCAATTCGGACAAGTCTGAAACTATTCAGGGACAACTCGGACTTAACTAGCCAAACTCGTACAAGTTCGAGTGGCCAGAAAGACTTAGAATTTTTCTAAGTCAGGGCAGGTCGGACAAGTTTGGCCTACCCCGGACAAGTCCGGTTTTGTGCAGGGAGAATTCGAATATATCCGAGCCCATGGCTCAAATAAGTCTGGACCTTAGATTAATTGATGTTTTAGAATTCCTACCCAAGGGGTTGATCTCTCATTTGATTCCCTAAGTTTATAACAGTCGTGTCCCTCTTTATAGAATGGTGTTTCCTACAACATAAGAAAAATAAAACCCTAATTCTATGAGTCATTCCTTTTTGCGACTTTTCTTCTTTTCAAAGTATTTTCAATAAAGGCTTTCCATACTATCGATTTCTTCGAGAACTCAACAATTTCGTTAGTTCTTTAGTTGTTTGTCGTTAATCATCAAAAATCTGCAAGGGTCCTAGATGCAGTTTCAATCTCCCCCTTTTTGGTGATTGATGACAACCAAAATTAAATTTTTCAATTTTGAGATAAATAAATATTTTTTAAGTGTTGAGTGAGTATGAGTATATGAGTAACACATTGAGAACGATCTCATACTCACATAACACTCGTGGGGTGTCTATATTGAAAGTTTTCAAGTGTGGTAAGCTGTGATGCACAGATGACATGACTTTAGCATAATTTGTGCAAAATCAACAAGATTACAAATAAGAGCATCACAATTGACAATTGATGATATCAAGACACAAAATGCATTAACCATTAATAACATAGTGCAAAACAAGCATAGAGATCAAACTACGAGATAAAAGCGATAAAAGTTACTACAAGTCCATGGAGTCTCCACACACACACGACTCGAAGAAAACTACACTACTTCTCTCCCTTTAGCATCAAAGCACCAAAAAGTAGAAAAGCCCTAGTATACTACTCTTTGACATCATCGTCGTCCTCGTCATCGTCATGGTCGCCCTTGGAGGAAGAAGAGGAAACTACTGCGAGAGGAGGAGGGGTGCTCAAAGAAGCTCTAGCGGTGAAGAGAGCGAGCTCCTCCTCGGTGAACTCCAGGAACTCGATAGGCAGCTCATCATCGCTGTTGTCAGAGACTGGAGCTCCCCAAGGGGGAAGCTGTAGGTGCTCCTGAATCGCTACAAGATCCCTTTGATTTCTCTCAGTGTTCTTCTTTGCCTTCTATGCATTGATGTATGCAGACCACAAGGCAGAGAAGATGCTCTTGAAGATCTTGAAGAGCCCTGTGGTACAAGACGGTTGCTAAGGAGTTGGAGATGGTGAAGGAGAGCGACGATGTCGTCTGGTGAGGCTAGGCTCAGAAGGAAGTGTCTATTGGTATTTATTAATGTCTACAGGTCATCCTAGCAGCAAGGCTAGTTCTGTAGAGCCACTAGGCTAACCTAAGCCAAAGCAAGATGAGTTCCATAAGTGCACGGAAAGTACCACTGTATCATTTCACCCGAGAGTATTCCCTAGGGTGTCGTATTTGTTTATCTCAAAGGAAGGCAAGAGAGAAGAGTGGCATGTTCAAGGAGAGAAGGGGTGTTCTAGTGAGAGATCCGGTGGGATGGATAAATGATGTAGTGGGATAGTGTGACACACACCTAAGAAAACTACTCTAAAGGGTAAGAATGTCCTAGTGGAGGCTAAGTTAGGGATGGAGCTACTCCTACTGTGCTTTAAGTATTTATATACATAGTCAACCAGTGTACATATGGGTATGCTAACGATGAGTACTAGGGCTTAGTGGTCCAACACATAGGGCACGGGTTGACCCCTGACAACATCAGGATGATTCTCTCACGAGCCTACGGCCTAGCCGAACGTGGGGGATTATGAAGGACGAACAGGGCTGTCACCACCTGCCGTCTAACCCTACAAATTGTGGGTCTATGAGACATCCAACACTACTTAACGATCTAAGCACCAAGCTTACATCCTAAGTAAAACCTTAAGAGCTGCAGTACAAGTACCTTCCTAAGGCAATGACTAAGCTAAACATCGTTGAAACCAATGTTGGGACCAAGCACTAAACTACTCATATTAACATAATCATATTAATACCTAATTAGACTATAGTGGTGGTGTATGATGTTTATGATAACATGATATGAGCATTATAACTAGATCATAGTAACATCTACAGCTATCACATACATGGACTCCACAACCAAACAAGGAACGCTTTATCCAAGTATATGAATAAGTAAAGACTAATGATATTAATATAAAGCATAATGTCACAAATAAAAGAAATGATACATGAGTCATACCTTTCCCCATTTTTACTTGGGACTAGAGGCTCCTCTCTACAGCCTATCTCCGCTAAGGACTAAGAGAGCACTGGTGTAATACAAGAGAGAATGCTTGAGTGGAGTGTGGGAGAAGTAAGGCACCCCCTATTTATAAAGGAGTTGATGTGCTTCCCGCCACAATTAGTGCGCGAATCAGTTTTCACCGCCTTCAGGGAGCCATGAGGACCTAACACGTGGAAGATGGTCGGGTTTGGTGCCAGGGCCAAGTTGGCCGAGCAAGGGGATCAGCCGACCTATTCCTAGCCCCCCTTCCTTCCTCGTGTGAGTTGCCATTGGATTCCCTCGGATAAGCCTGGGAATGGGTCCATTGATCCATGTGATACCACAAGTCGTCGCGTGATTGGCCGGAGTATTGCTCCCCTCATTCTTCATCATGTCTGCATAAAAACTCTTGCACGCACTATTTCTCCAAGTACAAGTGGAATTATGTTAAATCTAACTATGATGTGTGTAAGAAATATTTATTTCTTCACATAATTGAGTTATATTGACGATCAATATTGGTATATAATGACTGTCAACAGTGCCGAAGGAGTTGCCCTGGCAGTCCTCACAGGGTGAAGAGCCGCCGAAGGCATTTGGGGCACAAGGTGTCAATGTGGCACATCCTTTACAAACTTCTTTTGAGAGACATACTAGATCATCTTCCTGATGTAAGGAGCAGAGCAACATGACTGAGCCGGGTTCTCCAAGGCAAGATATATCTCCTATAGACATAGTCGAAGACATTGAAATTATTCTCTCCTTGAAGCCACTTGAGGAGGTTCCTTGAATTTGAGTTGAGGCAGTTGGCATCTCCATCCTTTGGTGCCAAAGTCTTCCTAGTGATGTGGTTAATCACTTGGTAGAAGGGAAGGAGTCCATGGGAGAGAGGCAAATTTCATCCAAGGTCGTGGTCGTAGAACTTAAGTATCTCATCCGCCTGAAGGATGTCTTCTGCATGGCTCTTGTCCTCATACTGGAGAGTTCGGTAGAGGCCAAAAATTCGAGCAAAGTCTTCATAGGACATGGAGTATCTCTCTCCATGTGTCATTCAGTTAATGCTTTTATCGAAGTTGTAGAAGACTGTAGCAAAGAACTGAAGTATCACCTCCACATTTCATGAGTATTGCATCGCCATGAAGTCCTTTACATTGTGAAACTCACAGGCCTCCATCACCTCAATGAAAAGTGAGCTATAGTTTTGCTTCAACACCTCCTAGTCGATCCACTACATCTCAAGTACAAGATTCTTGTTTCCCATCAAAACGGACCGGAAGTAGTCCATGTGAAAGAAGCTCCAAAAATGAGGATCTATAGCAATCTTGTTTGAAGAATAGCAAGGTTGGTCTCGTTGTTCTCCGGCCTCTTTGATGTTGCCGCGGTAATCCATCCTTTTATTAGCCGCCTTGTGTTACTCGTCGAGGCGGAAGCAGGCCAATCTCCTCAACGGTGGCTGCCCCCCCTGTCCACTGCCCTGGCCTTGGCTTGGCTCCCGAATAACCAAAGCAGTGCTCTGAGGGGCCCTCTTCATCGCTTGAGGGACATGGGAGGAATCCCCTCTATCTTGACACTTCTTGGACCTCCACTCGGGCTGAGAATCTCTAGCCATGATTTGAGATAGATAGGACAAGGTTAGGAAGGATTGCAAGGTCCTCGATACAAATGGGTTAAGATTTTGCAAAGTTTGTGTTATAAACTATGTAAGCTCAGATAAGTTCAAAGTTTCAGTCGGATATTTCCAATCAGGTCAGACATATCTGAAGCAAAGCTTCAGACTTGTCCGATGTGCCTCGGACTAGTCCGGGTCACGGGTCGGACATGTCCGAGCCTGACAGTTCTCTTGTACATGAGCATGCATTTTTTTTCTTGTAGCTATGTTTTCTACTCCTCTTTTCTTTTCAATATTTTTGAAGAGATAATTATGCATGAAAATTGTGGAGTATCTTTTGATGGTGGAATGGTATGATGGAATTTTGCTAACTTCTCATGTAGAAGTTTAGCATGTGCCCGTGAAATCGTGATCTTAAAAGCATGAAATGGTTCTCACATAGGTCGATGCTAGTTTGACTAGGCTCAGTGTGAAGGAAAATATCATATGCATAGAGTTTATCAAATTCAAATCATCATATGGCTTTGGTAGAAATTTCTATCAAATGAGGAACTCCCATTTTAAATGTCTCTAAAAAATCAGGTTTCACTTGCAACTAGGATATTAGCAGCTCTTATCACTATATCATATCCCATAACAACCTAGAGTTGGACTTAGCCCTTGCTACCCACAAATTCCAAGTTTAAGGCAAGGGTATTCTAAGCCAATAAACTCAATACTTAAAGAATACTAAGTTGTATGCAAGGGACTAGAGAAAATAAAATAGAGCAACTATTCATCATTTCAACTTATGCAAAGTAAAAATATTCCTACCGCACATCTTTTATTTTATTATCCTAACCTATACTACATTATTTTTAATAAAAAAATTAGATGCAAATGTCGTGGAAAGAAAGAAAGAAAATAAAGTAATACAAGCTACCTTAAGTGGGGGTCCTCCCCCAAGCTTGTCCTTCTCAATCTCCGTGATAAGGGTTGAACCCTTGACGATGGAAGTAGGCCATGAGGTCAGCCTGTTGTTTTTGTAGTGTGGTGTTGATGTTGTTGAACTACGCGCCAATTTGTTGCTGCCAGTCGTTGGTACCTTGGATGTGGTCTTGAATTGTGTTGAAGTTGTTGCCGGTCCTCACTTCAAGGTCTCCCATCCTTTGAGTGAGTTCCACCATTCCTCGGCCAAGGTCACAAGAACCTCAGGCTGAAAAGGAACAATGTGTACCCATCGGTGGAGGAGGCAAGCAATGTGACACCCGGTTCCGAAAATGAACCAAGTGAAAGCATATGTGTGCCCAAGACGTTCAACACACGTACACGAGTGCATTCACAAAAGGATATAAATAAATAACCATAGATCAAGATTAATTAAGCACTTTTATTACACAATTCAGAATATCCTCAAATACAAGCTCTAATGATCATTAATGAAAAGTTTGAACTAATGCAGCAGAAATAAACGAATTATGCAACTAAGCAAACTAAGCAATAAGGGTAGCGCAGCTCCAAGCAACACCACAGGCAAGCTGACGGCAGCACACAACCTAGAACTCCTCATTAACGTCGTGATACTCACAAATCTGACCTGCAACTGTTGGTGGGGGAATTGCAAGTGTGAGTACATGTCGTACTCAGCAAGTGTGCGAAAGTATGTAATGTAGATGATACAAATGACGAATATAATAAAAGATAAGTGCTTAAAAGTACATTAAAACATTTGAAAAGAAATATATTATATGTATGTGAAGTAAACCCATCATAAACCATGTAGTTATCATAATACCAATCCATATTCCATTACCACCATCCATATTCCAGATTTCTCATTACCATTAACCATATCCATTGCCATAAACCATAATACCATTCCATAACCAGTACCAAACCATTAATGTTTAATAACTATTACTAATAGTTTCTAACATGTTTGGACAGATTTGGAATTGATTCGAAACAATTTAGAATTAATTCAACAGAAAATAGTCAGCAAGACCGGACTAGTCCGCTATAGGGTCAGACTAGTCCGCCCTTCGCAGAAACAGCGAGCTAGGGTTTTATAGATCAAATTGAATTTGGAGAAACGGGGTTGAATTCGCGTGAGAAAGAGAAAGTAGAAAGTATACTAGGTGTTTAGACCTCTAATGAATCAAGGATTTTGGAGGCAACACTTGGATCTTGACGATCTAGGGTTGATGAAGAGAACTTGATGGTGAATTGTTGATGAAGAACGAAAAATCGATGGAGATCTTGATCACTTGATCCTCTTTCGTTTCCTCTCTTCTTCTTGCTCGGGATCTCCTTCTCCCTCCTTAGCGGCTGCTATCCACGAGCTAGGGTTTGGTTAGTCTTTCAGTTGTGGCAAAGAGATGTAAAATTGGGGTGTTGTGTTATTTATATAGGGGTGGAGGTGGTAGGGTTTGACGGAATTTGAGTCCACGGTGGGTGGAGGCCGTGTAGGAGGTCCACATGGGCTCCACAAGAGTTAAGCACGACGTCTTGTGCCCAATTAAGGTGAATACCCAATAACACGTCGTGGAGAGAAAGATTGAATCTGAGTCGGGCACACCAGACAAGTCCGCTAAGGGACCGGACTAGTCCGATGTTGGACAGAGACGGAAATGGATAAGTCTGGTCGGAGGTCCGGACAAGTCCGGTCTTTGTCTAGAGAGGAAAACGGACAAGTCCGGTATGGATCAGACAAGTCCGGGGAATTGGTAACTTATTCGAAAATCGGACCAAATATCAGACTAGTCCACACTCTATCACGGACAAGTCTGGAATGGAACAAAGAATCGATCGAACTAGTCCGCAGCTAAAACGAACAAGTCCGGAGGGCAACAGAGAGGGAAACCGGACAAGTCTGTACTTCTACAAACTTTTAAGTGATGTTTTGCTTCTAATTCATTTTAAACTCATTCCTTTTTATGTTGCTTAATATTAAACATGTTTAAGAATGTATGCAATGCATGATGGATGAAAATGAGGGTGTTACAAACCTACCCCCCTTAAAATGAATCTCGCCCTCGAGATTCGATGCGGAAGAGAAGAGATAGGGAAATTCCTTCTTGATATAATCCTCCAGCTCCCAAGTTGCCTCTGGTTCTATGTGATGCTTACATTGAACTTTAAAAAAATCTAATAATCTTGTTTCTTGCGACTCTCTCCTTGGTTTCCATGATTTTGACCGGTTACTCAGCATAAGTCAAATCAGCCTCTAATTCCAATTATTCCGTTGGCACTTGTTCTTCTGGCACTCCCAAGCACTTCTTGAGATGGGAAACATGAAAGACATCATGAACGTCGGAAAGATGTGCTGGCATCTCCAACTTATATGTCACTTCTCCTCTTTTGTCCAAAATCTTGAACTGTCCAATGTATCGAGGCGCTAGCTTGCCTCTGATATTAAACCTCTTATGATCTCTCATTGGTGACACCTTAAGGTAGACGAAGTCTCCCACTTTGAAGTCTAGTTTCCTTCTCCTATCGTCGGCATAGCCTTTTTGCTTTGATTGAGCAGCCCTCAAGTTTCACGAATAATCTAAACTTGTTTCTTAGCTTCTTGCAGCATGTCAGGTCCAAACACTTGATTTTCTCCTGTCTCATTCTATAACAAAGGTGTCCACACTTCCTCCCATACAGTGCTTCAAAGGGTGAAATTTTCAAGCTTGCTTGGTAACTATTGTTATATGAAAATTATGCATATGGCAAGCTTTTGTCCCAACTTCTTCCATGCTTCAAAGCACAAGCTCTCAAAATTTCCTCTAAAATCTGATTTGTCCTCTCAATTGGTCCATCTGTTTGAGGGTGATATGCTGAGCTGAAATTCAACCTTGTTCCCAATGCTTCATGCAATTTCTGTCAAAACCTGGAGGTAAACTGATAACCTCTATCCGAGAATATTTTCTTTGGGACTCCATGTCGACACACAATGTGCTCCATATATAGCTTTGCCAGCTTCGCGGTTATTAGGTGGTCTTGATAGGAATAAAGTGAGCTGACTTAGTTAACCGATCCACAATTACCCAAATTGAGTCATAACCAGACTGGGTACGCAGTAAACCAACTATAAAGTCTATTCCAATCTCTTCCCACTTCCATTCTGGAATCTTCAATGGTTACAATAATCCAGCTGGCCCTTGATGTTCCGTCTTGACTCGTTGGCACACATCACACAATGCTACATATTCAGCTATGTCCTTTTTCATGTTGGCCCACCAATAACATGTCTTCAAGTCTTTGTACATCTTCGTACAACTGGGATGAATTGAGTGTGGCGAGTCATGTGCCTCTTTTAGTATTGTCTCTCGAATATGCATCACATTAGGCACGACAATCCTTTTTCCAATCCATAAAGTACCGTGGTCATCCTCATCAAACCTGAATTCTCTTCCCTCTTGGGTTCTTTCCTTGATATCTTGGATTTCCTCATCCTTTGTTTGACCCTCTCGAATCTCCTGCTCCAAGGTCGGATTTAACTCCATTATCCCCATCTCATTCACAAATCCAAGATTCAACCATTCAAACTCCTTGTATAGCTCAGATGTCAGCTCTCGGACCGTGAGCTCATGATTTACTCCTTTCTGACTCAAAGCATCAGCCACTACATTAGCCTTCCCTAGATGATAGTTGGTCCCTACATCATAGTCCTTGATGAGCTCAAACCATCTTCTCTGCCTCAAATTCAGATCCGTTTGTGTGAAAATATACTTAAGACTCTTATGATATGTTTAAATTTCACACCTACGTCCAAGGATATAGTGTCTCCAAATCTTCAATGCATGTACCACGGCTGCAAGTTCCAAATCATGCGTTGGATAATTTTGCTCATGGTACTTCAATTGTCTCGATGCATAGGCTACCACTTGACCTTCTTGCATGAGCATGCATCCAAGTCCTTGCCTTGATGCATCACAATAAATATCGAAACTTTTGCTCACATCCAGCAATATCAAGACATGTGCTGTTGTCAACCTCTTCTTAAGCTCCTCAAAACTGTCTTGACAAGCTTGAGTCCATTGGAATGCTTTCCCCTTCATTAACAGTTCCGTCATGGGCCTGGCTATCTTGGAAAAGTCCTTGATAAATCGATGGTAATATCTAACCATTCCAAGGAAACTCCTTATTTCCTTGACATTCTACGGTGGCTCCCATTTTAGCACATCTCTCACCTTTCCTGGGTCAACTGATACTCCTCCTCTGGAGATGATATGCCCCAAAAATGATACCTCTTTCAACCAAAACTGGCACTTGCTGAACTTGGCATACAATTGATGCTCTCTCAATTTCTGCAATGTGAGCCTCAAATGATCCTCATGCTCCTCCTTGCTTCTCGAGTAGATCATAATGTCATCAATGAACACCACAACAAACTTATCCAAGTACTCCATGAAGACCTTATTCATGAGGTACATAAAATAGGCGGATGCATTTGTCAATCCAAAGGGACATAACTGTATACTCATAAGATCCATATCGTGTCTAAAAAGTTGTCTTGGGTATGTCCGATAGTCTAATCTTCATTTTAAATTATCCCGACCTCAAATCAATCTTGGAGAAAACACAAGCACCCTTCATCTGATCAAACAAGTCCTCTATGCGGGCAAAGTATACTTGTTCTTGTTTCTCACCTTGTTGAGAGCTCGGTAATCCACGCACATCCTTTGTGATCCATCCTTCTTATCCACGACAAGAACATGTGCTCCCCAAGGTGAAGAGCTTGGGCGAATAAAACCCTTCTCTAGTTGCTCTTGAATATGCTTCTTGAGCTCCGCTAATTCCTTAGGAGGCATCTTATATGGCCTCTTAGTTATAGGTGAAGTTCCAGGTATTAAATCAATAACAAACTCAATGTCGCGATTAGGTGGCATACCTGGCAACTCATCCGGAAACACATCTAAGAATTCACAGACCACTGGAATCTCCTCAATTGCGGCACCATCCATGTGGTTCAGCTCTAATTGCTTCGGTGCATGTTGAGATGCTTCAAATTCTATGGTGATCTCTTCCTCATTCGTCAACTTCACCGTTTTTGTAGCACATTCATTGACTTCATTGTGCTTCCTCAACCAGTACATACCAAGTATAATGTGTCCAATCCTTGAGAATCCAAAACAATGAGGTTGGCAAAGAAGTCTACCCCCCTTATTCTAAGGCTTACTTTTGGACATACTATATTTGTCCTCATCTCTCCTCCAGGAGACTTAACCAATAGAGTATACCTCATATGAGAGATAGGCAAACTATACTTTGCAACATACTTCGATGCAATGAATGAATGTGATGCCCCAGAATCAAATAACATAGTCGTCGGGTTGGAGTTTGTGAGAAACATACTAATAACCACGTCATCCGCTTGTTGAGCTTCCTCCGTAGACACATGGTTCACATTGCCACGAGCAAAATTTTGCTGTCCACGGTTCCCTTGCGACTGTCCTCCATTGGGTCTTGGGTTTTGTCTTGGAGCATTGCTTCCTTGACCAATGCCTGACTTAGGACATTGAATTGCAAAGTGTCCTGCTTCTCCACATGTATAGCATTTCCTAACTGCGCCAGAATTATTGGGACGAACTTGATTCTGAACATTTGCACCAGGAAGATTGGCACGAGGTGCAAAAGGCATTGGAGCCCTAGGTGCCTGCATGACATGGCGTTGCTGCACGAACTGAGTTGGATGCGGTGCATAACCAGGGCATTGTATAGGAGCAGAAGAGTTGTAATAAGGTGCATTGGGTGGTGCAAAGCAAGGGCGCACATTACTTCCTTCTTGTTTTCCTTGGTATGGCGCCTTCCTCACGGTGTCTTGCTCCATATCACGGACCTTGTTCTCAACCACAATTTCTTTGTCCACAAGCTTCTGGAAGTTTGCATAATCACAGTTGAGCAATTGCACTTGGATCTCATTGTTCAATCCCCTCATGAACAAGTATTACTTTCGGCTGTCCCGGCTCACATCCTCAGGCACATATCTTGAGATATGAGTAAATTTATTGAGATATTCACTCACGCTTGACCTTCCTTGCCTCAAGTTCTCAAATTCTTGCCTCTTTAGTATCATAACACCTTCCAGCACATAATTAGAACATAAGCTCTCCTTGAATTCAGCTCAAGTGATCGTTTCCTGATTTCCATGGGCATTGCATAGCGAATCCCACCAATCGGCAGATGCTCCAACAAGTTGATGAGATGCGAATAGCACCTTCTCTCGGTCACTGCATTGGACAATAGCTAGCTTCTTTTCTACAGACTTGAGCCAATCATCAGCATCCATAGGGTCAGTGGCTTGAGCAAAGGTTGGTGGCCTAGTCCTCATGAACTCCCCCAATGAGTTATGAGGAGGTGGGGGTGGCAGTGGAGGCATGTGGGGCTGATGGTTGTTGTTGCTAGCCTGCGGCTGTCCCATAGTCTGTATCATGGTCTGCATGAGCTGGTTTTGCATAGCCAGTCGCTGCTCAAGGTTGATGGCTCCCTGGGCAGGTCTTTGTCCATTGTTGTTCTGGGGTGCCCCATTGTTCTCCTCCTCATCATTGGCATCCCTCTGGTTGTGAGTCCTCACCATCTGAAGAAAAGCAAGAGAGAAGAATTTAGAAAACGTCCCCAACTATATGCATCAAGGGATATGAAACTAAGCAACTACCTATACTAGCCTATGTGGACATAGCAATGCTAAAGCATCCCAAAATCCTCTACTAAGCACACAAGCAGCAATACATAGCAAACAACACACCAAGCAAAAACACATCAATTTTTCAGTGCTCCTATGTGCTCTAAAGTGTCCGTTCTATCTAGGCTTCATCCTACGGTCAACCTGTGGCTCTGATACCAATTTGTGACACCTGGTTCCGAAAATGAACCAAGTGAACGCATATGTGTGCCCAGGACATTCAACACACATACACAAGTGCATTCACAAAAGGATATACAGAAAATTACCACAGAACAAGATTAATTAAGCACTTTTATTACACAATTTAGAATATGCTCAAATACAAGCTCTAATGATCATTAATGACAAGTTTGAACTAATGCAACGGAAATAAACTAATTATGCAACTAAGCAAACTAAGCAATAACGGTAGCGCGGCTCCAAGCAACACCACGGGCAAGCTGACGGCAACACACAGCCTAGAACTCCTCATGAACATCGTGATACTCCCAAATCTGACCTGCAACTGTTGGTGGGGGAATTGCAAGGGTGAGTACATGTCTGTCGAAGTGTGCAATTGACACTTCTCCTGGTACTACTAGATCGCAGCCTGCAGAGGTTATTGATTGGTTGGGGCGTGCGTGAGATTACGAACAAGATGATGACACGAGGGATTTTACATGGCCGCCTGAGCGTAACACCCTACTCCATGGGTTGTGTGTTGTATGTATGAATTTGAGTAGTCCTTGTGAGCGTATGAGCTTGCTTGTCCATGTACCGTGTGGTGCAACCCTTTTATAGTCTAAGGACTGGCCGTTACAACACTTGCCTAGCCCGACATGTGGTCCTGGCGTAGTTAATAGCCTAATACACGATCTAGAGTATTAAGTGTGATTAACAGTGTGATAGTGTGCCTTAATTATGGTGTTATCTTTATTAACAATCCACTGACCATGTGTTGATAATATGGCATTAATAACACATAATTAGGTCTTGAAACTTTCACTTTAACTGTCCCTCGAAAGTTCGAGCCATTGGAGATCGGTCAGTCTTCCGTTGAGGTCCTAGGTACGGAGACTCGACACGTGGCAGCTCTCGAGCTTCCCATCGTGGGGAGGCAGGTCTGGAGCTACTATACACGTGGCAGTACCGGAGCTTCCCTCTACTTGGGGTTAGCTCCGGGGTCACTGGACAAGTGGCAAGACTGGAGCTTCCCTATGAAGGGAGTTAGGTCCGGCCTTGTGTTACACATGGCAATGCTGGAGCTACCCAAATGAGGGAGGCGAGTCTAGTACTGTGCAACACGTGTGGCCTTTGGAGGTCTCCAACTTGGACTGGCGAAACTCCTTAGCATTTCTTGCGGTATCATGGGGTACCCGGTACGCAGGGTACCGACAGTGGCCCCCGGGCCCACCTCTGGAAACCCTTTGGGTTAAGTTATTCCACGAGAGGTGGGGCCATCTTCGATTAACGCGCTGCGGCTTCAAAGGTCTTCTGATGTGCCGTTGGGGCAATGGTCTGCTATTAAACCACTGCAGTGTGGCTTCTTCTTAATGTAGCAGGTGAGATCTTTGCGTGCGGATCTCACGCAATTGAAGGTCGCCGGTTCCCAATGTGAAAAACATATCGGTTCAGCGCGCCTTGTCAGGCTGCCGCTCTCGGGCTTCCAACCTACCATCATGACAATGGTTCACCTAGCTTAATAACTTCAGCCTTTCTGCCAGAGTGGACCCGGTCCCATTCGTCATTGACAGGGTAGGTTTTTGAAAATGTGATCTCGATCCAATTGTTGTTTCCATCCAAGCGTTGTGGTGTCTTACTTGAGAAGGAAAGCGAGCACGATTTGAGGATTCTTTACGTTTTCGATCGAACTTGTTCTCGGAGCCCCCAACCTTCGCATAGCCTTCCTCCTTTAACTCCACTTTGCCACGATGGAGTTGGGTCTTGCCCGCAGCAAGGTCAAGACCAACGAGGAGATGGTGAGTGTTTGGACCTACATGGGGTGGTCCAGCGATTCCTCACCGCGGCATTTGCTTCGACAAGCTCCCCTTCAAGAAGGAGTGCACCGGAGATATGGTTTACTTCTCGGGTACGCCATGGTGGGTCTGATCCCGCCTTTCTCAAGCTTACTCTTGGTGTTACTGTATTTTTACGGCCTCCAACTTTATCATCTCGGCCCCCACTCCCTCTTGCTAGTGGTGACTGTCGTCCACTTCTGCGAGATGTGGGTGGGAGTGCCTCCCTGCATTGAGTTGTTTCAGACCTTCTTCACAGTCCACACCACCGGCAAGAGGACGGAGCTCATCGGCTTCTACTACTTTGTGAAGCAGAAGAATTACCCCTTCAAGTACATGAAGACCTTCCCCTCCGGCAAGTGGGACGATTGGAAGAAGTACTGGGTGATCATCACTGTGGAGGAGCATGAGAGGCTGGAGCTCCCCAAGGGCCTTCCCAATGTTGACACCGATGCCTAGAATGTAGTTTCAGAACTGTTGGATGCGTACAAGCCCATCCTGGAAAGGATCAAAAAATGCATAGAGGGAGGAGTGACCCCTCAAATGGTCTTCGGCAATTTCTTGGTGAACAGGTGGGCTCCTTTGAAGGCTAGGGAGTGGTCTGCATGGGCGTTCAATAGTGAGATGGATCATAACCGAATTGAAGTCAGTTTGAACACCAACTTGGATGATGAATCTTTGAAGATCCATCTCAAAAAATTTCAAAATTGAGGTATCTCCCGCGATGCCCTGACACCACTGGCTGCCTTCCTGCCTCTGAACATGGTTCCGGAGGTTAGCAGGGAGATCCGGAGGAGAATGCAACCATTGGATGACTTGGGCGTGGTCGAGAGGTGTCATATCTCCGAGGTTGCAATCCCCGGAGCTTCAGAGCGGTTGGTACCCCTGCTGCGAGCCAGAAAGTGGATGATGCTGGCAAAAGAAACGGCAAAGGAAAGGAGTCGGCCGAATCCTCCAGCCGAAAGAGAAAGTTGAGGCACGCTGAAGGGAGCCACGTCAGGTCAGCTCCTTCTACAACTGCCCCTTCTCCCTAGCAAGGCAGATCTTCAGCGACCACGCCTCCTCTGGTGCAGATGTCCTCAAGGCGCGCTAAATCCGGACGGTCAACTCCGGTCCCAGCATCGGGCGTGGGCTCCAGGTCCGGAGGTCCTGCCCAAACGAGGGAGGTCCTGGCTGAGGCGACGCCGAAGATGACGACAAGCTCTGGGCAGCAATCTGGAGCTCCGGCCACACCGACCATGGTGGGCTCTGGCTCCCATTGCCTGGTGAAGAAGTTCCGCGCCAGTTGGAGCGGTAACCTCCCAAGGTAGACATTGCGTCAACACCTTGAGTTGTTTGTTTTCTTTCTGTCATTTATTGAATCCTTCGATTCTTTGTTCAGGGCAACGAAGAAAGGCACGAAAGCTCCAGCACCCGCCACAGCGACTGAGGCTGTGCAGGCGGAAGTTCCACCTCCTACCCCTGCGTCTCCACAAGTGGCGGCTGAGGTCACGATACCTCCGACGCCGGTTGTCGTGGATCTGGATCTCGAAGCAACACTAGAGGCTCCCGTGGTAGCGTTGGACCACGGGGGAGACTTTTGCGAAGATGTGCCAGTAGCAGCAATGTTGGTGGCTGAAGCTCCAGTGCAATACACGAAGATGGTGGAAGCTCCAACATTTGAGCCGAAAGCAACTGAAGCTTCAACACTTAGGTCGGAAGTTGTTGAAGAGCCGGCAGGTGAGCTGGTAGTGTCTAAAGCTTCGGCCTACGTGCCAGAGATGGTTGAAGTTCCAACCCTTCGTGCCGGAGATGGTTGATGTACCGGTGCCTGAGCCGGAGGTGGTGGGGGCTCCGGACAAAGCTCCAACGTCCGTCCCGGAGGAGATTGCTCCGGAGGCGCCCATGTCAGAGCTAGAGCACCCAGAAGAGTCAGCGGCAGGCCCTACACCAGGTGAGCCGACGGTGGAAATTTGGGGGGGGGGGGGGGGGGGGGAACCTTCGACTTCAGCTCAGGAGGTTGAAGTTCCCTCGGCGACAGTGGAGGCTGAGGTGCTTCCTGAGAGTGGCCCTAGTGCTGCAGGATCACAGGGGACTACGCTTGTGGCATGGGACCCGATTTTTGTTCTTGAAGACCCCCTGGGTCCGGCGGAGATGACCTCGGCAGGTCTGGAGCCTATTCCCTTGATGTTTTCCATTGACAATGCTTGCTCAAGCCTCCTTCAAGTCCAGCTCGCCTTCGACCACGACAGCAAGTCCTCGAAGAAGAGCACCACACCTTGAGGCGTTGGCGCAATAGGCTTCACTTCGAGACCAAGCTTGCACAGACAAGTCTTGCTGACCAAAAGGAGTGGGTCGAGAAGGAGAAGTCCCGGATGGAATATTGGGGCCAGTTGCTGGAGGAAAGGGAGGCCTCCATCAGGGCCCTCGATGCTAAGTCTCAAGAGATTCTTGAGCACGCCAGGAAAAGAAATGATGTTGCTGATGAACGTTAAGACAGCCTCAATACATTAAATGAGATTCTCCTGAAGGGTCGAGCGGACCTCGATGAGAGGGAAGAGAAACTCGTGGAGATGCAGGAGGATCTCATGAATAGGGAGGAGGAGCTCGCCCAGAAACTGTCTCTGGGAGAGCAAAATTTGGCTGACCACACAAAAAAGCTTGATTTACGGTGCAAGGAAGAGGAAGAGAAGTACTGAAAGCTGGGGCAAGAGCTCTCTAAAAGAGAAGCTGATGTTGCCACCAGAGAAGGGAAAGTTAGAGGCAGGGAGAAGGACCTGGCCGAACGGTGGAACCGCATCCACCTCTGGGAGACAGAGCTAGCTGAATGCAAAAAGAAAATAGCTGAGAGTATTCAGCAACATGCCAAAGTGGTCGAGCGCCTCGCTCGGGAAGGTTTCAGAGCTTGCGACGGCCAGAAGGTCACTGGAAGAGCTGCGGAGCTCGAGGGCAACTGAGTCCCAGCAGGTGTGGGATTTTCTGGGGCATGCAGACATAGATTTGGTGCCACTTGGCTTCAGCCCAGTATGTTCGGAGAACCCAGAACCGGAGCTGCCAGACACTGGTGGCACTTGGCTTTGCTGGCAGTAAACTCGACGCGATGGGTGATATCATCGCCGACCAGCTGGAGACGGAGGGGAAATCTCTGGCCAAGAACGTCCTCGAATATGTCCTGGCATGTTATAAGAGCCGACACCCCCAACTTTCTCTAGATCGGCTCTTCGAAGGACCCATTGCTGAAGAGGAGGATGCCGCCAGGGCTATCGTCCAAGAAACTGCTAAGAAGGTTGCATCGTTTTTTCGCAAGACTTACAACCTCCAGTAGCTAGGACCTTTTCCTTTTTGCCTTTTGATGTAATCCTCATATTGTAATCCAGTACTTCGGATGAATGAAATCCACTCTTTGCAAGAATGAATTCCATTTTATGTTTGTCTTCAATGTTTGCCCTTTATCTTATTGGCCCCTAGGTAGATGTACACAATTTAATTGCGAACATGTACGAAAAGGTTTGACAATGTTTTGATGACTCGAAAGCTTTGTGACATCATTGGCGGGCCCCCTGGGAGGTGTCAGAGTTGATAGGTCCGACGGTGTCCACTATCAACGCATAAGACATCGACGGCGGACCCCCTGGGGTTGTTGGGGCTTGGTAGGTCTGACAGCACCCACTGTCAACACGTAAAACATCGACGGCGGGCCTCCTGGGGTTGTCGGAGCTTGGTAGGTCCGACGGCACCCACTGTCAACCCGTAAAACATCGACGGCGGACTCCCTCGAGTTGTTGGAGCGTGTTAGGTCCGACGGCACCCACTGTCAACGTGTAAAACGTCGACAGCGGGCCACCTGGGGTTGTCAGAGCTTGGTAGGTCCGACGGCACCTACTGTGAATGCATAGCACGTTGACGGCGGGCCCCTTAGGGTTGTTGGAGCTTGGTAGGTCCAACGGCACCCGTAAAAGCCCTAAATTCAAAGTGCAAAGTTCCGAAAGGAAAAGTTAAAATTTGAATGGGGGAAAAGAAATCAAATGGCAATTGGGAAATTAAACCAATTCAAATTTCAATAGAAGGGATTCAAAAATTGAAATTTTGCTCTTGTGCAAACTTTGCCAAAATAAAATCTGAGTTCATCATTAGCTTCCAAATATTCCGAATAGCACCCCTGCAAATTTTCATAATATTTGGAGCACTGATTCTATTTAATTCAATGGGTACATTGAATTCTATTCAAATTCAAATTTGAATTTGAATTTCACATGAAACCTGTCCAAATTTGAAATCTTCAGAATCTTAATCTCCATGTTTGAACTGTACTCTCCACAAAATCCTAGCATTTTTGGACATGTTTAGGTGGAAGAATTGAAGTTCCAGAGAAGGATTGGGATGAAAAGGGCAGTCAGACCCACTGTCAGCCTCTCCCACTCGATGGAACCAACTGAAAGCTCTGTTTACGACTGTCCCCGCACTTCAACATCGGCAAAACTCACCACGCGCGACAAGGCATGCAAACAAGAAGCTCTGTGGCACCTAGAGTGGATTTAGACGCCTCCCCTCGTGTCTCATTGGTCGTACTCATCCCACACACCGCCGTCGCTCCTTTACTCGCCGCAAAAACAGAACCGCACCGCCTACCCGTCACTTGACTTGCCGGCCAAACGAAGCCAGCTTTCGCCATGATCCGAACAGAAAAAAGGTAGCGCAACTTGGTGCTCTTCCTTCCCATCACCTTGCTTGATTGATTCACTACTTATTGGTGTGGTATTTTGAAGTTTTTCCGGAGCTTGCGGGTGAAGCCACCAGTGAGCTCTCTGCTCCACGAAGACAAGCTAATACAAGCAAGTTCTCGTCTCCTTCCTTGAAGCAATAAGGCGCACAAAGATACATAGATGCTTCTGGTGAAGTTTCAGCCCCTATCGTGCCTCCTAGCTTCCGTATATCGACTTTCACCGTAACTAGTTAATACCGAGGTCACTAGATCATCGGTTTAATTCTGTTTCTACGTGCAACGATTTTTCAATCCAATCAAGTATTATCTTCTAGATATTCCAGTGCACCATCTTACCAAAAATGAAGGGAAGTCATCGAGAGACGAGGTCGGATTTCGAGATTTCGCGGCTGCCAACAAAAATCTGTTGGTCCGCCGTCGAACCCGTAGTTGTCAGCCGTTCGACCCCGTTTGCACCTCCAAATCATCATCCTTATGATCCCAGGAACATTCCCAGCTTTTTTCTGATGTGCTTGAGACATTTCCGAGCAAGTTCGACATAGCCGAAACACTAGCCGCCGCCGCCGTCGATGCACCGCCATCTCTGGCTGTCGCCGCCGCGATTGGACCTCACCATCGTGTTGTGCGGTTGATTCTAGGGTCCAAAGCAGTGCCGAGAGGAGGTCGATGCAGCAAGCCCGGCGGAGCGCCGCCAAGGTTTCGGCGAGGAACGCCGCCGCGTCGTGAGGTAGACGAAGACTGGCGGGGCCCGCATGTCAGTCGCTCGGCGAGAGGAGAAGGATATGATGTGACCTTCGGATCCAGTGCGGCTGTGCGGGTTAAACCCATGGCCCTCGGTGCGGCCCAGCTCTGATTGGCCCATTTTAAATGAGTGGGGCCGGGCTGATTTATTTAAACTTTCCAGTTGGAAAATAATTCTAGATTTCAATCAAACTTCTAAAATCCATTACTCCTAGGATATTTGCTCAAAAATTTCCAATAAATTCTGGTAGACTCATCTTGTTCTCAAATTTGCAGTGGTGCAAATTTTTGGACATGAAACTCCCAGAATTTTCATAATTAATTCCTTTGAGCTAATTGCTTGGGAAATTATTAACCCTGTTCTGTTAATTGGAAAATTCCCAGTTTCGTCCAGAACACTCTTAAAAATACACTTGATCTCCAGTAAAAATTTAAAGTTCATTAGACTTTATTTACTGGGATGATCAGTGTTCCAAATCTCTATGTAGTTGAAAATTAAGAAAAGTACAGAACCATTTTCAGCTTTTTCCCCAAACTTGTAAAATCAATTTCTCCCTGTTGGAAGCTTATAAAATTATGAAACAAATTTTTATAGAACCAGAAGAACCTCCTCTACCAAGATCATCCCTTGTTAACCATGACAAAGCTCCAGAAGTTAAACCAAAATTCAGAGAAGCCTTTTACTTGTTGGAATTTTAGAGACAACAAGCTTCCTTGAACATCTCCAATTTTTGGTTCAGATCTTCCTCATAGAACCTACTCCCTCCGTCCCAGAGAGATGGGTGTTCTAAGAATTTACCGGCACAATAGAGGAGAGTGGATATGACCCATGTGCCCTCATTTATGACTTATTTTCATTTCCAAGTGACCGGCGCCTTTCTGGTGAAAAGTGGTTGCTGTTGTGAATTTTTCGTTGGCAGCCACCACCAAAAAATTGAAAAGAGCACACAGCACCAAAAATTTAAATTATAAATGCTATATAAGCTCAACAACACACAGTGCTCACAGTAAAAAACAACACCCTGCAGAGCTTCACAATATAACACTTACGTCTCTTCCAGATTTAAACCAAAATGTTGAGGAAATATTTGGAAGTGATAATGAATCTTTTGAAGGTCTACCAGATTTGAACACAAGTAAGTTCATCACTTCTTTAATTTTCATTTGCAAAGTTCCTGAGATCATCGTAAAGTTCATCTCCTATCATACTCTTTCTGGTCAATAGCAAAGCAAATTGCAACCATACTTAGGAGTCTATTACAGTCTACAAAACATAACTACCATCACAAAATAACACGACTAGCATCACAAAAACAAACTGCTAAGTTCCAACATCCTTATGCTCTTTCACTGATCAGCTCTGAATGAAATACCTTTTACCTTTCTCTTGGTCTTTTTATCATGGTTCCCTTCTCTTGATCTTTCATCACTGTCATTGCCTCTAGCATCACCTTCTCTGTACCATTGTTGATGATGTATTTCAGCTCCTGTATAAGCATCAACATATATACAAGAGTGAGCAAAACATATTATTTCAGTTCTTATAGAAACATGCACATATTTACAACAACTAAATGAACAAGTTTTTGTTTTGCCAAAGAAATATAGAAGTTCCTGTATAAGCATGCATGAAAATATTTAGAACAACCAATTGAACATGTTCTTTTGTTTGTCGAAAATGTATTTCAATTCCTCTATAAACATCAACTAATTGAACAAGTTTGTATTATCAATGTTTTTTCAGTTCCCGTTGAAGCTTTTGGAGCACTACCAGATCTTAACAGCAGTATGTTCTGCAAACTATCTTTTTATTCTTATTTTCACCAGAATTTTTACAGCAACTAACTAAACATGTTTTCATTATTTGAAATAACTTCAGTTCCTGATTTGAATGAGGATCACAACCATAGTGAACCTACACCATCAGTTGTAAAAAAGATCTAAGCAATCAAACTCGAGATGAAATATACAGAGCCTTGCTAGCCGATAGTAGTAATAGAAAGTTGAAAAAGTATTCCACTCGACATGTTGCTACTAGTTTCAATTGTAGTATGAGTACAGTGCAGCGTATTTGGGATTTGGAAAGAAATTGTGTGCAGGATGGTAGGGCAGTTGACATTCGATCAAAAATTCCTTTGAATTGTGGATTGAAAAAAATACAAGTTGATTTAACACTTCTTGCCAATGTTCCTCTAAATGAAAGGAGTACAGTTCGGGCCGTAGCTCAAAAACTTGGATTGAAAAAAATCACAGTTCATAGAAGATTCAAAGAAGGTGAATTGCGTAGGCATTCTAATTGCTTGAAACCGCTGTTGAAGGAAGGAAACAGGACAGATAGGTTACGTTGGTGTGTTTCTATGTTAGATGAAGGTACCTTACCAATTCAACCCAAGTTCAAGTATACAGATAATGTCATACATGTGGATGAAAAATGGTTCAATATGACAAAAAAGCAAGAAACTTTTATTTGCTCCCGGAAGAAGAAGACCCTTATCGTACAATTCAAAACAAAAATTCTATAGACAAGGTTATGTTTCTTGCAGCTGTAGCACTTCCACGTTATGATAATGAAGGTAATTGCAGATTTGATGAGAAAATAGGTGTATGGGCCTTTGTTAGAAAGGTATCTCTATCTATTTGAGTTCATGAATTTATTTTATTTGATTGACCATTCAAATCTAACATCTTATGAAACTTGCAGGAGCCAACACAAAGGGCAAGCATAAATAGGCCTAGAGGTACTCTTGTCACCAAGTGTGTGAACGTAGGACGTGACATGATGAGATCCTACTTCATCACCAAGCTCTTGCCCGCAATTGTTTCTAGATGGCCTACATATGATCGTCAGAGAACTATCTGGATACAACAGGACAATGCTACAAGTCATGTTCCACCTAATGATATTCAGTTTCAAGCTGTTGTTGCTCAAACTGGACTTGATATCAAGATAATGTACCAACCTTCTAACTCTCCTGACATGAACATTTTGTGTTTGGGTTTTTTTGCTTCTTTGCAGTCTCCAACTCATAGAAGAGCGGCTAGAAATATAGAAGAGCTGATAGAGAATGTAGAAAAAGAATATGAGGAGTACAACCCGCGCACTCTAAAGTGGGTTTTCTTGACACTACAATCATGCATCATAGAGGTGATGAAGGTCAATGGAGGTAATCGATACAAGGTTCCTCATGTGAATAAGGCTAGATTAGAGGCTCTGAACATTTTGCCAACATGTTTAGAGTGTCCACGTGAAGTTTATGAGTTGGCGATGCAAGTTCTGAACCAGGATCAAGGAACATGAAAATATGCGAAATCTGAACCAGGACCAAGTAGACAATATGCAAGTCCTGAACCAGGAACAAGTAGGAAAATGCAAGTTCTACATATTCTACTGTAATTCTGCACTAGCTAGTACAATCTGTTTAATATGAAATAGAAGTGAAATTAACCTTCGGTAGACTCTTTGTTGGCTGACGGCTTCCCTTCCTCCTTCGATGCATTCTTCCCTCCCTCCCTCTTTACTTCATCCTGTAAAGAAGAGTAACAAAATGTCACAAGTTAACACATATCAGGACGTCCGTAGTATAAGAAATACAGAAAGGTAAAATGACATGAGGACAACCATGGTCTAGCAAATTGACAACGACAAACATTGTTCAGGACCTGAGTGGAAATGTGTTAAGTATGATGAAATATTTAAGTATGATGAAATATTCAGCTTGTGTGCTCGTAAAGTCTATACACTTGATATAAACTATATTAGGACCAACAAAATAAGAGAAGAAAAATAGTGCAGACAGAACATATGGTACTGCTTTCAAGACCAAGCAAGCAGAACATTCATTAAAATGTATTCTTAATATTGGCATCAATTTCTGTAGCATGAAAGAGAATATGGAGGAACAAAACATATGGTATTGCTTTAATTAGCATGGAAAAAAATTAATGCCCACAATACTAACGAAGGTAGCCACATGCCCACATCAGTCATAACGACAAGGTGAGACTGAAAAATATGAACCTGGCTGGACCTGTTGGTGTTGAGCGCCCTGGCAGCGGATGTCTTTACATCGATGGCCTCCTCTTCATCTTCATCTTCTACATCCACCAGAATAGCACCTGGTGGCCCCCTTCTACGGTGGTACGGCTGGTACCAGAAGGGTCGTCTGGCAGGGAGGCGACGCTGCGCCGTCACAATCTTTCACGATTTCCATCCCGGATCTGACTTGGAGCTGGACGAAGGGTAGGAAGGGTGATGCACTGGATCCATCTAGAACGCTGGGGGAGGAGTGTGGAGGAGCGAGATGCGGAGGAGGACGGTGCTGAGTAACCTCGAGTTCATGGGATGAGAGGCGGCGGCACTTGGTTCTGGATGGAGGCGGCGGAGCTTGGTTCTGGATGGAGGTAGGGCAGATCGATGCTGCAGTTTTGTTCTCGTGCTATGATTAAAAACAGATAATCAAAGCCCACAATGCCAGCCTTTCTCAGACACGGCCCAAAGCCCAGAACGACGGTTGTTCTTGGACAGAGGGAGTAGTATCCACTGTAAAAATCCCAAAGCCAATTAAAATCATTTACATACCTGATCAATGTTTATAAGATTTTTTCTATAGTTTCAATATCACTCATGTACTTTATATATTGCATATCATATAGTGACCGAGATTGAGGAGGACCCGGAGCCCTTGGAGACTCTACTTCCAGAAGCTAACTTCCCCTCTGACTCGCAGCCAGGCAAGCCCTGGTTTGCATTTAAGTGCTATTTCAAATTTTCTATTTGTATGACTTAGTTCTAGGATGAATTTTGTGCATTAGGGCTAAGGTGTTTGTTACTCCACTTGCATGACCCACAAATTCCATGGAGTATTGGGTAGGTCTAGAGCTTCACGAGTAGAAAATGCCATGCTAATGTTTATAGGAATCCGATAGAAGTCGAGTAGTTGGAATCTACTCGCGAGATAGAATTTTTATCACATGGGATGAATTGGATCAAGGAATGGTTTATAAATATGAAATTGAGACTGAGCAGCGGGTAGGATGCAGCGAGACGGGGTCTCACATGCATAGCCCTGCTTGTGTCGATTGAGGACCGATCCGTGTGCGGCCCTGCTTGACAAGTTTGAATAGTATCGGATGCATACTGGGCATATGGAACCCAGGAAACCGATGTAACTTGATAACTTTGATGTCGAGGCATAGCCCATTGTCGATAGGGGTGGGCTGAGGGTAGTAAGGTGTAAATTCGCCAGCGGGCACAGACACGCTGTAACACCCCAAATTTTCATGCATCATGCCCTATATACACTCATATACATGTTTAACATTAACCCACAACAAGAGGAACGAGTTTAAAATTGATTTGGAGCATTTAAAATTGATTTGGAACAAAACCGCACTTAAAATGCAAGAAAGTGCGGACTAGTACGATTTTACTCAGGACTAGTCCGATTTATTTTTGACTAAAAACGGACTTGTCCATTTTTGCTGCGGACTAGTCCGATTTTGGCTCTGGAAACTTTCGGACTTGTACGATTTTGTGCGAACTAGTCCGATATTCCAAGAATCCTTGAAAATTTGCTAAGTCCTTGGACTTTTCCGGACTAGTCCGGTGTTCCAGTGTACTTGTCCGTTTTCCTCTCTGTTTAAAGTCGGACTTGTCCGATTTTTTGCCAGACTTGTCCGATTTTCTCTCTGGACGACTTCGGACTAGTCCGGTCCTTTCCGGACTTGTCCGATATTTTGTGACTCCGAGTTGATCTTTTGTTTTACGACTTGTTTCTTGGGTTTCACGTTAAGTGGGCCTAGGGGCGTCGTGCCTAACTCTTTTAGAACTCGTTTGGGACTCTAAACCGGCCTCTACTCCTCCCAAACTCGAAATCCATCTAACCCTAGCCTCCACCTCTATATAAACAACCCCACCCCTTGGATTGACATCTATTTGCCACTTTTCCACCCACCCAAACCCTAGTTCGTGGGGAGCCACCATCAAGGAGGGAGGAGAAGATCCCAAGCAAGAAGAAGAACATGAGGAAAAGAAAGAGGATCAAGATCTCCACCAAGTTTCGTTCTTCACCACCAATTCATCTCCAAGTTCATCACCAACACTAGATCATCAAGATCCAAGTGTTACCTCCAAGTTTCTTGATTCATTGGAGTTCTAAACACCTGGTATACCTTCTATTATCTTTTCCTTACGAGAATTCAACCCCTAATCTCCAAATTTACGTTGATCTAGAAAACCCTAATCTGCTGATCTCGTAAAGTGCGGACTTGTCCGGTCCCTAGCGGACTAGTCCGATCTTTCTGGTTAAATTATGTTGAATTAATTCTAAAATTTGATCTAATCGAATCCAAACCTGTATAAACTTGTTAAAAGCTATTAGAACTAGTTAGTGATCATTAAAAGCAATCTAGTAACAAGTTCTACCTTGCATTTGCATCAATCATGCATGTCATGTCATATTGAGTAATATTTGTGCACTCTTTGATTGTGTTTCTTGTCTTGTATGTTTATTGTGTGGATTAGACGGATTTGCGCTAGAAAGTGCCGCGGAGGATCTACAGCACCAAGAGTTTGAAGGCTTTGATCCTAATCAACAGCAAGAGCAAGGCAAGTGTCCTTGAAGCATATTGATCCTGTTTTAAAATAAATGTTTTGTTTGCAAAAATTCATGCTTGTGTCAAATTGATGGGAATCCTATGGTAGGAAGTTTACTATATTTGCCAAACCACCCTTGTCACCTGGAATACATGGTAGAGAGTTAGGAAGGGTTTTTACCTTTTTGCTTCGCTTGATTAATTGGGATGGAAAAAAAATACTACAAATTTAATTATGTATTAATGATATTCTGGTTAATGTGAACTGGTCAATACGGTATGGTGATGGTTGATCTAAGCAAGCCTGGTATGTGGATGGGTTGGATGTTATGGTGGTTTGCTTGCTTTAGATCTAAGGAACGGTTCATGCGAGAATAAGCCAGGATTACAGTGCCACCACGAGGCCAAGTATGGGTGCGGCGTAGCTGATTAATTAGGGCTTTGCCAGTGCTATTTGGACCATTGTGGATGCTCGGGGAAGGGGTAGTCGGATTGGGTTTGATGATGATTGGTGGGACTACCCTGGGATCCGAATGGCTCAAGAGGGGGCCCTTGGTTGAAGATGTGCTCAGTTGGAGGCATCGCCACCGGTGAAACCTCAGTGGAGTCTAAATAGGCTAGTAATCCCTTTGTAAAGGCTATTTTGTGATCTCTTGGCCACACACCTACGAAAGTGTGAGACGGCATAACAGAGGTTCTTAGTCACTGAAAGGTGATGAAATCACAAACACGTGGGTAAAGTGGTACAAACTCTGCATAGTTAAATAAAACTATCATGATAGCCGTGCTCCCGGTTATGAGCACCTGGACAACTTCCATGATTAGAGGGAACTCGGTATTGGTATGGTATTTGGGATGGTTATGGTCGGTATTATGGTCATGGTGATATTATGGTTACAGACTAATTTCTGGCATTGAATATGGTTATTGGCAAATGGTGGAATCTGGAATTGTTGAATTCAGACTGGTATTATGGTATTACTTATGATTATGATGGGTTTACTTCACATAAATATAATATATTGCTTTTCAAATGTTTTTATGTACTTTTCAGCACTTTGCCATTATTATTGTCGTCATTTGAATCAGCCACATGTCATACTTTCCACACTTGCTGAGTACGACATGTACTCACTCTTGCAATTCCCCTCAACAGTTGCAGGTCAGGATTGGGAGTTTAATAGTGTTAATGCAGAGTTCTAGGCCGTGTCTACCGTCAGCTTGCCTGTGGTGTTGATTGGAGCTGCGCTATACCCTATTGCTTGCTGCCTAGCTGTTTAGTTTGCTTAATTAGAGTATTTCCACTGCATTAGTTGAACTTGTCATTAATATTAATTAGAGGTTGTATTCGAGGATAATATGGTTTGTGTAATAAAATTTGGTTAATTAATCTTGTTCTGTGGTAATTTTCTGTATACTCTTTTGTGATTGCACTCGTGTATGTGTGATGAACATCCTGGGCACACATTTGCATTAGCTTGGTTCATTTTTGGAACCGGGCATCACAGATTGATATCTGAGCCACAGGATGACTGTAGGATGCAGCCTAGATAGAATGGACACTTTAGAGCACATAGGGGCACTCAGGAATCGATGTGTATTGGTTGGTGTGTTGTTTGCTATATATTGTTCGCTTGTGTGCTTAATAGAGGATTTTGGGATGCCTTAGCATTGCCATGTCCACCTAGGCTAATATAGCTAGTTGTTTAGCTTCATATCCCTTGATGCATATAGTTGGGGATGTTTTCTAATTCTTACCTATTGCTTTTCTTTAGATGGTGAGGACTCGCAACCAGAGGGATGGCAATGATGAGGAGGAGAACAATGGAGTACCTCATAACAACAATGGGCAAGGACCTGCTCATGGAGCTATCAACATTAAGTAGCTTTTGGCTATGAAAAACCAGCTCATGCAGACCATGATACAGACTATGGGACAACAGGCTGGCAACATCAACAATCAGCCCCACATGCCTCCACCGCCACCCCCGCCTCCTCATAACCGATTGGGAGAGTTTATGAGGACTAGGCTGCCAACCTTTGCTCAAGCTGCCGACCCTATGGATGCGGATGATTGGCTCAAGTCCGTGGAGAAGAAGCTAGCTATTGTCCAATGCAATGACTGGGAGAAGGTGTTATTTGCTTCTCATCAACTCGTTGGAGCAGCTGCGGATTGGTGGGATGCTTATTGCAATGCTCACGAGAATCAAGAGAGGATTACCTAGGCGGAATTCAAGGAGAGTTTCCATTCTCATTATGTGTCGGAGGGAGTTATGATCTTGAAGAGGCAAGAATTTGAGAATTTAAGGCAAGGAAGATCAAGCGTGAGTGAATATCTCAATAAATTCACTCAACTCTCAAGGTATGCGCCCGAGGATGTGAGTCAGGACAGCCGGAAGCAATACTTGTTCATGAGGGGCTTGAACAATGAGATCCAAGTGCAATTGCTCAATTGCGACTATGCAAATTTTCAGAAGCTTGTGGACAAAGCAATTGTGGTTGAGAACAAGATTCGTGAGATGGAGCAAGACAACAAGAGGAGGGCGCCATATCAAGGACAGCAACAAGTAAGTAATGTGCGCCCTCGCCTTGCACCGCCCAATGCGCCCTATTACAGCTCCTCTATTCCTGCTCAGCGCCCTGGTTATGCACCATGCCCAACTCAGTTTGTGCAGCAGCACCCTGTTATGCAAGCACCTAGGCCTCCAATGCCTTATGCACCTCGTGCTAATTTTCCTGCTGCAAATGTTCAAAACCAAGCTCGTCCCAATGATTCTGGTGGAGTTAAGAAGTGTTATACTTGTGGAGAAGTTGGACACTTTGCGCATCAATGTCCTAAGTCAGGCCTTGGTCAAGGAAGCAATGCACCGAGGCAAAACCCAAGACCCAATGGAGGACAACCACAAGGGAACCGCGGACAGCAGAATTTCGCTCGTGGCAACGTGAACCATGTCTCTATGGAGGATGCTCAGCAAGTGAATGACGTGGTCATTGGTATGTTTCTCGCCAACTCCAACCCCGCGACTATGTTATTTGATTCTGGAGCATCGCATTCATTCATTGCATTGAAGTATGTCACCAAGTATAGTTTGCCTATCTCTCATATGAAGTTTACTCTATTGGTTAAGTCTCCTGGAGGAGAGATGAGGACAAATATAGTATGTCCAAAAGTAAGCCTTAGAATAAGGGGGGTAGACTTCTCCGCCAACCTCATAGTTTTGGGTTCTCAAGGATTGGACATTATACTTGGGATGGACTGGTTGAGGAAGCACAATGGAGTTATTGAGTGTGCCACGAAGACGGTGAAGTTGACTAATGAAGAAGGGATCACCGTAGAATTTGAAGCATCTCAAACCGCACCGAAGCAATTGGAGTTGAATCATATGGACGGTGCCGAAATTGAGGAGATTCCGGTGGTGTGTGAATGTTTGGATGTTTTTCCGGACGAGTTGCCAGGTATGCCACCCGATCAAGACATTGAGTTTGTTATTGATTTAATACCTAGAACTTCACCTATAGCTAAGAGGCCGTATAGGATGCCTCCTATGGAATTAGCGGAGCTCAAGAAGCGGATTCAAGAGCAATTAGAGAAGGGTTTCATTCACCCAAGCTCTTCGCCTTGGGGGCGCCCGTTCTATTTGGGGACAAGAAGGATGGATGCCAAAGGATGTGCGTGGATTACTGAGCTCTCAACGAGGTAACAATCAAGAACAAGTACACCTTGCCATGCATAGAAGACTTGTTTGATCAGATGAAGGGTGCTTGTGTCTTCTCTAAGATTGACATGAGGTCGGGATATTTTCAAATGAAGATTAGACCATCGGACATACCCAAGACAGATTTTAGGACACGGTATGGATCTTATGAGTATACCGTGATGTCATTTGGATTGACAAATGCACCTGCCTACTTTATGTACCTCATGAATAATGTCTTCATGGAGTACTTGGACAAGTTCGTCATGGAGTTTATTGATGATATTATGATCTACTCGAAGGATGAGAAAGGACATGAGGAACACTTGAGGCTTACGTTGCAGAAATTGAGGGAGCATCGATTGTATGCCAAGCTCAGCAAGTGTCAGTTTTGGTTGAGAGAGGTGTCATTTTTGGGTCATATAATTTCAGGAGGGGGAGTATCGGTTGACCCCGGAAAAGTGAGAGATGTGTTGAAGTGGGAACCGCCGCAAAATGTCAAGGAAATAAGGAGTTTTCTTGGGATGGCTGGATATTACCGAAGATTCATCAAGGACTTTTCCAAGATAGCCAAGCCTATGACGGAGTTGCTAATGAAGGGAAAGGCGTTCCAATGGACTGAAGCTTGTCAGAATAGTTTTGAGGAGTTAAAGAAGAGGTTGACAATATCCCCAGTTTTGGTATTGCTGGATGTAAGCAAGAGTTTTGACATTTATTGCGACGCATCAAGACAAGGACTTGGATGTGTATTGATGCAAGAAGGTCAAGTGGTAGCATATGCATCAAGACAATTGAAGAAACATGAGCAGAATTACCCAACACATGATTTAGAACTTGCAGCCGTGGTACATGCATTGAAGATTTGGAGGCACTATATTCTTGGACATAGGTGTGAAATTTATACGGATCATAAGAGTTTGAAGTATATTTTCACACAAACGGATCTGAACTTGAGGCAACGAAGATGGTTGGAGCTCATCAAAGATTATGATTTGGGGGTCAACTATCATCCGGGAAAGGCCAATGTAGTGGCCGATGCTTTGAGTAGAAAGGGAGTAAGTCACCAACTCACAGTTCGAGAGTTACCATCCGAGTTATGCAAGGAGTTTGAACGATTGAACCTCGGGTTTGTAAATGAGATGGATATGATGGAGTTAAACCAAACCTTGGAGCAAGAAATTCGAGAGGCACAAACCGCAGATGAGGAGATCAAGGAAATCAAGGAAAGGATCGAGGAAGGGAGAGAATTCAGATTTGATGAAGACGGACATGGTACCTTATGGCTTGGAAAGAGGATCATTGTGCCTAATGTAAAGCATATTCGGGAGACAATATTAAAGGAGGCACATGACTCACCTAACATAATTCACCCTGGTTGTACAAAGATGTACAAAGACTTGAAGACTTGCTATTGGTGGGATAGCATGAAGAAGGACATAGCTGAATACGTAGCATTGTGTGATGTGTGCCAACGAGTCAAGGCGGAACATCAAAGGCCAGCCAGATTGTTGCAACCGTTGAAGATTCCAGAATGGAAGTGGGACGAAATTGGAATGGACTTCATAGTTGGGTTACCACGTACTCAGTTCGGGTATGACTCAATTTGGGTAATTGTGGATCACTTAACCAAGTCAGCTCATTTTGTCCCTGTAAAGACCAAATATACAGCTGCACAATTGGCCGAAATATACGTGGAGCATATTGTGTGTCGACATGGAGTCCCTAAGAAGATAGTCTCGGATAGAGGTTCTCAATTTACCTCAAGATTTTGGCAAAAAATGCATGAAGCATTGGGAACGAGGTTAAATTTTAGTTCAGCATATCATCCTCAAATGGATGGACAAACTGAGAGGACCAATCAGATTTTAGAGGACATGTTAAGAGATTGTGCTTTAAAGCATGGGAAAAGTTGGGACAAAAGCTTGCCATACGCGGAATTTTCTTACAACAATAGTTACCAAGCAAGCTTGAAAATGTCACCGTATGAAGCGCTTTATGGGAGGAAGTGTAGGACACCTTTGTTCTGGAATGAGGTAGGAGAAACTCAAGTATTTGGTTCGGATGTGTTGCAAGAAGCCGAAAAGCAAGTCCGAATAATTCGTGAAACATTGAGGGTTGCCCAATCAAGGCAAAAAGGCTATGCGGACAATAGAAGAAGGAAATTAGCCTTTGAAGTGGGAGATTTTGTTTACCTCAAGGTGTCACCAATGAGGTGTCATAAGAGGTTCAACATAAGTGGAAAGCTAGCACCTCGTTATATTGGACCATTCAAGATTTTGGACAAAAGAGGAGAAGTAGCGTATAAGTTGGAGATGTCAGCTCATCTTTCAGACGTACATGATGTCTTTCATGTTTCCCAGCTCAAGAAGTGTTTGAGAGTACCAGAAGAACAAGTGCCAATGGAAGGATTGGAGCTAGAGGAAGATTTGACTTATGCTGAGCAACCGATCAAAATCTTGGAAACCAAGGAGAGGGTCACAAGGAACAAGGTTATTAGATGGTGTAAAGTTCAATGGAAGCACCACACAGAAAAAGAAGCGACGTGGGAATTGGAGAATGATCTCAAGAAGGAATTTCTCTATCTCTTCTCTTCTGCGTCGAATCTCGAGGGCGAGATTCATTTTAAGGGGGGTAGGTTTGTAACACCCCAAATTTTCATGCATCATGCCCTACATACACTCATATACATGTTTAACATTAACCCACAACAAGAGGAACGAGTTTAAAATTGATTTGGAGCATTTAAAATTGATTTGGAACAAAACCGCACTTAAAACGCAGGAAAGTGCAGACTAGTCCGATTTTACTGAGGACTAGTCCGATTTCTTTCTAACTAAAAACAGACTTGTCCGTTTTTGCTGCGAACTAGTTCGATTTTGACTCTGGAAACTTTTGGACTTGTCCGATTTTGTGTGGACTAGTCCGATATTCCAAGAATCCTTGAAAATTTGCTAAGTCCTTGGACTTTTCCGGACTAGTCTGGTGTTCCAGCGGACTTGTCCGTTTTCCTCTGTTTAAAGTCGGACTTGTCCGATTTTTGGCCAGACTTGTCCGATTTTCTCTCTGGACGACTTCGGACTAGTCCGGTCCTTTCCGGACTTGTCCGATATTTCGTGACTCCGAGTTGATCTTTTGTTTTATGACTTGTTTCTTGGGTTTCACGTTATGTGGGCCTAGGGGCATCGTGCCTAACTCTTTTAGAGCCCGTGTGGGACTCTATACCTACCTCTACTCCTCCCAAACTCGAAATCCATCTAACCCTGGCCTCCACCTCTATATAAACAACCCTACCCCTTGGATTGACATCTATTTGCCACTTTTCCACCCACCCAAACCCTAGTTCGTGGGGAGCCACCATCAAGGAGGGAGGAGAAGATCCCAAGCAAGAATAAGAAGAGGAGGAAACGAAAGAGGATCAAGATCTCCACCAAGTTTCTTTCTTCACCACCAATTCATCTCCAAGTTCATCACGAACCCTAGATCATCAAGATCCAAGTGTTACCTCCAAGTTTCTTGATTCATTGGAGTTCTAAACACCTGGTATACCTTCTATTATCTTTTCCTTACGAGAATTCAAACGCTAATCTCCAAATTTACGTCGATCTAGAAAATCCTAATCTGCTGATCTCGTAAAGTGCGGACTTGTCCGGTCCCTAGCGGACTAGTCCGATCTTTCTGGTTAAATTGTGTTGAATTAATTCTAAAATTTGATCTAATCGAATCCAAACCTGTATAAACTTGTTAAAAGCTATTGGAACTAGTTAGTGATCATTAAAAGCAATCTAGTAACAAGTTCTACCTTGCATTTGCATCAATCATGCATGTCATGTCATATTGAGTAATATTTGTGCACTCTTTGGTCGTGTTTCTTGTCTTGTATGTTTATTGTGTGGATTAGATGGATTTGTGCTAGAAAGTGCCACGGAGGATCTATAGCACCAAGAGTTTGAAGGCTTTGATCCTAATCAACAGCAAGAGCAAGGCAAGTGTCCTTGAAGCATATTGATCCTATTTTAAAATAATTTTTTGTTTGCAAAAATGCATGCTTGTGTCAAATTGATGGGAATCCTATGGTAGGAAGTTTACTAGATTTGCTAAACCACCCTTGTCACCTGGAATACATGGTAGAGAGTCGGGAAGGGTTTTCACCTTTTTGCTTCGCTTGATTAATTGGGATGGAAAAACAATACTACAAATTTAATTATGTATTAATGATATTCTGGTTAATGTGAACTGGTCAATACGGTATGGTGATGGGTGATCTAAGCAAGCCTGGTATGTGGATGGGTTGGATGTTATGGTGGTTTGCTTGCTTTAGATCTAAGGACCGGTTCATGCGAGAATAAGCCAGGATTACAGTGCCACCACGAGGCCAAGTATGGGTGTGGCGTAGCTGATTAATTAGGACTTTGCTAGTGCTATTTGGACCATTGTGGATGCTCGGGCAAGGGGTAGTCGGATTGGGTTTGATGATGATTGGTGGGACTACCCTGGGATCCGAATGGCTCAAGAGGGGGCCCTTGGTTGAAGATGTGCTCAGTTGGAGGCATCGCCACTGGTGAAACCTCAGTGGGGTCTAAATAGGCTAGTAATCCCTTTGTAAAGGCTATTTTGTGATCTCTTGGCCACACACCTACGGAAGTGTGAGACGGCATAATAGAGATTCTTAGTCACTGAAAGGTGATGAAATCACAAACACGTGGGTAAAGTGGTACAAACTCTGCAGAGTTAAATAAAACTATCATGATAGCCGTGGTCCCGGTTATGAGCACCTGGACAACTTCCATGAATAGAGGGAACTCGGTATTGGGATGGTATTTGGGATGGTTATGGTCGGTATTATGGTCATGGTGATATTATGGTTACGGGCTAATTTCTGGCATTGAATATGGTTATTGGAAAATGGTGGAATCTGGAATTGTTGAATTCAGACTGGTATTATGGTATTACTTATGATTATAATGGGTTTACTTCACATAAATATAATATATTGCTTTTCAAATGTTTTTATGTACTTTTCAGCACTTTGCCATTATTATTATCGTCATTTGAATCAGCCACATGTCATACTTTCCACACTTGCTGAGTACGACATGTACTCACTCTTGCAATTCCCCCCAACAATTGCATATCAGGAATGGGAGTTTAATAGTGTTAATGCAGAGTTCTAGGCCGTGTCTACCGTCAGCTTGCCTGTGGTATTGATTGGAGCTGCGCTATACCCTATTGCTTGCTGCCTAGCTGTTTAGTTTGCTTAATTAGAGTATTTCTGCTGCATTAGTTGAACTTGTCATTAATATTCATTAGAGGTTGTATTCGAGGATAATATGGTTTGTGTAATAAAATTTGGTTAATTAATCTTGTTCTGTGGTAATTTTCTGTATACTCTTTGGTGATTGCACTCGTGTATGTGTGATGAACATCCTGGGCACACATATGCGTTAGCTTGGTTCATTTTTGGAACCGGGAGTCACACACGCTCCGTGCGGGAACCTTATGCCCACGATGGTGGGACCGGTTTGGCGTTTGAGTTGTCTTGTGAAAGGTTGTTGTGTATGACGTGGTGAGGAGCACGGCATGCTCCTTAGGCACGGGTGTACGTGACGTGTTATTCGGGTGTGTCGTGATTGCAATCACCGTCCCTCGCAGTTATTTGAGTACCACTTGTTCACAGTGTTGTGATGTAGTAAATACTGAAGAAGTCAGGAGAATACGATGTAATGAAATATAATTGTTTTGCCACTATGATTGCTATAGATTAGGCTCATTAAAGTTACTGTTATTAAACATTTAAGTTGTTGCTATTAACTTGTAAAATGATGATCAATTTATATGCGAGTGATTTACTGCTATATCCATCCCTATGTTAAGTATCCCTGCATGTAGAGTTTCATGTTTAGGTGAGACGGTTAAGTCTTGCTGAGCCTTCGTGCTCACGGTTGCTATATTAAGTTGTTTGCAGGTGAGACTTATGAGGAAGGGCCCGAGGATGAGGCGATGCCCCCGTCGGAGTATACCGCTGAATGGGAGCTCTGCACGCCACAGTAAATTTGTGTGTGGCTAGTGTGTAGTGTCTGCGGGCTGGACGGCTGCACTTTTGCATAGATAGGCTGAGAGTTTAGCTATGAATATTGTCTCCTGCTGTATATTAAGTATTGTAAAAGACATCCGCCGTTTATATAAATAAAACTTTGTATTTTGTCGTATTCTTTTTTTGCGTGTTGTTGGGTGCCGCGTCACACGGCACCACCCTCTGTGATTCCTGGAATGTGTGGACCCGGTCCTCACAGCCTGGTATAAGAGCCGCATTGGGAATAGCACGCTCGAAAAGAGCCTATTTTGAAAACTTAAGAGTAGTCGAGTGAGGATTAGTTACTATGCCCACATAAGGTCTATTATAGTATTAGTTACTTAAGGTGGCAAGCTAACTTATGTGTTATTAAATTCTGTAACGACGCTCCGACGTCAGGTAAAAGGTAAGGTACGCCACCGCAAGTGGATCAATTGTGGTAAGCTCACCATGCGAGATGTAGCATGTGGTTGTTTCCATGGCTTGGCACGGGAATGATAATATGAGTCTCTGAAATTTTCCATGTTTCTAAGAACATATGACACACGGTACCCCAGCTTGCTACAAAATTAGTGGGAGCCCCCGTTGGGTGGGACATAACCCGATGCGCCCCCTACTGGTGCAGCACTATGCGAAGACATGGGACCCCGTCGGGTGGTAGAAAACCCGTCATGTACCTCAAGACGTGGCTTAACTCGGGGCGGCCCGTGTGGAATGATACGGGACGAATGTTTTTACTTTCATATATATTATTGTGAACTGTTCGCCCGTGCGGGCTGTGCCATATGGCACCATATGATTGATCTATCATTTGTGTGTAGATGCAGTACACTAACCACGTTTAAGTAGCTCGAGTAGAAAACGTTTGCGAGCGAACGTCATTACTGCCACCGTTGAGACGTATGCCAGAATACCGGCTTAGGATTTTCTTTGGTGAGGGCGTAGTACCAGCATTGCATTCGAGTTTCACCAGGCACATTGAAGACGCTATCCGTGCTGGTGTTGTGACTCGACAACATGTAAAAGTTTCCAACTTAGAACTAAGTTTGAATTTGTAATCTCTGTTTTGGAGCGTACTGGTCAGATTTAAAATTGATCATGTGGTCGCTTGGACAAGTGTACATATGTTATGGTAACTTGAGGAAGTCATCCACAAGTTTCATTTTCAGCTCCAAGGCAGATTTCAAGATTTAAAACTTGAAAACTTCATTTGAACTTAAATTGCCAAGTCCCTGGTTCAAACTGTGAACTGGACAGAAAATTGACTAAGTATGGAACATCATAACTTCCTGTATATTTTACCTCTGTAGGTATGCCATACATGGTTGGAAAGTTTAGAGAGTCCTATAAAACTATTATGTTCAACTCCAGATCAGAATGCCCCTGTAAACTAATTAAAAATTCAAATTTCCATACTCTGTTAAATCTGGACAGAGACTGGACAGTTTCTATAACCTGTCACTGTCTTGGTCATATCTCTTTGTAGAATCAACGAATGACTTCATAAAATGCATCTCTGTAATACTGAGGATGTATACAACAATGTTTTAATTTATGATTATTGCATATCTTGATGTTTTGTATCTGGAAAAATGTGGACAAAATCAGCCTTAAACAGAGGAGGTGCTGTCAAAAGTTTTCCAGAAACACTATCAACTTGAAAAAATCATATCTCCTTATAAAAAAATGATCTGGAGGCAAATAAATACATTATGGAAATATATTTAAGTGTAGTACAACTTTGTAGTTGAACTCAAGTCCTGAATGTTCCTCTAACTTGATAAAAGTTTCGAATTTCTCCAGACTAGTCGGAATGAACAGAAACTGAGAAAGAATTCCAATGTTATGTTTCATTTGGCATTTGAATTTGAATTCACTTTCGTAATTCAATTTTCACATCCATGATGTTTTTATCAACAAATTTTGTTGAATTTGAGTATTTGACTCCTTCAAGTACTTCTTTTATAGATGACGGATATGATGCTATTATCGGACGGATGGGTGTTCTCCACGTGTGCTAACCGTCCGGGCTTCCCGAGCATGTTGCGGGAGGTGCTCCAACAGTTTGGCTTCATCGAGATGCCATGTTATTGGGGTCAAGAGGCGGTTGACAGAAGCGTACTGTCATGTACCGTCCTGGTCAACATCCCGGCTAGTCCGCGTTTTTATGGATGGGCTTCTTTTTCGGTCACGATCCAGGGAGCTCGTTTGGAGGACATGTGGGCCTTTGCAGCGGGTGAAGCGCTTATGAAGCTTTGCGAGCTTCATCAAGATGCCATGTCTGGGACACAGTTTGCTCTTCTCTCAGTCTGTGGTGCTGCTGGTTTTGAGTGGCAGCATCGTATGGTTGCGGCCTATCGACCATATGGCGACACAACCTCGACAACACTTGGGACGTATGCCGCTGCATCTAGCATGGTGGTTCTTACACAAGGTGAAATTCTTCGGGATCAGTTCGAAGCCTTGATGCAAGCAAATGAACGGGGTGACACTCTTGATTTTATCAATGAGAACCTCCGTTCGTTCCTGGCTCCGACGAATCATCGGCTGAATCAATGCGAGGATCAGCTGAATCACACTCGCACGAGACTGCGAAAAGCTCGCGCCGAACTGAGGCGAACTCACATGGAACTGCAGCAAGCTCGTGATGGACTGCAGGCGAGTCAGTTGGAGGTGCAACAACAGCAAGAGCAGCTGTTGGTAGCCACCGAGGCACGAGACAAAGCCATCGAGGAAGCTCAGAATTGGGAGTACGAGGCAGAGCAACTACAGGATAATTTGATTGAGGACGAAGCACAATTGCAACCCTTTGTGTATCCACCGGCTCATGACATACCGCTGAATATGGGCAAGCAGGTGCTCTCAGGTTCTGAGGAGGAAGAAGATCATGAGATACTTGAGTACGCCGATGACGATGCATCGGAGTTCTGCCATCACGGGGCAACGTATAGTTAGTGGTTGCTCGTGTTTATTTTGTAGTAATGTCTGTGTCATATTATAAATAGTAGTGGGTGTGTATAAGATGGCAAGGTGTGTATGACCAAGTATAGTTGAGATGCACTTCCGTAGTGGGAGTCTGTCATTTTGGAAATCACTATTGTAAACTTGGTCATGAGATAATATATCTTGTATAAAGTTGTACTTTATCAATATATGTGAATGTTATGCACTTATCACATTGTCAATACCTGCACTACTATGGTATAAAATGGATGAAGAAAACAAATATGTTGCTGATTTAAATCATGTGGATGCAGAATGGTGCGTACGCGTTCGATGCCCGAGATGGGAGGCTCGAGCCAGGGTCGTGAGGATGAATCTCCGACCCGGGAGCAAACTGAGACACCACAGCAACAAGTCCCTCCGAGGACGCTCGTGGAGATTCTGGCCGCAGTACTCGGCTCGCGCGACGAGCAAACCGAGTTACTGTGTATGTTGGTGCAGAATTTGTCCCGTCAAGGGGGGCGACAAGACAATGGGCAACGCCAGCCCCAACCAAAATCGTATTCTGATTTCTTGGCGGCGCATCCACCGGTCTTTACGGAGGCCGAGGAGCCTCTGGAAGCAGACAACTTTATCTGCACTCTTGAGGCGAAGTTCAGTTTGTTGCGATGCACCGAACAGCAGAAGGCGCTGTTTGCAGCGCAACAGCTTCAAGGATCCACCGGTGCTTGGTGGGCGAACTTCATTGCCTCACCGCCAGCCGGTCATGCAGTCACCTGGACCGAATCCCGGGAGGCGTTCCGCGCCTACCATATACCTCCCAGTATAATGAAGAGGAAACTTCAAAAATTCTTGGAGCTAAAGCAAGGCGGGAGGAGTGCCCACGAATACTCCCGCGCATTCAACCACTTGGCGCAATATGCGCCCGAGTATGTGGGGACGGAAGACAAAAAGTGAGACATATTCTTCCGGGGTTTGAACCCCAAGATAGAAGTCCAACTCGCACAATGCAACCGCAGCACCTTCAACGACATGGTCAATGCCGCGATTGTACAGGAAGATGCTCAGTGTGAGCTCATTTTGGATAAGAAGAAACGGAGCACACCGTCGAGCAGCAGCAGTAGTGGTCCGCAGGAGTACTGTGTGGTGTATCGCTCACCATCCGGTCAGCGATGGCAGCCACCGGCGCGACCGCAGCAATTCTGCGGTCAATCTTTCAACTTGACGTGTTTTCAACCGCCATCTCCACAACAGCAGCAGAAGCAGCAAGGATGGTCCCGCGTGCATCTCCACCTCCACCACGTGCACCGGGATAACGTCTGCAGATGGAAGGGAACCCGACACAGTACATGTGCTATACGTGTGGCCGTGCCGGGCATTTTGCGAGGGACTGCCGCGACCAGCGTCAAGGCAGCGGGCAAGCACCATATCGGGGTGCCGTTCAACTCCGCAACCATCCCAAGAAACCAGCACCAAAATCCAGCAACGTCCACCACTTAGATCTCAAAGACGTGCCGGAAGGTAAACCCATTCTTGCTGGTACGTTTTCTCTACTCCAAAATTCCGTAGTCATATTATTTGACTCCGGTGCCACCCATAATTTCATTAGCCAATCTTATGTTGTCAAGCATCAATTACCTATCACTCCCACAGAATATCCATATTTGATTTGCTCTCTGGGTGGGAAAATAGCAGCAGACATGAAGGTCCATAAAGCACAACTTAAGATGGGTGGGAATATCTATCCGACTTCTCTAATTATATTAGAGGGTCAAAAGCTCGATGTCATCTTAGGTACGTCGTGGCTGCACCGTCATGGTGCTGTTCTCGACATCGTTCCACGTGTGGTCCATCTAAACTCTCCACTACATAAACCACACACTCTTATTCTATACCGCCTTATCCAAGAAATTTCAGCCACCTACCACACGGAAGCCACAAAGCTTGAGGACATTCCTGTGGCCCGTGAATATCCGGACGTGTTTCCCGATGACCTTCCGGGTATGCCACCGGATAGGGACATCGTGTTCAAGATTGAACTCGTTCTGGGAACCATGCCTATTTCTCGAAGGTCGTACAAGATGGCCCCAAATGAATTGGTGGAATTAAAGGAGCATTTGAAGGACCTGCTGGACAAAGGTCTCATCGCCCAAGTTCATCACCTTAGGGCTGCTCCGCATTATTTGTAAAGAAGAAGGACAATACGTTACGTCTATGTGCGGACTATCGCCCTCTCAACGCCGTGACGATCAAGAACAAGTATCCACTACCGCCCATCGATATTTTATTCAATCAATTAGTGGGTACTAAAGTATTCTCAAAGATGGATCTTCAGTCCAGATATCATCAAATAAAAACCGACCGGAGGATATACCGAAGACGGCATTCTCAACGAGATATGGACTCTATGAATATCTTGTCATGTCGTTCGGACTTACCAACGCGCCGGCTCACTTCATGTATTTGATGAATTCAGTGTTCATGCCGGAGTTGGACAAGTTTGTCATGGTCTTCATCAACGACATTCTGGTTTATTCAAAATCAGAAGAAGAACACGCAAAACACTTGCATATTGTGCTCCAACGATTGCGAGATCACAAGCTTTATGCAAAATTCAGCAAGTGTGAGTTTTGGATCAAACAAGTACCATTTCTTGGTCACATTATTTCATCAGAGGGAATCGCTGTAGATCCAAGCAAAATTGTACAAGTGCTCAAATGGGAGTCTCCAAAGTCCGTCCACGAAGTTTGCAATTTCCTCGGGTTAGCGGGATATTATCGGAGGTTCATTCTGAGCTTCTCAAAAATCGCTAAGCCAATGACGGAGCTGCTGAAAAAGGGGACTAAATATATTTGGAGCAAGGCATGTGAGGATACATTTCAAGCTTTGGTGAAACATCTCCTAACAGCCCCAGTGCTAGCTCAGCCGGATACAACCAAATCTTTCAACGTTTATTGTAATGCGTCCGGCATTGGTCTTGGCTGCTTATTAATGCAAAACGGCCGCGTGATCGCATATGGCTCATGGCAGCTCCGAAATCATGAGCATAATTATCCAACTCATCACCTTGAACTTGCTGCCGTGGTACTCGCTTTGAAACTATGGAGGCATTTTTTTCTCCGAAATCTAGTGCACCTCTACACCGATCACAAGAATCTTAAATATATCTTCACTCAGAAGGAACTGAATATGCGACTGCAAAGATGGTTGGAACTGATAAAAAATTATGAGATTGAAATTCATTACCATCCTGGCAAAGCAAATGTGGTTGCCAATGCGCTGAGCCGCAAGTCTCACATCAATAATCTGTCTATCACTCCGATGGACGAGGACGAGCCGAGTTTATACTTGGTTCCCTATGGCACGTTATATAATCTTGATCTCATCCCTACTATACGAGAGGATATTATGGAAGCTCAAAAGAAAGACGTGGGTATGTCGCACATTCGGAGGAGAATGAAGAATGAAGAAATGAAGAAATGAAGTGCTTCCGAAGTGATGAACATGGTACCCTGTGGTTCAAAGACCGTATAGTGGTACCCCGTGACATGACACTTCAGAAGAAAATCTTGGACGAAGCTCACTTGTCCAAGTATTCTATTCATCCGGGCAGCCACAAGATGTACCAAGATTTGAAAATCAGATTTTGGTGGACACGGATGAAAAAAGAGGTTGCAAAGTACGTATCTGAGTGTGATATGTGTCGGAGGGTGAAAGCCGACCACATGAGAAAAGCCGGACAGCTCCAACCATTGAAAATTCCGGCCTGGAAATGGGAAGACATTAGTATGGATTTTATTGTCGGATTATCTCTCACATTCCACAAGCATGATTCGATTTGGGTGATAGTCGATCGACTAACCAAATCAGCTCATTTCATCCCTGTACATACAAACTACATCGCCAAGAAGTATGCGGAATTGTATATTGCAAGAGTCATGTGCTTGCACAAAGTTCCCCGAACGATTATTTCCGATCGCGGTGCGCTGTTCGTCTCTCGTTTCTGAGAGCAGCTGCACGCATCATTGGGGACGAAACTGATCTGAAGCTCCGCATATCACCCGCAAACGGATGGTCAAATGGAACGGGTGAATCAAGTTCTTGAAGATATGCTACGTGCCTGGGTCATCCACCACGGTAAAAATTGGGATGATCATTTGTCGTTGGTGGAGTTCTCTTACAACAATGGCTATCAGGCTAGCGTCAAGATGGCGCCGTATGAAGCTCTCTACAGCCATAAATGTTGCACACCATTCAACTGGTGTGAATCCGGCGAGCGAGTTATATACAGAATTGATCTTGTCAATGAAGCCGAAGAACGAGTGCGAGTGATCCAAGCAAATCTCAAGGCTTCTCACTCTCATCAGAAAAGCTATGCGGATAAAAGACGTCGACCTCTCACCACGTTTATCTCTGTGTCTCTCTGATGAAAGGGATTCATCATTTCGGAGTGAAGGGAAAGCTTGCTCCACGATTCATCGGTCCATTCACCGTCATTGAAAAATGCGGACCCATGGCCTATTGTTTGGAGTTACCGGCGTCACTTGCTGGTATTCATAATGTATTTCATATCTCTTCTGCGGAAGTGTCTTAAATCTTCAGCTGAAATATGCAATGAAGACATTGAAGCTCTCCAATCGGATCTCACTTATTATGAGTATCCGATCCGGATTATCGATGAAAACACTCGTGCCACAAGAAACCGGACTTTGTACTTCTACAAAGTCTTGTGTAGCAACCTTACCGCTGAGGAAGTGACATGGTAAAGTGAGGATTATCTCTGATCAAAATATCCGGATTTACTATCATTTCATATCCGGTAATTTTTTTACCTCGGTCTCTTTTATTTGTAATCTCAGGACGAGATTCTTTTCAGGGGGGAGGAATGTAAAAGCCCTAAATTCAAAGTGAAAAGTTCAGAAAGGAAAAGATAAAATATGAATGGGGAAAAGAAATCAAATGGCAATTGGGAAATTAAACCAATTCAAATTTCAATAGAAGGGATTAAAAAATTCAAATTTAGCTCCTGTGCAAACTTCGCCAAAATAAAAATCTGAGTTTGTCATTAGCTTGCAAATATTCCAAATAGCACCCCTGCAAATTTTCATAATATTTGGAGCACTGATTCTATTTAATTCAATGGGTACATTGAATTCTATTCAAATTCGAATTTGAATTTGAATTTCACATGAAACCTGTCCAAATTTGAAATCCAATTTTAGAATTTTAATCTCCATGTTTGAATTGGCCTCTCCACAAAAATATAGCATTTTTTGACATGTTTAGGTGGAAGAATTGAAGTTCCAGAGAAGGATTGGGACGAAAAAGGCAGTGGGACCCACTGTCAGCCTCTCCCACTCGATGGAACCGACTGAATGCTCTGTTTACGGCTGTCCCCGCGCTTCAACGTCGGCATAACTTGCCACCGTGACAAGGCAGGAAAGCAAGCAGCTCCGTGGCACCCAGAGTGGATTTAGACGCCAACCCTCGTGTCTCGTCGGCCATACTCATCCCACACACCGCCGTCGCTCCTTTACTCGCCGCAAAGACAGAACCACACCGCCTGCATGTCGCTTGACTTGCCGGCCAAACGAAGCCAGCTTTCGCCGTTCTCCCAGCAGAAAAAAGGTAGCGCAACTTGGTGCTCTTCCTTCCCATCACCTTGCTTGCTTGATTCACTACTTATCAGCGTGGTATTTTGAAGTTTTTCCGGAGCTTGCGGGTGAAGCCGCCGGTGAGCTCTCTTCTCCACGAAGACAATCTAATGCAAGCAAGTTCTCGTCTCCTTCCTTGAAGAAATAAGGCACGCAAAGGTACATAGATGCTTCTGGTGAAGTTTCAGCCCCTATTGTGCCTCCTAGCTTCCGTATATCACGTTTCACCGTGGCTAGTTCATATCGAGGTCACTAGATCATCGGTTTAATCCCGTTTCTATGTGCAATTATTTTTCAATCCAATCAAGTATTGTATTCTAGATCTTCCGGCGCACCATCTCACCAAAAATGAAGGGAAGTCATAGAGATACGAGGTCGGATTTCAAGTTTTCGCGTCCGCCAATAAAAATTTGTCGGTCCGCCGTTGAACCCATTGTTGTCGACCGTTCCACCCAGTTTGCACCTCCAAATCGTCATCCTCATGCTCCCGGGAACATTCCCATCTTTTTCCCTGCTTGAGCCATTTCCGAGCAAGTTTGACATAGCCAAAACCCTAGCCGTCGCCGCCGTCGTCGCACCGCTATCTCCGGTCGTCGCCGCCGCGATTGGACCTCGCCACCGTGTTCCGCGGCCGATTCTAGGGTCAGGCGGCCAAAGCCATGCTGAGAGGAGGTCGACGCAGCATGCCCGGAGGAGCGCCGCCACGGTTCCGACGAGGAACACCGCCGCGTCGCGAGGTAGACAAAGACTGGCGGGTCTCGCATGTCAGTCGCTCGGTGAGAGGAGAAGGATCTGCTGTGGCCTTCGGATCCGGTGCGGCTGCGTGGGTTCACCACGTGACCCTCGGTGCAGCCCAGCTCTGATTGGCCCATTTTAAATGAGTGGGGCCGGGCCGATTTATTTAAACTTTCCAATTGGAAAATAATTTGAGATTTCAATCAAACTTCTAAAATCCATTACTCCTAGGATATTTGCTCAACAATTTCCAAATAAATTCTGGTAGACTCATCTTGTTCTCACCTTTGCAGTGGTGCAATTTGTTGGACATGAAACTCCCAGAATTTGAATAATTAATTCCTTTGTGCTAATTGCTTTGGAAATTAATTAACCCAGTTCTGTTAATTTGAAAATTCCCAATTTTGTCCAGAACACTCTTATAAATACACTCGATCTCCAGTAAAATTTCCAAGTTCATTGGACTTCATTTATTTTGATGATCAGTGTTCCAAATCTCTATGTAGTTGAAAATTAAGAAAAGTACAGAACTATTTTCAGCTTTTTCCAAAAACTTGTAAAATCAATTTCTCCCTGTAGGAAGCTTAGAAAATTATGAAACAAATTTTCATAGAACCATAAGAACCTCCTATACCAAGATAATCCCCTGTTAACCATGACAAAGCCCCAGAAGTTAAACCAAAATTCATAAAATCCTTTTAATTGTTGGAATTTTAGAGACAACAAGCTTCCTTGAACATCTCCAATTTTTGGTCCAGATCTTTTTCATAGAACCTAGTGTCCACTGTAAAAATACGAAATCCAATTAAAATCATTTACATACCTGATCAATGTTTATAATATCTTTTCTATAGTTTCAATCTCACTCATGTACTTTATATATTGCATATCATATAGTGACCGAGATCGAGGAGGACCCGGAGCCCTTAGAGACTCTAATTCCAGAAGTTAACTTCCCCTCTGACTCACAGCCAGGAAAGCCCCGGTTTGCATTTAAGTGATATTTCAAATTTTCTATTTGTATCACTTATGTCTAGGATGAATTTTGTGCATTAGATCTAAGGTGCTTGTTACTCCACTTGCATGACCCACAAATACCATGGAGTATTGGGTAGGTCTAGAGCTTGACAAGTAGAAAATTCCATGCTAATGTTTATAGGAATCCGGTAGAAGTCGAGTAGTTGGAATCTACTCGCGAGATAGGATTTTAATCACACAGGATGAATTGGATCAAGGAATGGTTTATAAATATGAAATTGAGACCGAGCAGCGGGTAGGATGCAATGATACATGGTCTCACGTGCGTGCGTAGCCCTGCTTGTGCCGATTGAGGACCGATCCGTGTGCGGCCCTGCTGGACAAGTTTGAACAGTACCGGATGCATACTGGGCATATGGAACCCAAGAAACCAATGTAACTTGATAACTTGGATGTCGACGCATAGCCCATTGTCGATAGGGGTGGGCTGAGGGTAGTAAGGTGTAAATTCGCCGGCGGGCACAGACATGCTCCGTGCGGGAACCTTATGCCCGCGATGGTGGGACCGGTTCGGTGTTTGAGTTTTCTTGTGAAAGATTGCTGCGTATGACGTGATGAGAAGCACAGCACGCTCCTTAGGCACGGGTGTACGTGACGTGTTATTCGGGTGTGTCCTAATGGCAATCACCGTCCCTTGCGGTTATTTGAGTACCGCTTGTTCACTGTGTTGTGGCGTAGTAAATACTGAAGAAGTCAGGAGAATATGATGTAATGAAATATAATTGTTTTGCCACTATGATTGCTATAAATTAGGCTCATTAAAGTTACTATTATTAAACATTTAAGTTGTTGCTATTAACTTGTAAAATGATGATAAATTTATATGTGAGTCATTTACTGCTATATCCATCCCTATGTTAAGTATCCCAGCATGTAGAGTTTCATGTTTAGGTGAGACGGTTAAGTCTTGCTGAGCCTTCATGCTCACGGTGCTATATTAAGTTGTTTGCAGGTTTGACTTATGAGGAAGGGCCCGAGGATGAGGCGATGCCCCCGTCGGAGTATACCGCTGAATGGGAGCCCTGCACGCCGCAGTAAATTTGTGTGTGGCTAGTGTGTAGCGTTCGCGGGCTGGACGGCTGCACTTTTACATAGCTAGGCTGAGAGTTTAGCTATGAATATTATCTTTCGCTGTATATTAAGTATTGTAAAAGACTTCCACTGTTTATATAAATAAAATTTTGTATTTTGTCATATTCTTTTTGTGCTTGCTGTTGGATGCCGCATCGCATGGCACCACCCTCTGAGATGCCTAGAATGTGTGGACCCGGTCCTCATAGCCCCCACTGTCAACGCGTAACACGTCGACGACACGCCCCCTGGGGTTGTCGGGGCTTGGTAGGTCCGACGGCACCCACTGTCAACGCATAAAACGTAAAATTCGTCCTCTCATCTATAACTCTTTTGTGACTTATTATTCTTATTTGAATTTTAGATCCGAAGAAACCCGATATGATGACAAGTACATTGATGTAATTTTTCCAGATCCGAATGCCTTTAGGACCTGCCCTACTGAGGCCTACCAAAATGTAGGTAGAGTGGCATACTTTGGGTGTTGGACCAGGCTAAGTCGATAGCACACTCCAGACCTGTGTTGGCTTGGCGTTCAGGCGAGTAGACCGTCTAGCAATGCTAAGATCTAAAAAAACCCACAATATAACTTGTACATCATATATGTAACTTGGACTAAAGGTCAAAAAGTATTGCACAACTTCGTTATAAACAAGAAGGAGAAGGATAAATAAAAGAAAACGAGCCTGTACAAAATTAATGCACGTGGAGTCTGCTTTCACATGACAATGTCTTTAATTATAGGTCCGGATTACAGGGGAGACAAGGACACACTTAGGGTACAGATTTAGGCTAGGTGTGCTATATCTCTTGTACTAACCCAGGGCGGGTAGCTACACTTTTAGTGTTGTGACTGTGTCAAGTGTTGTTTGAACTTCCCGGACCCTTCTGGAGGGGTCCGGATGTTCTCCCGGAGGACCTACCCGACTATGTGTATGGACTCTATAACTTACATTGTGTGTAATTACAGACTCACCTCCGTGATACTAAGCGTAAAACTTACGGAGCTGCTCGATGTTCCAAGAATTAGGAAGCGGGGTCCCATCCTCAGTTGCCAAGCGAACGCATCCGGGACGAGATACTTTGATCACTCGGAAGGGACCTTCCCAGCCGGGGGAAAGTTTGTTCATCCCTTCACGAGTTAGTATTCTCCGCAGCACCAGATCGCCTTCTTTGAGCTGTCGGTTGCACACAAGCCTCTGATGATAGCGCCGGAGCGCTTGGTGATAATGTGCATTCCGAATAGCTGCTTGGCTCCTTCCCTCGTCGATGAGGTCAAGGTCTTCACGTCGGAGCTGGTCATGTGCGGCTTCGTCGAAGGTCCGAACCCGAAGTGACCCCATGGTGATCTCTGGAGGAAGAACTGCTTCAGCTCTGTACACCAGGAAGAAGTGTGTTTCTCCAGTAGACCGGTTAGGTGTTGTCCTGCTTGCTCACAGTGCGGACGGAAGCTCCTCGATCCAGTTGGCTCTGTGTTTTTTCAGGTGCTCATAAGTGCGTGTCTTGAGTCATTTTAGTATTTCTCCATTTGCTCTCTTGGCTTGGCAATTACTTGCCATGTGATCTACTGATGCGTAGCTGACTTGAATGTCGAGGTCTTCGCAATACTCTTGGAATGATGCACTTGTAAATTGGGTTCCGTTGTTAGTGATGACTCTATTCGGGATTCCAAATCTGCAGACTATGGACTTCAAGAACTTGATAGCTGATTGCTTATTGATAGTCACAACTGGAGTTGCATCCGGCCACTTGGTGAACTTGTTGATGGCGACATACAGGAACCTGTAACCTCCGACGACTTTTGGGAAAGGTCCCAAAATGTCCATGCCCCACACAATGAATTGCCATGTAGGAGGTATCATCTGCAGTGACTAAGCTGGAGTGTGAATTTGTTTTGTGTGGAACTAGCACGCTTCACACTTTTTACCAACTCAACTGCATCCTGGAGTGTTGTAGGCAAGTAAAAGCCATGTCAGAAGGCTTTACCGACTAGCGTGCAGGAAGATGCGTGGTTCCCACACTCGCCTCCATGGATCTTCGCGAGGAGCTCGCGGCCTTCTTCCCTTGCAATGCACCGCATTAGGACGCCGTTGGCATCACGCCAGTAGAGATCCCCTGCTACCTGCATGTATCTTTTAGCCAATCTGACGATGCGGTCAGCGGATACACCGTCTTCAGGAAGGTGGTTGTCTTTCAAGTAGCTCTAGATCTCCGAGATCCATGCATCGGAGATAAGTTGAGCTTCTGAGTCTTGTGTGTTGGGTTGCTCGGAGCTTCCTGCAGCACCTACGACCCTTGGTGGACGCCATGGTAACAGGGCCACCAGGACCGCCAGCTTCGAGGTGTTGGTCTCGCCCCCTTCACTCAGTTTAGTGGGCTAAGCGGTTGGACTTGACAATCTCCGGACAAAGACTCTGTCGGGAGCCGGGGCTCCAGTTTAAGCTCTCGTCGAAAGTTTGTTAGCTTCTGAGTTGTTGAGATGCTAGACATGGCAGAGGTCCAGGATGTGGAAGTCCTTCTAGAGCTTCTGGACTTCAAGGAGATAAGTAGCGAGTTGAGGGTTGTTGCAGCTGCATTCGCCTTTGACTTACTTGATGATAAGTTGCGAGTCACCCTTCACTAGCATCTGCTTGACGCCATAAGATAGTGCCACCTTGAGCCCATAGATGAGAGCTTCATAGTCCGCCATGTGATTGGTCGCCTTGAAATCAAGGTGCACCATGTATTTGACCTTCTCCCCGGTCGGAGCGAGGAGAAGTATTCCAGCTCTGGCCCCCTGCTTCTGCACGGAGTCGTCAAAGTAGAGGGTCCCATGAGGCTCAGTGAAGATTGGGACCTTGAGCTCCGACTTCTGCTCACTGGGGCCCCCAGGATTTGATGGAGAAGGCGTCCACTCCGCCACAAAATCAGCCAAGGCTTGACTCTTGATAGCTTGTCGCGGCAGGAATTTGAGATTGAATTCTGCCAGCTCCGCTACCCACTTGGCAATGTTCCCAGTAGAATTAGGGTTATGCAGTAGAGCACTCAGAGGATATGAGGTTACCACTGATATCTTGTGGGCTTGGAAGTAATGATGAAGCTTCCTTGAGGCAATAAGAATTGCGTAAAGCAGCTTATGCACCTCAATATATCAAGTCTTGGCATTATGGAGTACTTTGCTGATGAAGTACACTAGGCGCTGGACAGTCCGGGCCCTCTTGGAGGGGCCCAGAGCTTCTTCTCCATCATCCTGTACCTTCTCGGTGGGGTCTGGACCTTTTTGTTGATCTTATCGGACCTTGCCGGATGGGTCTGGAATTTCTTCTTGTTTAGTCCGAACCCTCCCGAAGGGGTTTGGATCTTCTTGAACAGTTGTGTGAACTCCCTCATATGAGATAGGTTGACCCTCTAGCATTTCGCCTTGAAGATCTGTGTCTGGGGGCTGGGATCCAGAATCACCTTTAGGTAGCTCTGGACCCTCCCGGAGGGGTCTGGGCTCCTGAACTGGAGATGGTTCCAGTCTTTCCATGACCACGACCATGCTGACAGCCTCCGTAGTTGCAGAAATGTAAAGCAGCAGAGGCTCACCAGGATTTGGAGCTACCAAGATTGGTGGTGTGGTGAGGCTGCTTGAGCTCTTGGAACGCCTTTTCTGCTTCTTCGGACCAATGGAAAGGCCCGGTCTTCCTCAATAGCTTGAAGAAGGGAAGGCCTCGCTCTGTCAGTCTTGAGATAAACCGGCTGAGCATAGCTAAACATCCAGTTAGCTTCTGGAACTCTTTGATGCGAGTTGGGGGCCGCATATCTTCTATAGCCTTGATCTTCACCGGGTTTGCCTCAATTCCTCGATGAGTCGCCAAGAATTTGAGGAGCTTCCCGTTGCTAACCCCGAAAATACACTTGTTCAGGTTCAGCTTGGTTCGCGTGATGCGTAGCTTGTCAAAGACGGATTGCAGGTTATCAAGGAGTGACGCCTTGTTCTTGACCTTCACCACGATGTCGTCGACGTACACCTCCACCATGTCCCTGATTAACCCTCCAAATGTTTTGTGCATAGCTCGCACAAAAGTTGAAGTAGCATTTTTGAGACCAAATGGCATGGCAGTGTAACAATACAGTCCATCTACTGTTATGAAGGCAATATGCTCTTCATCTTCCATAGAAATTTGGATTTTATGATATCCGGAATATGCATCTAGGAAACACAGTAGCTCACACCCGGAGGTGGAATCCACTGTCTGATCTATTCTAGGTAGCGGAAATGGATCTTTTGGACATGCCTTATTTAAGGTGGCGTAGTCGATACACATCCGAAGCTTCCCAAAGGCCTTGGGTACAATGATTGGGTTTGCCAACCATCTTGGATGATGAACCTCCCGGATGAAACCAGCTTCGAGCAGCTTCTTGATTTCTTGACGGATGAAGTTTTGCCGCTCGACTGATTGCTTTCGGGGCTTTTGGTGCATCGGCCATGCGTCGGGATAAATCTTCAGGCTGTGCTCAATCACCTCCCTAGGGATACCAGGCATATGTCACGGTTGCCAGGAAGACACGTCAACATTCGCCCGGAGGAAAGTGATGAGTGTGAGTTCCTATTTGTTGTCCATACCACCTGATATATGGGTGGTCTGGGTAGCATCGGACCCTTTCGGTACCCTGGGTACCATATACTCCTTGGGATTGCAAAGATCTCAAGGGAAAGTCATCTACTTGATTTGAAGACCTTCAGAGGCCCACATGTCAGACATAACCGGACCCGCTTCTCCAACATGGTTAGTCTCAGGGTCGCCATGTGTACTATCAAACCGGAGCTACCGCCCACAAGGGGGAAGCTCCGGGCTATGTACCGAAATGGCACCCCCGGACCTAACCCCAGACCGAGGGAAGCTCCATAACTGACACGTGTCGGGTAACACCGAACCTATCTGTTCCCCACAGTGTGCTCCAGCGCTGCCACGTGTCCAACCGTCGGATCTTCAGCCACTAACCTCCGGAAGACTCCACAACAGCTCCGGATCTTCAAAGGGGAATCAAGGACTTCAAGACCCGATCAAGTGTCATTAATACTATATTAATGACACACGATCGGACGACCTTAATTACCAGTAACAGTGCTAGCAAAGCCCATAACTCAGTCGTTAAGGGCAATTAAACGTGTTGAATGTGTATCAATATCAGTAACCGCCGGGGCCACATGTCAGGCCAGGCTAACTTGTAACGGCCTGCCCTTGTACTATAAAAGGACAGGACGACGATACATAGGACAGACTCTCCAGAGACACGCTGACTTTACACTCTCAACTGACGTTGAGCTCATACATCCAATACAACACCAACACACCCTGTGGAGTAGGGTATTACGCTCAGGCAGCCCGAACCATGTAAATCTTTGTGTCCCTTGTGTCACTCGACATCTCACCTTCTGGAATCTCTACACTCCCATACCGAACCTCAAACTCCTCTAACACTTTAGTAGTGTCGGGAGATCTGCCGGATCAAAACCACCGACAGTTGACGCGCCAGGTAGGGGGACCGGAGATTTCAAGAATGGTGAACTCAGCCGCTGGATCATCCAATGGTCATCCCGCAGTTCAAGCTGTTGGGGGTAATCCCTCCAATATGCAGCCACCAGCAGGAACCACGGTTCCAGTAGGAATCACACTTCCACCACCGCCGCCTCCACCAGCAAAACAAGCTGGACAACGCGATGGTGCACTGGCATCAATCACTGCGTCGGCGAATCTTGACAACCTGGAACACGTGCTTCATGCAGCACGTGCTCTTCTTCAGCGCCCACCACCTCCGGACACATCCCGAGATGCAATGGAGCAGTGGAGGGCCGATGTGGAACACTTGGTTGCAGCAGCAGCCGACCGCATCAGCAACCAGGGTCCTCCTCCTTCAGGACGGGCCCCGTCAAAGTGACGGACCTTGTCTGGCAGACTTGGTCCGCACGTTTCCAACAACAGGAGACGTGCCGCATCATAGCAGGTGACGTCGTTGCCCTCCGGGGCACGACGCACTCACACGGTATCAAGACTTTCAACTCATGACCTCCGGGCGGAGCTTGATCGCCGATATCGCCAACAAGACGGCTGAGTCCATATTGAGTGTGCTCGTGAAAGACGAGAAGCTCAAGACATTCCTGCTCTCGAAGGAGTAGGAGGAGGCTGTTCAGCCCTGGCCATGCATCTGCGTATGGTCAGGTGGCCACAGAAGTTCCGGCCTCACCTGCCAGAGAAGTTCGACGGGACCGTTAATCCTGTCGAATTTCTTCAGATTTACTCCACTACTATCTTGGCAGCTGGAGGAAATGAGGTTGTAATGGCCAATTATTTCCCAATGGCTTTAACTGGGACCGCCAGGTCCTGGTTTATGAGCCTTCCACCCAACTCCATCAGCAATTGGGAGGAGTTGTGCTGGCAGTTCACCGCCAACTTCGAGAGTTCTTACACCCAACCAGGCACCGAACTGGACCTTTTTGCAGTTGTGCAAAAAGGAGGAGAATCCCTACGATCATTCATACAGAGATTCTCTCAAGTACGAAACACTTTCGCTTCAATCTCTAGCGCCTCTGTCATCGTGGCATTTAGACAGGGAGTGCGGGATAAGAAGATGCTGGAGAAACTGGCGATCAAGGAGATTACCAGTGTCAAGGAACTCTTCAGCTTGGCTGACAAATGTGCCAGAGCTGCGGAGGGCCATGAAATGCACTCCAAACCAACTCCGGAGGATCACAAGAAATCCTCCAAAGGAGAAGCCGCCACCTCCGGGAGTGGCAAGAAGAAGAAAAAGACCAACGACAAGAAGAAGCCGTCGGCGGTGCATCCAATGCTGCAGCTGCTGCAGCTCCGGGTGGCCGGGGGCCACGCCCCGAGAAGCGACCTCGACCGTCTTCTGAAGACGGTGGCAAACCCAAGGTGTGGTGTCCAATTCACAAAACGGACAGCCACAGTTTGCAAGACTGTCGGGAGGTCCAAAACCTTGCCGAGCGCTACAACAAGCGCCGGGAAGAAGCTCCTTTCCGACAGAGGGAAGGAAAACAAAAAGTTGACGAAGCTCCGGCTGAAGAGGAGTTAGGTTTTCAGGATCCCAAAAAGGTCCTGAAGGCCGTCTACACCTCCGTCGACGACGATTCTGACGTCTCTGACAACGAGTGTCGGAAGACCATGAACACCATTTTTGGTGGATCATGGGACATCACCTCCCGCCGCGTCATCAAGACTATGCGTCGGGACATGGCTGCTGTAGCTCCTACAGCCAGGGTGGAGCCTCATCGGAAGTGGATGCACACAGCCATCACTTTTGATGCTTCGGACTGCCCTCGAAGCATGGTTGGAGCAGGTCAGCTACCTTTGATGGTATCTCCTACCATCAATAACATCCAGCTCCACCATGTCATGGTATACGGAGGTTCGGGGCTCAACCTCATAAGCTTCGAAGCTTTTACCAAGCTTCAGCTCCGACCTTCGGATCTCCACCCCTCCCGACCTTTCTCCGGAGTAGGTCCGGGAGCCATTACCCCACTCGGAGCTATTACCCTCCCCGTTACCTTCGGGACCCGGGAGAAGTATCGCACCGAGAAGTTGGTCTTTGACGTTGCTCAGATCAACTTACCCTTCAATGCCATCTTGGGTAGGCCTGCCTTGTACAAATTCATGGCAGCTGCTCATTATGGTTACCTGGTGTTAAAGATGCAACACCAGTAGGCGTTCTCCGGATCCGCGGAGATCGTACTGCTGGAGTAACTGCTCTGGAAGAACTCCATGCGCTTACTACGGCGCAAGAGGAGGACTCCAGGCAGGAGCAAGCTCCAAAACCCCCGAGCATTCGTCAGCGAGGCTCGACTTCTGCACCTCGCGTGTAGCCAAGCGATGACACCGACATTCTCGTCAAAGTCATCCAAATCGGTTTCGATGCCGCTCAGACCACCCGTATATCGGGGGGATTGAACGACAAATAGGAACTCGCGCTCATCGCTTTCTTCCGGGCTAATGTCGACGTGTTTGCCTGGCAACCGTCACAAATGCCTGGGATCCCCAGGGAAGTGATTGAGCACAATCTGAAGATCTACCCCGACGCACGGCCTGTGGATCAGAAGCCTCAGAAGCAATCCGTAGAGCGACAGAACTTCATTCGACAAGAAGTGAAGAAGTTGCTTGAAGCTGGATTCATCCGAGAAGTCTTCCATCCAAAATGGCTGGCAAACCCAGTCGTTGTGCCCAAGGCCGGCGGGAAGCTTCGGATGTGTATCGACTACACAACACTAAATAAGGCATGTCCAAAAGATCCATTCCCATTACCTAGAATAGATCAGATAGAGGATTCCACCTCCGGGTGTGAATTACTGTGTTTCCTAGACGCATATTTTGGATATCATCAAATCAGAATGTCTAGGGAAGATGAAGAGCATACCTCTTTCATCACAGTAGATGGATTGTACTGTTATACAGCCATGCCATTTGGTCTCAAGAATGCAGCTTCAACCTTTGTACGAGCTATGTACAAAACCTTTGAAGAACTCATTAGAGACATAGTGGAAGTGTACGTCGATGACATCGTGGTCAAGGTCAAGAACAAGGAGTCACTCGTTGACACCTTGCACGCTGTCTTCGACAAGCTGCGGGTCACTCACACAAAGCTAAATCCAGACAAGTGTGTCTTCGGGGTTAGCTCCGGAAAACTTCTTGGTTTCCTGGTAAGTCACCGGGGCATAGAAGCTAATCCGGTGAAGATCAAAGCCATTAAAGACATGCGGCCACCAGCCCGCATCAAAGATGTCTAAAAGCTAACTGGATGTTTAGCAGCCCTCAGCCGGTTCATTTCAAGACTGGCGGAACGGGCACTCCCCTTCTTCAAGTTATTAAGCAAGTCCGGACCATTCCAATGGTCTGAAGAAGTAGAAAAGGCGTTCCAGGAGCTAAAACAGCTCCTCACCACCCTACCGATTCTGGTAGCTCCGAACCCTGGTGAGCCTTTGCTGCTTTACATTTCAGCCACTGACGAAGTCATCAGTATGGTCCTGGTTGCGGAGAGACCAGAACCATCCCATACTCAGGAGTACAGACCCCTTCAGGAGGGTCTGGAGGTTCCTAAAAGCGAGTCTGGGTCCCAGCTCCGAGACTTGAATCCACAAGAAGTTACTTCAGAAGACCCAGACCCCTCCAGGAGGGTCCACGTCGCTTCTGAAGAAGCTTCGGGTTCCTCCAGCAAGGACCCGGAAGTCCCCGAAGAAAATCTGGACCCCTCCGGGAGGATCCGAATCAATGAAAAGGAAGCTCTGGGCCCCTCCGGGAGGGTCCGAACCATCCAGCGCCCAGTGTACTTCATTAGTGAAGTACTTCATGACGCCAAGACTCGATACCTAGAGGTGCATAAACTGCTCTATGCAGTTCTTATTGCCTCCAGGAAGCTTCGCCATTATTTCCAAGCTCACAAGATCTCAGTGGTGACTTCTTACCCACTTCGAGCAATCTTGCATAATCCCAACTCAACTGGGAATATTGCAAAGTGGGCAACGGAATTGGCTGAATTCAATCTCGAATTCATTTCAAGGCAAGCAATCAAGAGTCAAGCATTGGCAGACTTCATGGCGGAATGGACTCCCTCTCCATCAAACCCTGGGGGCCCCAGCGAGCAGAAGCCAGAACACAAGGCTCCGGTCTTTACCGAGCCTCACTGGACCCTCTACTTCGACGGCTCTGCAAAAGCAGGGGGCCGGAGCTGGAATCCTTCTCCTCGCACCAATCGGAGAGAAGGAAAAATACATGGTACACCTTGACTTCAAGGCGACCAACAACATGGCGGAATATGAAGCACTCATTTATGGACTAAAGGTGGCACTGTCATACGGTGTCAAGCAACTGGTGGTCAAGGGAGATTCACAGCTCATCATTAAGCAAGTGAAGGGTGAATGCTCCTGCAACAATCTCCAGCTAGCTGCTTACCTCCTTGAAGTCCAGAGGCTTCAGAAGGACTTCGAAGTCCTAGATCTCCACCATGTCCAGCGTGCCCACAACGCTGAAGCCGACGAACTCTCGACGAAAGCGTCAACCGGAGCTCCAGCTCCTGACGAAACTTTTGTTCGGAGGTTGTCAAAACCCACAGCTCACCCTGCCAAACTGAGGGAAGGGGGCGAGATCAGCATCCCGAAGCTGACGGTCCCGATGGCCCTGTTACCATGGCAGCCATCAAGGGTCGTAGGTGCTGCCGGAAGCTCCGAGCAACCCAGCACGCAAGACTCAAATGCTCAAGTTAGTTCCGATGCATGGATCTCGGAGATCCGTAACTACTTGAAAGACAACATCCTTCCTGACGATGATGTATCCGCTGACCGGGTAGTCAGATTGGCTAAAAGATACACGTTGGTAGAAGGGGATCTCTACCAGCGCTGTGCCAATGGCATCCTAATGCGGTGCATCACAAGGGAAGAAGGTTGCGAGCTCCTCGCAGAAATCCATGGAGGCGAGTGTGGGAACCACGCGTCTTCCCGCACGCTGGTTGGTAAAGCCTTTCGGCATGGCTTCTACTGGCCTACAGCACTCCAGGATGCAACTGAGCTGGTGAAGAAATGCGAAGCATGTAAATTTCATGCAAAGCAAATTCACACACCGGCTCAGCCCCTACAAATGGTACCTCCTACATGGCCCTTCGCTGTGTGGGGGATGGACATCTTGGGACCTTTCCCAAGAGCCGCCGGAGGTTACAAGTTCCTGTACGTTGCCATTGACAAGTTCACCAAGTGGCCGGAAGCAACTCCAGTTGTGACAATCAACAAGCAATCTGCTATCAACTTTTTGCAGTCCATTGTATGCAGATTTGGAGTCCCAAACAAAATCATCACTAATAATGGGACCCAATTCACAAGCTCTGCATTTCAAGGATATTGCGAAGACCTCGGCATTCAAGTTTGATACGCCTCCGTAGCTCACCCAGCAAGCAATGGCCAAGCCGAGAGAGCAAATGCTGAAATCCTTAAAGGACTCAAAACGCGCACCTATGAGCGCTTGAAAAAACATGGAGCCAACTGGATTGAAGAGCTTCCGCCCACTTTATGGGCCAACAGGACAAATCCAAACCGGTCAACTGGAGAGACACCCTTCTTCCTGGTGTATGGAGCTGAAGCAATCCTTCCTCCGGAAATCACCTTGGGGTCACTCCGGGTCCGGACCGTCGACGAAGCCACGCAGGACCAGCTCCGGCGTGAAGACCTAGACCTCCTTGAGGAGGGAAGGTGCCAAGCAGCTGTTCGGAATGCCCGATACCGCCAAGCCCTTCGGCGCTATCATCAGTGGCATGTACACAACCGACAGCTCGAGGAAGGCGATCTGGTGCTATGGAGAATACAATCCAGAGAAGGGTTAAACAAACTCTCCCCCAGCTGGGAGGGACCCTTCCGAGTGATTAAAGTATCCCATCCCGGAAGCATTCGCTTGGCTACCGAGGATGGGACACCTCTCCCAAATCCTTGGAACATTGAGCACCTCCGTAAGTTCTACACTTAATATCATGGAGGTGAGTCTGTAGTAACTTGAGGTGTATGTTATAGAGTCATTGTACAGAGTCGGGTAGTTCCTTCGGGAGAAGAGCCGGACCTTTCCCGGAAGGTCCGCAAAGTTCATGCAACACTTGTCGCAGTCTCAGGACTAAAAGTGTGGCTAGCTACCCTGGGTCAAACAAGAAATTAAACACGCTTAGCCTGGTTCCGTACCCTAAGAGTGTACTTGTTTCCCCCTGTACCCCGGACCTATAATGAAAGACATCCTCATGTGAAATAGACTCCACGTGCATTTATTTTGTACAGGCTCAACATTTTTTATTTTTCTCTTTCTTGTCTATAACAAATACGTGCAATTCTTAAGAAATTTTAGTTCGACTGGTTCATATACGATTCGAGCTGTATTGTCGATTCTTCTAGATTCAAATATTGTTTATGTCCCACTCGCCTGAATGCCGCCAAGCCAACCTAGGGCCGGAGTGTGCTATCGACTTATCCTAGTCAAGCACCCTAAGTATGCCACTCTACCTACACCCCGGCAAGTCGAAGTAAGGCGGGTCCAAGTACAATTGAATCTGGAAGAAAAGACAACGCATTCGGTTGTATTCAGAATCACGTTTGACCTAAAACTCTCTTGGGAATCGTAAGCCGCGACGAAGTTATAGGGAAAGAACGAATTTTACTCTTTTTCTTGGCTTCAGTGTGCAGGGAAAATAAAAAATCCACGTTAATGGAGAAAAGTCGAAGCTAACTAAGCTCCGATTCCCCCTAGGTGGCTTGTAATCGATGTTAAACATTGAAAACGAGCATCACCGGAGCAACCAAGCTCCGATAAAGCTAGGGGGGCCAGCCGTCGACGCAAAATAAATAATGGTGAGAAGACCCTGCAACCGGAGTCTGCTACCAACAAACTACACGTTGGTAAAGGTCACTGCCGGAACTACTAAGCTCCGACACCCCGGAGGACTAACTATCGATGCTCTACGCGTTGATAGAAACTATTGCTGGAGCTACTAAGCTCCGACGATAGACAATGCTGGAGCTTCTAAGCTCCGACAACCTCAGGGGGGCCTTCACTATCGAAGACTTCGGACCTACACTCTACAAGTTCGAAGCAAATGAGTCTTCAACAAAACACAATATCCTCTTGGTACATGTTCACAATCAAATTGTGTACATCTACCAGGGGGCCAAGACAAAAGTGTTGAAGATAAAAAGTGAAATTCACAAAAATTTGGGGATTTCATTCATCTGGAGACAAGGGATTACAAAATTAAGGAAGAAAAAGAGAGAATACAAGTGGGAGCTACAAAGATGGTCCTAGACCCTATGGAAGAACTGGGCGACCTTCTGAGCAACCTCTGACACATTGGCTCGGGCGGCTTCACCTTCTCCTTCGACGGGACCTTCAAGCACCGGGACCAGAGGGAATTGGGGATTCTGGCTGGTGTAGCACGTCAGCACATACTCTGCGACGTTCTTCGCCAGGGATTGCCCCTCAACCTCCAACTGGTCCGCTATGACGTCGCCCACCTTGGTGAGTTTGCTACCCGCCGAGCTCAACGCCTGCAACGCTAGGTCCGGCTCTGGCTCCGGCTCCAGATCATCCGGACGCACGGGGCTGAAGCCCATCAGTGTCAGCGCGTCGTTGGCTTTCCTCAGGAACTCCCAAACCTGTAGGGAGTCCGCAGTCCTCAAGCCCTTCAGTTATTCCAAGGATCTTTTGGCCGCCGCCAGTTCAGAATTCTCGCGAGCAAGGCGCTCAACCTCTTTGGCATTTTGCTGAATCTTTTCAGCAACCTGCTTCTCGAGTTTTCCGAGCTCCTCCTCCCGGAGGTAGATCTTGTTCCGGCGGTCAACCAGGTCCTTCTCCCTGCCCCTCACTTTCTTCTCCCTGGCAGTGATGGCACACTCTTGCTCGTAAAGTTCCTGCCCCCGCACCCAGGCCTTCTCCTCCTCCTCAGCGCAGCGCTCTTCCAATTTCTTGGCGCGCTCCTCGAGGCCCTTGTCAGCCAGAGCCACCTTTTCGGTGAGCTCCTCCTCCCTCTCTAAGACGTCACCCCGCAGCTCAAGGAGTTTCTGCTCTTCATCTTTGAGCCTTTTCTCCCTCTCCTCAAGTGCCCCCCGGCGCTTGATGAGAGTAGTGTTAATGGCCTCAAGCCTTTCTTGGCGTTCATCAGCCGCACTATTAGCTGCCTTGGTCTACTCGTAAATGGCTCGGGATTGAGCGTCGAGGGCGCGAGTCAAGCTCTCCCTGTCATCCAATAATTTGCCCCAGTATTCCAGGCGGACGTTCTCCTGCTTGATCCATTCTTTGTCATCTGCCAGCCTCGACTGCGCCAGCTTGGTCTCGAAGTAGAGCCGATTACGCCACCTCCTAAGGGTTTGGCGCTCCTCTTCAAGAGCCTTGCTGTCGTGGAAGAATGCCAGCTGAACTTGACGCAGACTGGAGCAGGCGTTGTCAATAGAAAATGACAACGGGATAGGATCCGGACCTGCTGGGGTCTCCTCCGCTGGTTCCAGCGGGTTTTCAGATACAAAAATTGGGTCCCACTCAACAAGAGTGGTCCCCTGAGTCTCCATGGCACTAGGGCCATCCTCCGGGATGGCCTCAGTTGCCATCGAGGAGGGTCCCACTGATGAAGTTCCGACCTCCGGAAGTGGTTCCGAAGGACCAGCCGCCAGAGCTTCGTTCGCCCCCTCGGGCAGGGGGCCAGCGCCTTCATCAGAGCACTCCGGCTCAACCGCGGGTACCTCCGACGTCGTCACTTTCGGAGCAGGGGCTGCTTCTGGCTCCGGCCTGGGCACCTCCTCTATTGGGGGCTCGAGCGCTGACGCCTTCGCAACGACCGGCTGAGGCGCCGGAAGATTTTCAACAACAGCCGGCCCTGCGGCCGGAGCTTCAACGGCAACCGGCTCGAGAGTCGGAAGGTCTTCAACATCAACCGGCCCTACGGGCGAAGCTCCAGCAACGACCAGCTCTGCGGCTGGTGCTTCAGAGGTACCCGACCCAACCGCCGGGATATCCTCAACATCTGGTGTGCATGCCGGGACTTCAATTACCTCCGGCTCAACTGTCGGGGCTTCGACAATTTACGGCTCAGGGGCCGGAATTATTGCTTCCTCCGGCTCAGTGACCGAAGCTTCCATCATCTCAGCACCCAAAACCGGAGCTTCAACCTCCGGGGCAGGTGCCGCTGGCGCATCTTCTCTCCCGTGGTCCGTCGCTACCACGGGAGTCTCGGGGGATGAGTCGAGGTCCATGACCATGACAGCTGGCGCCGGAGCTGCCGCAGCTTCAGCCACCACTTGGGGCGGCATCGGGACAGGAGCAGAGGCTTCCACCCTCACAACTTCAGCTGTTGTGGCTGAGGGTGGAGCCTCACTCCTCTTCTTGGGAACGCTGCAGATGAAGGATGAAGAAATTTAAAAAACAGTTACTACAAAAAAAAACTGTCTGAGGTAAAGATTAAAAATTACCTCAGGAGGCTTCTGCACCAGCTTGCGCGGAACCTCTTTCCCGGGTGTTCTGGGCTGACCATAGCCGCCGCCGGCATGGAAGCTCCGGAAGGCCCCCCGGAACTCGTTGCAGTCACGGGCACTTCCTTAGTCGAGGCCCTCCTCGACCGGGAAGGACCTCCGGACCTAGAGGCCTCAACTGGCCCTGGTGATGGAGTCGCATGCCCGGAGCTAGCACCCCGGGAAGACGCTGCTGCGGGTACAGTCGCCACAGTTGTAGAAGACCTCCCCCTCCGGGGAGAAGGAGCTGATGCAGAGGTTGCAGACCTGACGGACCTTCCGTCGGCATGCTGCAGTTTCCTCTTCCGGCTCAAGGGTTCGTCCGCCGGTTCCTTGCCCTTGCCGACGACTTCGATCCTTGGCTTCGAGGCAGGGTCGGAACCACCTTCGGAAGCCCCAGGGATCACCACCCTGGAGGTCGATCTTCTCTCGACGACACCAAGGTCGTCAAGCACCGGCATCATCCGTCGGAGCTCCCTACTGAACTCTACTTCCACGTTCAGAGGGAGAAAGACTGATGGCGGGGTCAAGTCATCTCCCGCAACGTCGATGTCGTGCTGGAACTTTTTGAGATGTAACTCCAAGGTTGCCCCCGCCATGTTGGACTTCAGTCCGGTCTCGACCCGGTCGTCGTCCATCACAGTGTTGAGGGCCCAAGTGAGTTTTTCTCTCCTCTTCAGCGGTGCCCACCTGTTGACCAGGAAGTTGCAAAATACCGCCTGAGGAGTTAATCCTCCCTCCACGCACTAGCGGATCCTGGTCAGAGCAGGGTTGAAGGCATCCGATAGCACCGGAGCTTCACTCCAGACTGCAGTGTCGATGTTGGGGAGGCCTTCGGGCAGCTCCAGCTTCTCGTGCTCCTCCACCCGGATGACTATCCAATCCTTCTTCCAATCATCCCACTTTCCAGAGGGAAACAACCGGAGGTACTTGAATGGGCACTTCTTGCGCTTCACGAAGTAATAGAAGCCAAGGTACTCATTACTCCTACCGGTGGTATGGACGGTGAAGAAGGTCCGGAAGAGTTCAATGCAGGGGTGATGCCCACCCACATTTCACAGAAGTGGACGAAGATAGACACAAGAAGAATGGAGTGGGGGCCAAGGTGGTATAGCTGCAGACCATAAAAGTCTAGTAGCATCGAGAAAAAGGAGGAAAAAGGTGGGATCAACCCCACCATGGCGTACGAAGAGAAGTACACCATCTCGCCGGCGTGCTCCTTCTCGAACGGGAGCTCTCTTCCGGCGCTGACCAGATGGTTGAAGAAGTCCGGGGACCATCCCATGAGGGTCCGGACCTTCTTCAAGTCACCTTCGGTCTTCAAACGACTCTCGCGGAGACCCAACTCCATCGCAGCACAGCAAGGCAAGAGATGAAAAGCGAGCACAAGTTGGGAGTTTGAGCGCAAGATCGGATGAGAGGCGTAAGAACTCTAGACGGTGTGCGCTTTCCTCCTTAAGTAAGCCCTCACAATGCTTGGATGGAAACTGCAAGGAAGTCGAAGATACTACTCAAAAATTCCACCCAGCCGATGACAAGAGGGCCCAGGACCACCCCGACGATCAAGTCGAGATTCTTACCCAGGCAAACGGTTGTCATCATGAGGCGGGAAGCCCGAAGGCGGCGACCTGACAAGGCGCGCGGAACCGATACGATTTTCGTATCGGGAACCGGCGACCTTCAATTGTGTGAGATCCGCACGCCAAAGATCTCATTTGCCGCACACGGGATATGCCACGCGACGAGGATTTAACTCCAAACTATCGCCAACGGCACATCCGAAGACCTTTGAAGACTTAGTTCAAAAGTCGAAGGATGGACCCACCTCCGGCGGAATGACTTCACCCAAGGGTTCTTCCCCAGAGGTGGGCCCAGGGGGCCACTGTCGGTACCCTGGGTACCATATACTCCTTGGGATTGCAAAGATCTCAAGGGAAAGTCATCTACTTGATTTGAAGACATTCGGAGGCCCACATGTCAGACATAACCGGACCCGCTTCTCCAACATGGTTAGTCCTAGGGTCGCCACGTGTACTATCAAACCGGAGCTACCGCCCACAAGGGGGAAGCTCCGGGCTATGTACCGAAATGGCAACCCCGGACCTAACCCCAGACCGAGGGAAGCTCCGGAACTGACACGTGTCAGGTAACACCGGACCTATCTGTTCCCCACAGTCTGCTCCGGCGCTGCCACGTGTCCAACCGTTGGATCTTCAGCCTCTAACCTCCGGAAGACTCCACAACAGCTCCGGATCTTCAAAGGGGAATCAAGGACTTCAAGACCCGATCAGGTGTCATTAATACTATATTAATGACACACGATCGGACGACCTTAATTACCAGTAATGGTGCTGTCAAAGCCCATAACTCGGTCATTAAGGGCAATTAAACGTGTTGAATGTGTATCAATATCAGTAACCGCCGGGGCCACATGTCGGGCCAGGCTAACTTGTAACAGCTTGCCCTTGTACTATAAAAGGACAGGCTGACGATACATAGGACAGGCTGACGATACATAGGACAGACTCTCCGGAGACACGCTAACTTTACACTCTCAACTGACGTTGAGCTCATACATCCAATACAACACCAACACACCACGTGGAGTAGGGTATCACGCTCAGGCGGCCCGAACCACGTAAATCTTTGTGTCCCTTGTGTCACTCGACATCTCACCTTCTGGAATCTCCGCGCGCCCATTCCGAACCTCAAACTCCTCTAACACTTTAGTAGTGTCGGGAGATCTGCCGGATCAAAACTACCGACAGACCTAATTTGGACGACTTTGATGGGAATGTTGGTGTCGCCGCTTGGTTGCACGCGTGGTGCAGATGTCGAGCCTTGATGACGAGAGCTCGGAGGTTGAGCAACTAGCTCTTTGACGGAGGTTCCCTCCTATGCTGTTGCAAGCGCGTGGAGTTCTTCCAGCGCGGTGACTCCCACAGTGTGATCTTCGCGAATCTAGAGAACGCCCAAAGGTGTCGGCATCTTCAGCACCACGTAGCCGTAGTGAGCTGCGGCCACGAACCTATACAGGGTAGGCCTTCCTACGACGACGTTGAAGGGCAAGCTGATGTGAGCGATGTCGAATACTAGCTTCTCGGTCTTCTATTTCTCTCGAGTCCTGAAGGTCACTGGGAGTGTAATGAATCCAAGAGGACTGATGGCCCCTGGACCTACCGCAGAGAATGGGCGTGAGGGTCGAAGGTCTGAGAGTCGGAGCTAGATCTTTCATGAACACTTCAAAGCTCAAGAGTTTGAGCGTTGCGCCTCCGTCTACCAAGACATGGTAGAGTTGGACATTGTTGACGGTTGGAGACACCATCAGTGGTAGTTGGCCAGCTCCGACCATGTTCCTGGGGCAGTCTGTTGCATCGAAAGTGATGGTACTATCCATCCACTTCTGATGTGGTTCTGCCTTGGCGGTAGGAGCTACAGAAGCCATTTCCCGCCGCATAGCCTTGAGGACGCGGCGAGAGGTGGTATCCCAAGATCCCCCATATATGGTATTGAGGGTCTTGCGATGCTCATTGTCAGAAACATCAGAGTCATCGTCGACTGTGTTGTAGACAGACTTCAGGACCTTCTTGGGGTCCTGAAAGCCTAGCTCCGTATCAGCCGGAGCTTCGTCAACATTTTGTTTTCCTTCCATTGGCAAAAAGGAGCTTCTTCTCGGTGCTTGTTGTAGCGCTTGACAAGATTTTGGACCTCCAGGCAGTCTTCTAGGTTGTGTTTGTCTGTTTTGTGGACCGAACACCACACCTTTGGACCACCGTCGTCTTCTGACGAAGGTCGAGGTCGCTTTTCGTGGCGTGGCCCCCGGCCATCCAGAGCTGCAGCTGCTACTGCAGTAGGCATGCCGGCCAACGGCTTCTTCTTGTCGTTGGACTTTTTCTTCTTCTTGCCACTTCTGGAAATAGTGGCTTCAGCTTTGGAGGACTTTTATTAGCCTCCGGAGCTGGCTTGGAGTGCATTTCACGGCCCTCAGTAGCTCGGGCGCACTTCTCAGCCAGACTGAATAGCTCTGTGACGCTGGTGACCTCTTTCATCGCCAGCTTCTCCAACATCATCTTGTCTCTGACACCCTGTCTGAATGCCACGATGACAGAAGCATTGTATATGGAAGGGATGGTATTTCGTACTTGAGAAAATCGTTGGATGAAGGACCATAGTGATTCTCCCAATTTTTGTTGCACAACAAAAAGGCCCATTTCGGTGTCGGGCCGGGTGTAGGAACTCCCGAAGTTGGCAGTGAACAGTTGGCATAGCCCCGCCCAACTGTTGATGGAGTCACATGGCAGACTCATGAACCAGGACCTGGCGGTCCCAGTCAAAGCCACTGGAAAGTAGTTGGCCATCACGGCCTCATTACCACCTGCCGCTAGAATGGCGGTGGAATATATCTGGAGGAACTCAGCGGGGTTGACAGTCCCATCGAATTTCTCCAGCAAATGGGGCTAGAACTTCTGAGGCTAGCGGACCATGCGCAGGTGCATGGCTAGGGCTAAATAGCCGCCCCCCACTCCCGAAGGAGGAGGGTTTTCCCGAGCCTCCTGCCTTTCACGAGCACACGCGATGTGGACACGGCCATCCTACTATTTGTAGCGGCGGTCAAGTTCTGACCATAGATCATGCATCGAGAGTCTCGACGCGATGTGAGTGCAATGTGCCCCAGAGGGCAGTGACGTCACCTGTTGAGACACAGTATGCCTCCGGAACTGTGATGCATGAGGACCAAGTCTTCCTAACAAGGTCCTACACTGAGAAGGTGTCTGCCCTAAAGGTGGAGGACCTTGGTTGCTAATTGCATCGACTGCGGCTGCAAGTAGATGTTGCACATCAGCGTGCCACTGCTCCATCGCACCTTGAGGTGCTCCAGGTGCAGGTGGACACTCCAGAAGAGTACGCGCAGCAATCAGCGTGTTCTCGGGGTTGTTGTGTGTTGATGCAGTGACTGACACCAGGACCCCATCCTGCTGTCCAGCATTGTTAGCTTGAGCAGGTGGATGTGGTGCGACGCCCGACGGGGCAATAGCACCTACTGACTGTTGCACATTGAAGGGATTCCCCCCAGCAGGTTGCGCAGCATTGCTGTTGGATGATCCTGCGGCGGAGTTCACCATCTTGAAATCTCAAAGGCATGCCCCCCTTCCTGGTGCGCCAAATGTCGAAGTGTGCAATCGACACTTCCCCCGGTACTACTAGATCGTGGCCCGCGGGGGTTCTTGATTGGTTGGGGCGCGCGTGAGATTATGAACAAGATGATGACATGAGGGATTTTACGTGGTTCGGGCCGCCTGAGCGTAACACCCTACTCCGCGGGTTGTTTGTTGTATGTATCAATTTGAGTATTGCTTGTGAGCATGTGAGCTTGCTTGTCCCTGTACCATACGGTGCAGCCCTTTTATAGTCTAAGGACTGGCCGTTACAACACTTGCCTGGCCTGACATGTGGCCCTGGCATAGTTAATAGCCTAATAAACAATCTATAAGTATTAAGTGTGATTAACAGTGTGATAATGTGCCTTAATGATGGTGTTATACCTATTAATAGTCCACTGATCGTGAGTCATTTAAACAGCATTAATGACAAGTAATTAGGTATTGAAATTGTCACTTTAATTGTCCCTCGAAAGTCTGAGCCATTGGATATCTGTCAGTCTTCCATTGAGGTCCTAGATCCGGAGGCTCGACACGTGGTTGCTCCAGAGCTTCCCATCGTGAGGAGGCAGGTCCAGAGCTACTATACACGTGACATTATCGGAGCTTATCTCTACTGGGGGTTAGGTCCAGGGTCACTGGACCCGTGGCAAGACCGGAGCCTCCCTATGAAGGGAGTTAGGTCTGGCATTGTGTTACACATGGCAATGCCGAAGCTACTCAAACGAGGGAGGCGGGTCCAGTACTGTGTAACATGTGTGGCCTTCGGAGGTCTCCAACTTGGACTGGCAGAACTCCTTAGCGTTTCTTGTGGTATCACGGGGTACCCAGTACGTAGGGTACTAACAATGTCGTACTCAGCAAGTGTGAGAAAGTATGTCATGTAGCTAATACAAATGACGAATATAATAAAGGCTAAATGCTAAAAAGTACATTAAACATTTGAAAAGCAATATATTATATGTATGTGAAGTAAACACATCATAAACCATGTAGTTATCATAATATCAGTCCATATTCCATTACCACCATCTATATTCAAGATATCTCATTACCATTAACCATATGAATTGCCATAAACCATAATACCATTCCATAATCAGTACCAAACCATCCCAATACTAAAACCCTTCTAATCATGTAGATCATCCAAGTGCTCTTAAACAGGAGCACGGCTATCATGATAGTTTTAATACTCTGCAGAGTTTGAACCACTTTACCCACGTGTTTGTGATTTCATCACCCGTCGGCGACTAAAGAACCTCTGATCACAAAATAGCCTTTACAAAGGGACTAATAGCATGTAGGACCCACTGAGGTTTCACCGGTGGCGATGCCTCAACCTGAGCGCATCTTCAACCAAGGGCCCCCTCTTGTGCCATTCGGATCCCAGGGACTCCCACCACAAATTCAAACCCGACCTCACTCTCCTTCCCCGGTGCGCCAAATGATTCGTGCAGTACTAGCAATACCCTAATTAATCAGCTACGCCGCACCCATACTTGGCCTCGTGGTGGCACTGTTGTCCTGGCATATTCTCGCATGAACTAGTCCATAGATCTAAAGCAAGCAACGACCATGACTTCCAATCCATCCACATACCAGGCTTGCTTAGATCACCCATTACCATATCAGATTAACCAGTTCATATAACCATAATTTCATTAATGCATAATTAAATAGTATATTTGTTTTCCCATCCCAATTAATTAAGCGAAGCAAAGGTAAAAATCTCTTCCCGACTCTCTACCATGTATTCCAGGTGACAAGGGTGGTTAAACAAAGCTAGTAAACTTCCTATCATAGGAATTCTCATCAATTTGACACAATCATGCAGTTTTGAAAACAAAAAAATTATTGTAAAAATAGGATCAATATGTTCAAGGACACTTGCCTTGCTCTTGGGCTTCGTTAAGATCAAAGACTTCAAATTCCTGGTGCTGGAGATCCTCCGCAGCACCCTCTAGCGCAAATTTGTCTAAACCGCACAATAAACATACAAGACAAGAATTACAATAAATAAGTGCACATATGTTACTCAATATGTCATGGCATGCATGATTAATGCAAATGTGAAGAAAAACTAGTTAATGAGTTACTATTAATGTTTAATAACTAGTTATAATGGTTTTAACAAGTTTGGACAGGTTTGAAATTGATTCAAAACAATTTAGAATTAATTCAGCATAAAACAGTCAATAAGACCGGACTAGTCCGCTATAGGGTCGGACTAGTCCGCCCTTCGTAGAAACAGCGAGCTAGGGTTTTCTAGATCGACGTGAATTTGGAGAAACGGGGTTGAATTTGCATGAGAAAGAGGAAGTAGAAGGTATACCAGGTGTTTAGAACTCCAATGAATCAAGGGTTTTGAAGGCAACACTTGGATCTTGACGATCTAGAGTTGATGAAGAGAACTTGATGGTGAATTCTTGATGAAGAACGAAAACTCGATGGAGATATTGATCGCTTGATCCTCTTTTGTTTCCTCCTCTTCTTCTTGCTCGGGATCTCCTTCTCCCTCCTTGGCGGCGGCTATCCACGAGCTAGGGTTTGGTTGGTCTTTCAATTGTGGCAAAGAGATGTAAAATTAGGGTGTTGGGTTGTTTATATAGGGGTGGAGGTGGTAGGGTTTGACGAAATTCGAGTCCAAGGTGGGTGGAGGCCGTGTAGGGGGGTCCACATGGGCTCCACAGGGGTTAACCACGACATTCTTGGGTCCAATTAAGGTAAATACCCAATAACTTGTCGTGGAGAGAAAGATTGAATTCGAGTCGGGCACACCACACAAGTCCGCTAGGGGACTGTACTAGTCCGATGTTGGACAGAGACAAAAACGGATAAGTCCGGTGGGAGGTCCGGACAAGTTCGGTCTTGTCCAGAGAGGAAAACGGACAAGTCCGGTATGGATCAGACAATTCTGGGGAATTGGTAACTTATTCGAAAACCGAACCAAATATTGGACTAGTCCGCACTCTATCACGGACAAGTCCAGAATGGAACAGAGACTCAATCGGACTAGTCTGTAGCTAAAACAGACAAGTCCAGAGGGCAACAGAGAGGGAAACCGGACAAGTTCGTACTTCTACAGACTTTTAAGTGTTGTTTTGCTTCTAATTCATTTTAAACTCATTCCTTTTTATGTTGATTAATATTAAACATGTTTAAGAATATATGCAATGCATGATGGATGAAAATGAGGGTTTTACAAGCTACTAGAGCTAGAGCTACCTCTGGTGGTAGTTCACTCTTGCCACGACAATCTTCCTGCCTCATACGGTTGAGGTTGGGTCCAACATGGTGCATCAGCCGTCGGATCCACTTCCTCTAGGTAGTTGTAGGCGGGAGTATATTGTGGGTGCATCTCCATTGCTCCTTTACATGAATGGCTCCTTGTGACCCTACCAGAGACATTACTCCTACGAACCTCTTTGATAGGTTGAAGAGCAATGGTTAGTTGCCGGCACTTATACAAATGAAAATCTGGGTTAGGTAACCGGATTTCATTTATATAGACAGGATAGAAAACATTGGGGATCCATCTAGATCATGTTTAAGAGTGTGTCCTTGCACTAGATAGTCCTCATCTATTAAGTAGCAGCTTGTTGGAATATATTCAATTAAAGCGTTTTCTAAAGCCCTTACTTTCATAGCAATGCGGGTAATTAATGTATTACATTCAATTGGTCCCGTCATTTTAGTGTTTTCTAACCATTTTGAAATCATAGCCTTAATAGGAGCAATTTTGATCTTTTTAACCATGGCATAAAGGGTCCTATGTTCATCATCATGCACAATCCTAACATCTCTCTAGGAAACATAGTCATAGCCACCCATCTATGCATGAAACGTATGGTAGGGTTTTGTAAGTGGCTATTCCTAGGATTCCTACGTGCTACCTCACTAGTCAATTCTTGACAGAAACCTTGTTTGTTAGATTTAGGCAAATTGTCTTAATCTATTAAACAATGTTTATGGAAGCCTAGGGCTTCAATAAATTCTTTCCACAGGATAAAGTATTTTAAAAAAAAACTAGATGAAACACCTTTGAATACTATCTGAAGGGTGCATAGGAAATGAATAATAAGAAGGCGTGAAGCTTCCTCATCTACTTGAGCAAAATTATCCCATCCTAAGGCATGCCAAATGGTAAAGAATTCGGAATCCATATTTATTTTGGAGAGTAGCGCAGGATCGTAAGCCTTTGTGTGGGCGAACTTACGATCTTGGAGGAGGTTGTAGGCTTGTCGTTCAACATCATGCCTCAAGTTGAGGTCGTCGTCATTGAGGAGGCAGAGCGGAGCATCATCTTCCTCCATCGGGACGTCGTCTTGCACACCTCTTCACCGTGGACTTGGTGTAGGCTCGGGGGAGAGGTGTGAGCTTCAATTCCTCCCATGGCTTGAGCTTGATGAAGGTCCCTTCCTCTTCTCAAACAACTTCTTCATGCTCTTCATGGCTGCACAACTTGAGAACAAACAAAACAAAACTTGAAACGGGTTACGCTAGTGAAAACCAAACAAAAACCCCAACAAATTGTTTTGTCAACTTCAAAGCAACCAAAAAATGCAAATGCAAAATGCAAATGGGGACCAAAGCAAATCTTTTTGGCTTGAAATTAGGAGAAGTGTTGCAACAAAGAGCACAATAATTTTTGAGCAAGTGTGAGAGTGAGTTGGGGAGGTCCAAATGAGGTGAAGTGTGAAGCAACACACTCACCCGAACATGTATAAATAGCATAGAACCCCCCAACGGTCACAAGAGGCAAGAATGTAGCCATTGGAGGAAAGAGAGTCAAAACGGCACTCTCTCCTAGTCGGCTGACCAGGGGGCTCGGTTGACCTATAGGTGGGCCCCCTCTGGTCCCTCTTTTGGCATGTGGCTCCCCAACGGCTATATTTCTAGCTATTGGGTGAATCAACCACATAATTGCTCTGGAAAATTGTTTTAAAATAAAACTTCCCCAGATCAATTATTTTATTTTTGATTTTCTAAAAAATGAAAAATAAATCTAAGTTGAGACTAAAAATTCCCAACCCCTCTAAGAAAAATCAAACATGCTACGGGAAAATGCAAAAATCCAAATGGAAAAAATTCAAATGATGATGGAAAAATAAAAATGAGATAACTACCAAATTAACCTATTGGCGAGCTCCCATCTAAAATCCTATGAGATGGATTTTCCTTTGTTGTCTTGAAGCTCATTTTTCAGCCTTCAGCCTCGGAGAAGTGGGCACGGCTGGCTCGCCTTTCTTCTTCCGCCACACCTTGACTGTTTAGCGGACTTGGGTCGTTTGGACAGCCCTGGATTCTCCATATTCTTGAAATGTTAGCGTGGGTGAAAAGATGAAGTCTCCTCATAAATCGATTTATTCATAAAGGCAATGAGGGTGTCCACTTGAGGTGGTGTAACTTCAACCACCTTGATGTGTTTGACATTCTGGCCATACTTGATCCTGATCATGGAGCATTGCTCCTTCCTAGAATGAAAGTTAAACTTCTCCTCCTTGCCATTGATATGGAAGCAGATTTCTTTGACTCCCACATTGATGCGAGCATCCGCGGTGCTAAGGAAAGGGCACCCAAGAATGAGCGGAGTTTCCTTCTCGACCTCCTTGTCGAGCACCACAAAGTACATAGGTATGAAGCCGTTCCGAATTTTCCCCAGAACGTCTTTGGCAATACCTGCAGTATAGCAGATCGATGAATCAGCCAGCCGGAGCTGCATCGGCATTGGAGACAGCACGGTGAAGTTCAGCTTATCGAAGAACACCTTTGGCATAACACTAACACTTGCACAAAGGTCACAAAGTGCCTTGTCAAAGTGTTGTGTGCCAACGGAGAAGGATATGGTAGGCATCCTCGATCCTTCTTCTTTTCCATAAGCGTGTTGAGGATAGCAGCACTACAATCCTTAGTGAGCTTGACAACTTCTGTGGTGGGCAATGGTCGCTTGTTGTTCAATATGTCCTTGAGATAGCGAGCATAAGTGGGTACTTGCATCTCATCTATCATGGGCACATTGATGTGGATCTTCTGGATGACCTCAATAAAGCGATTGAATTGCTCATCCACAGTTGGCTTCCAATTTCTTTGAGGGAATGGCATGAAGGTAGTATCCTCAAATTCCCTTGCCATTCTCTCACTGAGCTTTTGTCCCTTCTTAGGAGAATCCTCTTCTTTCTTCTTCTCAATTGTTGTCTCCTCTTGAGTGGGGTACATCGGGTCACGAGTGGACTTTCCATCTCTCATAGCCACTGCACTCATATTCTCTAGGGAAGCCTCGGGTTGCCCTGGAATCTTCCGATTCTCCAATGGAGGGACAACGGTTGCCAGTTGAGCTAATTGGTCTCCAACATCTCGTTGAAGCTCAACAAATTCTTGAAGGCAGAAGGTAAGCCTTCAACCTTAGCATTGATGCTTGTTGGGGTCTTGTCATTAGCTGACAACTTCTTGGATAGGGCATCATTGATCTCGATTTGGCTAACGGCAAGTATCCTGAAGGGTGGCAAGCCTAGTTGAAAGAAAGGGCATGGTTGGCCCCACCCTTGACCTCCTGGAGGGTAGCCATTGTTGTAATTCCTGTTGTTGGCTAAGTATAAGGCATCCTCACGGGTCTCAGAGTCAGTTCATTGTAGAAGTTTTGGATGATGAGCCAATCATCCATCCAATGGTGGGGGAAGTATAGGATGTACTCTTGTAGCCTTTCTCAAGCCTCTAGGATGGACTCCTTAGGCTCTTGCTGGAAGCTTGAAATCCTTCCACGTAGGGCATTGGTCTTGCCCAACGGGAAGAATTTGGTGAGGAATGATGTAGAACCATTTTCCCAAGTGTTTATAGCACTTTGGTTCATGTAGAACCACTGTTTCGCCCTTCCAAGCAGGGAGAACGGAAACAGTCAAAGACGGATGGCATCAGGTGTGACACCCTTGATCTTGAAAGTGCTACAAATATCAAAGAATTGTTGCAGATGAGCACTAGCATCCTCGTTGGCTTTCCCACAGAAGGGGTTAGCTTGCACCATGGTGATTAGGCTAGTCTTGATCTCAAAGTTAATGTCTCCCTTGTTGACATTGGGCCCAGTTGGCACATTGTCAGTAGAGGGAGCCGAGAATTCACGAAGGGTCTTCTGGGCCATTGGCTTCCAGCGTGATGGTGCGTAGATGACGGGTTTCCTAGCCTACAACATCACCTAAGGAGGAACGACACAAGGTCAAACTCTTCTCGGCAATGACTCAGGATCTTCTACATAGTTTGCCGACAAACAGAAACTTGTCATACATTACCCTATTTTTACATCAAAGAATGCAAAAATGGGTTATCCTACTAAAAACCTACTAGAATCCTATCTACCACATGATCATGCAAATATTTCGTGCCTTCCCTAGCAACGGCGCTAGAAATACTTGTTGGTATTTCTTAACGTCTACAGGTCATCCTAGCAGCAAGGCTAGTTGTGCAGAGGCACTAGGCTAACCTAAGCCGAAGCAAGATGAGTTATGCAAGTGCACGGAAAGTACCGCTATAGCATTTCACCTGAGAGTATTCCCTGGGGTATCGTATTTGTTTATGCCAAAGGAAGGCAAGGTAGAAGAGTGGCTAGGTCAAGGTAGAAGAGTGGCTAGGTCAAGGATAGAAGAGGGTGTTCTAGTGCGGGATCCGGTAGGATGGATAAATGATGTAGCGGGATAGTGTGACACACACCTAAGGAAACTACTCTAAAGGGTAAGAATGTCCTAGTGGAGGCTAAGTTAGGAATAGAGATACTCCTACTGTGTTTGAGTATTCATATACATAGTAACCTAGTGTACATATGGGTATGCTAACGATGAGTGCTAGGACTTAGTGTTTCAACACATCGGGCACGGGTTTACCCCTCACAACATCAGGACAATTCCCGCCACAACCTTGCAACGTAGCTGAACATGGTGGATTATGAAGGACGAACAGGGCTGTCACCACATGTCGTTTACCCCTACAAACCGTGGGTCTACAAGACATTCAACCGCTATTTAACGATCTGATCACCACACTTACATGCTAAGTAAATACCTTAAGAGTTGCGGTACAAGTCCTTATTAAGGCAATGAATAACCTAAACATCATTGAAACCAATGTTAGGACCAAGCACCAAACTACTGTGACACCCGGTTCCAAAAATGAACCAAGCGTAATGCATATGTGTGCCCAGGATGTTTAACACACATACACAAGTGTTTCACAATTGATAAACAGATACAAAACATGTATCGAATAATAATGCTAATAATAGTACCTTATTACAAACCAAATAGTCTCAAATACAAGCTCTAATTAAACTGTAGCGGAAAAACTAAACACTAATGATTCCAATCTCCACGGGCAGGTTTGACGGCAAAACACACGTCTAGAACTCCTCAAAGACCTCCTGGTACTCCACCTGGTCGCCTGCGTTTGGATTTGGTGGAGGAATAGCAAGGGTGAGCACATGTCGTACTCAGCAAGTGTAGGAAAGTATGACATGTAGCTTAAATAAGGAATAGTAAAGAACAATGGCTAATTGCATAAAAGTACATTAAAACAGTTGAAAATGCATTATTATGATCATTAAGTGAGATCCTTCCCAAGTAACCCAGATAACATCAATTTCAGCTTAAATAACCAATTCCAGAAATAATAAACCATATTCAACTCATAACTACTCATTTGTCTTAAATTCATTAGTTCCATGTACCAAAGCCAATTAATTAACCAATACAAACTCTTGACTCAATTCTAGCCACTAAACCAAGTTAAAGTCCAAGTTCTAATCATGTGAGGGTCCAGGTTGCTATTGACCGGTAGCACAGCTATCATGATAGTTTTAGACACACTCTGCAGAGGTTGTACCACTTTACCCACAAGTTCGTGATTTCATCACCTTTCGATTACTATTGAATCTCAATTATGTCATCTCACACTTCCTTAGGTGTGTGGCCAAGAGATCACAAAATAGCCTTTACAAAGTAATTACTAGCCTATTTATACTCCATTGAGGTTTCACTGGTAGTGATGTCTCTAATGATGAGAACATCACTTCTATGGATACAAACAACACTCCATTGAACATACAAGATGCAACCAATAGAGTTCATACACAACAACTAATTTCGGAGGTGAGCTCGTTCTTATATATTTCCTTATATGTTTTTGAGCATATATTGCTACTTAATGATTTAATTGTGATTAGGATCCATGGAGAGGTTCACGGAGTACTTGGAGGAAGTATTAGGGACGTGGAAGACCAGAGAATTCGTTCAAAGAAGATGGAAACCGAACCAAACTCAAAATCGTATCCAACTCGGAGTCCAGGAGCAGTACGCACTAAAATGGACGCCCAGGATGCATACGAACTCCGTTTTGGACGTTCTACATATAAACGGAAAGGGGAGAGGATAAACTTTCCAATGGTTCCGGTCCCATATCAAAATACCTACGGAGTTGACGGGAATTGTTGAAACAAAATCAAGTACAGAATATGTCACGGTGTTGCGCCACCGTATTGGGCCATTGGGCCTTGTATCAAGTCTAAGTCCATTATTTTTGTGTCTTAGGGTTAGGTCACGACCCCAACACCCCTTTGACGTCCTCCCACCTATATATACTTCATAGTAGCCACCATGAACAATTGGATTTTGCTTAGATCAATAATATCACTGTTTTACGGTTTGTGAGATCCCAACTTCGCAATTTCAGATCGTTTCTACCTTGTTCTTGCTTGTGTTCTCGGTTGCACTTGCAGGGATTAGCCTTCTTGGCGAGGTCAATCGTGTGCAGCACAGTTGATAACCAACGGAGCGGTTGTGTAGTGATTGCAAAGGTTTTTCCTGTTCTACTCGAGAGCCTCGGATCATCAACATCGAGATCTCCACATAAATCGACTTATCCATTACCTTTCGGAAGATCGGGACTCATCCTTACTTATCAATTGATAATCTTTTCTTATCAATTGGTATCAGATTTCCAGGTTGCCCGTTAGGTAATTCATCTGTCCATTATGTTAGTTTTATTATTCATACCTAGAGTCCACAAAAAAGCCACAAAAAAATTGCAGTTTAGTAGATCTTTTCATCACTTTGTCCAAACCACCATTGAGCCATTTGCAACTTTGTTATTCAGTTTGGTTTTGGTGAGTTTTTGTCCATTGTTGAGTCATATTGCTGGTTTAGAAAGTGTTTTTGGTCTTAGTTTGAGTTTTGCATTGTGTGATTCATCCTTTTGAATCACGTCATCACGTCCAGATTACATTCATCTCTGTCCAATTCGGTATTTTCATCATATCTCGCTCATACGAACTCGGATTTTGGTGTTATTGTACTTCTGGAAAGCTTAAGAAGTTCTCTATAACTTTTGTATTCGTTTCCCAGAAAATAGAGTTATCAAGGTCAAAATTGCATTAGATATGAATCTGTTATTGATCTAGAAATTCTGAACAGCCTGTATTTCGGGGGCAATATCTCCCATTATTCTTATCCAAAATAGATCTTCCATATACTGAAATTAAAGAGGAGAGATAGATCTATAATATTTATGTTCAAAGTTTTTAGATCTAGGGCCTATAAAGGTGCTTAATTGTCCTTAGAACATTGAGCAGAAAATCTGTAACAGACCTACGAGATATCTTTGAGTGTTTGCATTGTGTTCTTCTTTTGCGGCACATTCTGAAGAAAAAAAAGGAAGAAAAAAGAAAAAGGCAAGTGCAAAACAAGATACAAAAGCCGCACAAAAAAGTAGAAAAAAAAACAACAAAAAAGAACAGAAGTTCTTGCATTCTTTGTGTCATCTAGTTTTGTCTCATGTCTTGCTAGCTTGAACTACTAGGAACACATTTAGGCCAGCAACTTTGACAAATACTTTGGACACTTATTCAACTTTACTATCTGATTGCATTGTTGTTAATCCTTGCTACATATAATTGACATCCAAGCTACACCTTACTCTTGAGCAGAATCGATACACATTTGCAATCATCCCACGCTTCATTGGTTTCTTCATACCGTCCACCGTTTGCCACCTGCAGTGTCAGTAAGAACACTTGTAAGAGCGTGGTAAGAAGCTTGAGAGTGTGTGATTCCACTTCCACTTTTCCATTATCCTTTGTAGTTGATAGGGATAATATAATTTTTTGTTGTCTTTTGTTTGCTACTAACAATGTCAGGTAAAAGCAAGAATCATGCTTTATATGCTGAGATGATTGACATGATGAAGATGACGATGGAGTTGCTCACTCAAAATCAAACATCAATCAAGGTTTCACATGACATTCAGACCACCTTTACAACACCTTCCACAAGAAGTAATTACATTATCCCATCTCTTCCTTCTTATGATGGTTTTGGTTACAATGAGTATATTGCTTGGGAAATAGAGTTGGATAAAATTTTTGGACAATGTCATATGTGTGAGAAAAGAAAGATTAGAAATGTTGAAAGTGCATTAGTAGGTTGTGCATTGACTTGGTGGAACAACTTAAGTGATTTAGAAAGACCTCGAACATGGAAAGATATGAAAATTCTTATGCGAGAAACTTTTCCTAATGTATCTAATTATAAAGATGAAATACATGAACTTGAGAAGAATTTTCTTGTTGTACCTCCTCCTTTGTCTAACCTTTTGTAGGAACATGAACAAAAAATGTAGATGCAAATGAGAGTGAAGTGTTGAACAACTCTTCTGAATTTTTTGATGAATCAATTCATAATGCATTTGAATTTCTTGCTGAAAATGAGAGTAGTGTTAATGGACAATGCTATACAGTTAACCAAGGTATGACATTTTCAGATGTGCTGAATTTTGCTACCAATCATACTATCGATGAGCAGCAACAAGATGAACCTTATCATAATACACCTTTACCATTAGTTGATTTTCCTATTGATTTTTACAACAAAAATGAGTTGTGTGCTGATAATTATATTGTACCTATGCTAGAACAACCAAATAAATTTGATACTTTATCACTCACTTGTGCTGAAATTAAGCATTTGATCCCAACTACATTTGAAAGGGATGAGCTGAAATTGTTATCTTCTCTAAATACTTTGGGCTATATTGAATTTGACACTCTTTGTGATCTAGATATCGTAGAGAAGATAATATTTTCTCAATCTGAATTGCCTTTGTTAAGTAGAAATATTTTTCATGCTATAGGCAAATATGAACATAGTGGTATGTTTATGGTGCATAAAGTTTACATATGTTCAAATGAGGAAGCTCCTTTTGTGTTGCAACAACATGGTCAAGTAAATGAATGTACTAACGCTAATAATATCTTGTCAAGTTTTTCTATTATTTTTTCCTTGCAGCAGGGACAACAAAAGCATTATTCACTACGGTTGTGCAATATGGACAGTGCTCACTCTATCCCCAAAAGTCTCTTTGCTGGACATACAAGCAAGCCGAGGACGACTTGTCATAAAGAAGGGGAGAATGATGAGATCATGCACCTACAAACATGACACAATGTTTATTTGTTTGGGATCCTGGCTCAAGTGAATGTGCACTCTTATTTGATGGACAAAATCAAGATGGCGCACTATGTCGTCCACCACCTTGGCCTCCTCCATTCATGCATACAAGAAGATTTGATGGCATTGCACATTTGGACCAACACATGAGAGGAGATGAACTTGAGTCGAGGATGACTCCAATTCAAGAAGGGGAGGATGATGAGGACATCACTTCTATGGATACAAACAACACTCCATTGAATATACAAGATGCAATCAATAGAGTTCATACACAATAATTAATTTCAGAGTTGAGCTCGTTCTTATATATTTCCTTATATGTTTTTGAGCATAGAATGCTACTTAATGATTTAATTGTGATTAGGATCCATGGAGAGGTTCAAGGAGTACTTGGAGGAAGTATTAGGGATGTGGAAGACCAGAGAATTCGTTCAAAGAAGATGGAAACTGAACACAACTCAAAATTGTATCCAACTCGGAGTCCAGAGCAGTACGCACTAAAACGGACGCCCAGGATGCATACAAACTCCGTTTTGGACGTTCTACATATGCACGGAAAGGGGAGAGGATAAACTTTCCAATGGCGCCGGTACCATGTCAAAATTCCTTGACGGGAATTGTCGAAACAAAATCAAGTACAGAATCTGTCAGGGTGTTGCGCCACCGTATTGGGCCATTGGGCCTTGTATCAAGTCTAAGTCCATTATTTTCGTGTCTTAGGGTTAGGTCACGACCCCAACACCCCCTTGGACGTCCTTCCACCTATATATACTCCATATTAGCCGCCATGAACAACTGGGTTTTGCTTAGATCAATAATATTGTCGTTCTACGGTTTGTGAGACCCCAACTTCGCGATTTCAGATCGTTTCTATCTTGTTCTTGCTTGTGTTCTTGGTTGCACTTGCAGGTATTAGCCTTCTTGGAGAGGTCAATCGTGTGCAGCATGGTTGATAACCAACGGAGCTGTGGTGTAGTGATTGCAGAGGTTTTTCGTGTTCTACTCGAGAGCCTTGGATCATCAACGTCGAGATCTCCACATAAATCAACTTACCCATTACCTTTCGAAAGATCGGGCCTCATCATTTTACTCATCATCCAACTAAGCACATCCAACCAAGGGCCCCCTCTTGAGCCACTCGAATCCCAGTGTAGTCCCACCAATCTCTATAAACCCAATCTGACTACCCCTTCTCTGAGCATTCTTAACGGTCCAAACAGCACTGGCAGCACATAGCCATCTTGCTTAGATCCCCAGGCACCATGTTGATAAAGGGTCAATATTAGCAAATCTCATCATTCACATGTTCAATAGTTCACAATTAAGCCATTTGATAGTTTCCGAAACCCAAGTTAGCATTGCGAGGCAAAAAGTGCAAAATACCCTTCCTGACTCTCTACATAGTGTTCAAGTGACAAGAGTGGTCATACAAAACTAGTAAACTCCAAAAATTGGGTTTTCCTATCATATTGACACAAGCATGCAATTTTGCAAACGAAACCTTTAAAACAGGATCAATATGGTAAAGGACACTTGCCTTGCTCCTGAGCTTGATTTGGATCAAAGGCTTCGTAGTTCTAGTTCTGCAGGTCCTCGAAAGCACTCTCTACAACAATTCCTTCTATTCTGAGTGACAAACTTGCAAAACATACCATTAAATCAAATAATGTTCATATAGTACTTAATATGCCATGATATGCATGATTAATGCAATTGTGAGGCAAAACATGTTAATGAGTTGCTAATAATGTTTACTAACTAGTTGCAATAGTTTCTAACAAGTTTGGACAAGTTTGTAATTGATTTGAGTTGAATTGGAACTAATTCAGCACAGTTCAGATTCAGAGGTCGGACTAGTCTGCATACAGGGGCCGGACTACTCCGCCCTGGACAGACTGCAAATTAGGGTTTTTCTGATCTAAGAGAATTGGGGTTGAATTGACGTAGAAGCTCGAATGTAGAGGGTATACCACGTGTTTAGAGATCCAAAGATCAAGGTTTTGATGTGAGGCTTTGGATCTTGGCAATTAGGGCTTGATGGAGAGGAGTTGATGAAGAGTGGTGATGAAGAACATCAATTCGTCGAAGAATCGATGAAGATTGATCTTGATTGGTCCTTCTTCATGTTTCTACCTCCTACTTGCCTCTGGACTTTATCTTGACGACGGCCCAATACAAAGGTGGCAGCAAGGGGTTTTCAATTGGGGTGGAGAGGTGTGAGGCATTGGGTTGTTTATATAGAGGCGGAGAATTTGGTTTTTGGGGTGATTTCCAAGTAGAATTTGGTGGGGGACATGTAGGGGCCGAGGTGGGGTCCACTTGGGCTTCTCTGAGATTGGGCACACGGTTCTTGGTCCCAAATTAGGCAATTACCCAAAAATAAATCATGGAGAAATAAAAAGAATCTGAGCTGAATTCTGAAAGCCGGACTAGTCCGCAATGGGGACCGGACAAGTCCGTTTGGCAACAGAGGAAAAATCGGACTATTCTGGTGTATAAGGCCGGACAAGTCTGGGGTGAAACTCTCGATACAATCAGACTATCCGCTCAAAACCAGACAAGTCCGGACAACATCAGAGCCATCAATGGACTAGTCCGCACACTGTGCCAGACAAGCCCAGACTCTGAAGAAACTGATCCGCACTCTGTCAGACTGAAATTTCCAGATTAAGCCTAAATTCATTTTAATCTTGTTCCTTTTTACATGGCTTAATATTAAACATGTATGAGGATTTATGCAATGCATTATGCATGAAAATGAGGGTGTTACAACTACTCATATAAACATAATCATATAATACCTAATTAGACTATCGTGGTGGTGTATGATGTTTATGATAACATGATATGAGCATTATGACTAGATCATAGTAACATCTACACCTATCACATATATGGACTCCACAACCAAACAAGGAATGTTTTATCCAAGTATATGAATAAGTAAAGACTAATTATATTAATATAAAGAATAATGTCACAAATAAAAGAAAAGATACATGAGCCATACCTTTTCCAATTTGGACTTGGGACTATAGGATCCTCTCTATAGCCTAACCTCCACTAAGGACTAAGAGAATACTAGTGTAATACAAGAGCGAATGCTTGAGTGGTGTGTGGGAGAAATGAGGCACCCCCTATTTATACACAGAGTTGAGGTGGTTCCCGCCACAATTAGCGCGCGAATAAGTCTTCACCACCTTCAGGGAGCCATGAGGAGCCAACACGTGGAAGCTGACCGGGTTTGGCGCGAAGGCTAAGTCGGTCGAGCTAGGGGGTCGGCCGACCTGGACCTGGCCCCACCTCAGTTGTGCTTCCTCTGTGTGACTGATATGTGCGCCCATGTTCCTTCCCCGCATGAATTTTCGTTGCATTCCCTCATATACGACTAGGAATGGGTCCATGGATCCATATGATGCCACATGTTGTTGCGTGATTGGTTGGGGTGGCACTTTTAAGGATTGCTTCCCTTATTCTCCATCATTTCTGCATAAAAACTCCTGCATGCACTATTTCTCCAAGTACAAGTGTAATTATGTTAAATCTAACTATGATGTGTGTAATAAATATTTATTCCTTGACATAATTGAGTTGTATTGATAGTCAAAATTGGCACATAATGATCGTCAACAGTGCCGAAGGAGTCACCCTGGCAGTCCTCATGGGATGAAGAGCCACCGAAGGCATCTGGGGTACAAGGCGTCAATGAGGCACATCCTTGACAAACTTCTTCTGAGAGACATGCTCGATCATCTTCATGACGTGAGGCGCATAGCAACGTGACCGAGTCGGGTTCTCCAAGGAAAGATATATCTCCTCATAGACATAGTCAAAGACATTGAACTTATTCTCTCCTCGACGCCACTTGAGGACGTTCCTTGAATTTGAGTTGAGGTGGTTGCATCTCCATCCTCTGGTGCCAAAGTCTTCCTAGTCATGCGGTTCATCACTTGGTAGAAGGGAAGAAGTCCATGGGTGAGAGGCGGATTTCTTCCAAGGTCGGGGTCATAGAACTCAAGTATCTCATCCGCCTAAAGGATGTCTTCTTCATGGATCATGTCCTCATAGTGGAGAGTTCCGTAGAGGCCCAAAATTTGAGCAAAGTCTTCATAGGACATGGAGTATGTGTCATCCAGTTAATGCTCTTGTCGGAGTTGTAGAAGACTGTGGCAAAGAACTGAAGTATCACCTCCACATTTTGTGGGTATTGCATCCCCATTGTTGACGTTTCTTCCGTCACAGATAATATCTCAAAGGAGATGAGGTCCGCAAGCACACAGAAAGTATCGTGTAGCATTTCATCCATTAGTATTCCAAGGGTATCGTATTTATCCCAAAGGAAGTCAATGGAGTAAAGTAAACACTACTCTTATGATCAAGCTATGGGATACTAATCAATTATCAAGACAGGAGTAAGCTGATAATATATGGGTAGTGTGACACACACCTAAGCAATCTATTCTAAAGGGTAGATGGGCCCTATGGAGATTAGACTAAGAGTTGGGGAGTTGCTCCTACAATGCTTCTAGTATACATATACATAGCCTAAGTTAGATACTAATGAGCATGTCAATAGTGAATACTTATGTTAAGTTGTTCAACATATTGGGCACGGGTTTACCCCTAGCAATACTAGGACGACTCCTGCCAAGAGCCTGTGGCATAGCCGAACGTGGAGGATTGCAAAGGACAGATAGGGTTGTCACCACCTACTGCCTACCTCTTCAATCTGTGGGTCTACGAAACATCCAACATTATTGTCGGGGTGTTGATCCGGCAATTCTCCTGGTACTACCGTTGGTATCCCACGAAGTTTGTAGTTCGGTATTGGGCGCACCGAGATTCAGAACACAATGGCAAGTAGACACAGGGATCTACGTGGTTCGGGGAGCCTGAGCGTAATACCATACTCAAAGGGGTGTTTAGTGTTGTATTGAGCATCTGAGTACTTGAGAGTACGTGTCAGAGGAGTCGAGACAAGCCTCCTCTGTGTATCGTCGACCAGTCCTTTTATAGTACAAGGACTGATCGTTACACCGTTAGCCTGGCCCGATATGTGGCCCTGGCGGTTACTGATGCTTAATACACAATTAATGAGGTTAATTACCCTTAATAGTGTGGTAATGAGCCTTGATAGTGCCGTTACTGGTATTAAGAGCCTTCCGATCGTGTGTCATCAATATGGTATTAATGACACTTAATCGGGTCTTGAAGTCTTTGATTGACCCTTGAAGGTCCGAGCCGTTGGGGGTCCACCAGTTTGATTGTTGAGGCTGAAGGTCTGACGGTTGGGCACGTGGCAGCTTCGGAGCTTTCCGTCTGGGACGGGCAGGTCTGGCGTAGATGTACACGTGTCGGGCCCGGAGCTTCCCTCTGTCGGGGGTTAGGTCCGGGGGTGTTGCACAGGTGTTTAGCCCGGAGCAATACCATGTGTGGGATGTAGGTCCGGTTGTTGTGTACACGTGGCAGCACCAGGACTAACCATAGATGGGAAGCAGGTCCGGTCCCGTATGACACGTGGGGCCTTCGCAAGGTCTTTAACTCAAACAGGTGAAGTTCCTTTGGTCTTTTTGTAGTCCCAAGGGGTATACGGTACGCAGGGTACTAACAATTACTTAACTATCCTAGAACCATGCTAGAATATTAAGTAAATACCTTAAGAATCATGACATCTTAAGGCAATGACTAACCTAAACATCATTGAACCAATGTTGAGACATAGCATAAGTTATTCATATTATTATTATCATATCATAACTAATTAGACTATAGTGGGGGTTGGTAGTGTTTATGATGATAGATTAAGAGTGATATGGCATAATCATAAAGACTACTCCTACCACATACATGGAATCCACAATCAAACAAGAAACGATTCATCCAAGTATATGAATAAAAGAAGACTAAAGATAATATCTTCATTATGCATAAAGTCAAAAATATAAGAAAAGATACATGAGTCGTACCTTTCCCAACTTGGACTTTGGACTAGAGGCTCTCCTCTCTATAGCCTAACTCCACTAAGGACTAAGAGAACTAGTGTATACAATAAAATGGTGTTCAAGTGGTGTGTCTTGAAGTGAGGGGTGAGGGGTCCTATTTATAGCTTGGAGAAGGGTCGGTTCCAGCCACCAAAAGCGCGTGAATCAGTCACCCATGACCTCTTCAAGTCAGGAGGAGCCAACACGTGGCATTTGATCGCGTTTGGCACCAGGACCTAGTCGGTCGACTGGGGGGTCGGCCAACCTGGTCTTGGCTCCTTTTGTGGTGTGCTTCCTCCAGGTCTCTGCTAGGTAGGTCCCAATTACTTATATTGGTGCTACACCATTGGATGGCCTCGGATACTTTTGTTTGTGGGCCATTTGATCTATGTGGTGCCACATGTCGTCGCTTGATTGGCTGAAATGATATTTTATAGGATCCATCCCCTTGTTTCACTTCAATTCTGCATAGAATGCCTGCATGTACTACTTTCTCCAAAGACAAGTGGAAATAGGTTAAATTGAAAGGTGATGTGTGCAAGAAATGATATTTCCTTCACATAATTGAGTTATATTGACGGGTGAAATTGGTATATAACAGCCGTCAACAAACTACTCCAAGCTTATCCTTTGCTCGTCTTGAGCAAAGTTAAAACATTAGGTTGATGATCAGGAGTCGCTACTATGTTCTATTTTTCAAAAGTACCATGTGCACAACAGAATATTCTACCTAGCATTGCAAAAATTAGCATGGTACTTCACCCATCTTAGGTCATTATGGGGCTTATACCATCTCCTATTCATGGGTGGTTGAAAGATAGTTTGGCAAATGGAGCACACATACCCTAGAAATCAATTTCCACTCAAATTTCAGAGAGTTCAATTTAGATTTTTAAGTATCTCAATTTGATTCTCTCGGTCTCTCATTTATGTGTAGTGGAAATATATGCTCACCAAGGCATTGTGCCTAAATCCATCTTACCTCTACATAAGGCTTGTATGTGGAGCTTTGTAGGGAATATAGTAGGCATATTTGCAACACATAATATTGCTAAGTCAAAAAAGCAAGCCTTAGGAGAAATTAATTCATAACTATTTGATTCAAGACTTGCGCATGTGTGATGGAATGGAGGTGGATGTGGATATTTGAGATGACTCATTTTTGAGTGGACTCTCTTATTTTGCATGGATGAAACAATGCTACTTTTCTCTTTTCTTTTTCTTCTTTTTTTTCTCATACTTATGATGTAAGCATGCATTTTTTTTCTTGTAGCCATGTCTTCTACTCCCTTTTTATGCAATAAACTTGGAGAGTACTAAGCGTGAATTGTATGGAGTTTCTCTTTTTATTGTGAAACGGTGGTATGATGGGAATTTGCTTACTTCTAGTGTAGAAGTATATCATGTGCAAGTGAAGTCTTGAATTCAAAAAGTAATGAATGAAATCTCACATAGGTCTATACTAGTTTGACAAAGCTCAATGTGAAGACAAATAGCATATGCATAAGGTCTATCAATGTAATGTCTCATATGGCTTTGGTAGGTATTTCCAATCAAATGAGAGTAACTTAAATCTTTTTAGAATTTCTCTAGAACTCTAAGTTTCACTTTCAAACTAGGAATAGCAGCCCTACCACTATATCATATCTCACAACAACTTAGAATTGGATTAAGCTTTTGGTACCCACAATTTCTAAATCAAGGCAAAAGTAATTCTAGCCATGAAAGCAATATTTTGGAGAGTGGTAAGTTGTAAACTAGGGACTTAGGAAAATTAAAACGGAGCAACTATTCATCATTTCATCTATGTGAACTCCAAATCATTCTTACCGCACATCTTTTATTTTATTTTGAAAGCAAATCTACTCTACTTATTTTTTAAGTTTTTTTTATATATGCAAGGTGGATGATGGGTGAATGGAAAATAAATATGCAAGGGGTGTGATACAAGTTACCTCAAGTGGGGGTCCTCCCCCAAGCTTGTTCTTGTTCAAGGTCCGTGATAGGGGATGAAACCCTAACGACGGATGTAGGCCATGAGGTTGGCCTAACCTTTTTGCAGCATGGCTTTGGCATTGGAGGGTTGAGTGTCGATGTTGGATTGCCTTCCATGGGTTTCATGAGTGTGGTCAAGGAGAGTGTTGTCGATGTTGCTCATCCACACCTCAAGGTTCCCATAGGTTGGATGTACTTTGTTATTCCATGACTAAGGTAATGATACCCTTAGCTATAAAGGAATGATGTGCACTTGACATGGTTGAGTGTGTTTCGTCATTTTTTGGCTGAGGTGTATCATACCTTCTTGCCATAAAAAAATTACTTGTACCTCTCATGCATTGGGTGTGATCCGTCACTCCTTGACTTAAGTTAATGATAACCTTTAGCCACAAAGAAGTGTCATGTACCAAACATGTGTTGAGTACAATCCGTTATTCCTTGGCTAAGGTACAACATACCTATAACCACAAAGAGATGAGGTGCACTCAACATGGGTTGAGTGTGATCTGTTGTTCCTTGGCTAAGGTATAAAATACCTTCTGGCCACATAGGAACAACTTGCACCCAATATACATGGGATGTGATCTTGTGATTCCTTGGTTAAGGTACATCATATCTTTTAGCCACAAAGGAATAACTTACACCCAATGATGGTGGAAATCCCCTTGAGCTTGAATGGGTGCTTAGAATAGTTGAGAGTATAATGCTCTCACATATTCGTAGCAGCCCATTAGTTGCTCACGGAGGGTTTCCATGTCAAATCTCTAGCCTCGTATAGTTATAGTTGACCTTCGGGCTTAAATTCCAATAGGTCGCAACCATCCTAATTTACTCCTTGTCCAAGAGATATTGAAATGGAATCCTCTTAGGATTTCCAACAATCGAATCTTTGAATGTCCACATAGTTATTTTACTCCTGCAAACTTCCTCCCTATGATAGAGAGTGATGGTTAGCTCCCGATACTTGTACAAATGAATTTTCGGGTTAGGTAATCAAATCTTCATTTTACACATGGGGAAAAACAAGAATAAAGATGCATTGGGTCCAATTTCTAGTGTATCCATGAACAGTGTATGAATCATTGCTAGGAGTGGGGCTTTATGGATAAATAAATTTGCACATTTTCTAAAGCTCCTACTCATAGCAATGCAAGTGATATAAATACACTATATGGATCCCTTAATCTTGTGAAATTTCTAACCATCATAGTTTTTTTACAAGAGCAAATATTTATCATTTGGATCATGGAAAACAAGATTATCAATTTTATCCTCCTGAACATTTATAGTTTCTTGCCTAGGAAGTTGAAATTTTGTGATCCATGCATGAATGAGTTTCAAATCAAAATTATGGTCATCATTATTCCTAGGTTGCTACATACCAATTCAACCAAGGGGAAATGCTACTTCGATATTTTTTGTGCGGTTGCGGATTTTTATTTGTGACATAAGAAACATCAATAGCCATGGACAAGATACTTCAAGGTAGGCTATTTGAATTTAAATCCTTTGAAATCCCCATAGCCTACTTGATTACAAGAGTGATGTTGATTCCACCCTTGACCTCTTTGTAGGTGATAGCCATTGGAGTTGTTGTTTGAAAGGAAGAACCTCATGGGTCTTAAGGAAATGATTCCCCAAGTGGCCCATATTGACATGGATTTTCACAAATCATGTGAATATCCATGACTTGGATAATTCCAAACACCTCTCCATTGGCTTGATCTTCATGATACTTCAATGGGAGGTGTAGTTCCTTAACTAGCATGTCCACCTTGTTAAGTGGTGTGCATGACAAGCTAAGGGAACTAGAGCGTTCTTCGATCCACCCCTTGTGTGGAGACCATATTCTCATCCATGATGAATGAGCACAAGACTCCTTTAGCTCCAGCACGAATGTGGTCATGGATTGGTGGAGCTAACCCATGCCATGTGTATTGGATGAAGGGCCAACAATCCATCCCATGGTGGGGGCAAACCAAGAACTCTTGGGGCCTCCCCCAAGCTTGGGAATGGATGACATTGGCTTCTACTGGAAGCTGAAATTCTTCCGCAAAAGGCAATGGTGTTGCCTAGCAGATATTTAATGAGGTACGCCATGAATGTTCTTGCAGTTGAGCACTTGTGTCCTCGTTGGCCATCCCATGAAATGGGTTAGCCAACACTACCCTATTTTCACACAAAAAGAGAAAACAAACAACGGTAATCCTATCTAATAACTATTAGTACCTATAGCTTAATCACAAGTGATAGCTATCCTTCACTTCTTTTGCCTTCCCCGGCAATGGTGCCATAAAAGCTTGTTGACGGCTCCTAAGAAACACTAACAAATCATCCCCGGCAACGGCGTTAGAAATGTTTGTTGGTATTTCTTAACACCACATATCATCTCTAGTAAGAGATGGGGTCCGCAAGCGCATGGAAGATGCCGTTGTAGCATTTTACTCATGAGTATTCCCAAGAGTATAGTATTTATCCCAAAGGAAGGCAATGGACTAAAGCAAACACTACTCTTATGATCAAGCTATGGGATACCAATGAATTATTAAGACAGGGGTAAGTTGATAATATGGGTAGTGTGACACACACCTAAGCAATCTATTGTAGAGGAAAGATGGGTCCTAATGGAGATTAGACTATGAGTTGGTGAGTTGCTCCTACAATGATTCTAATATACATATACATAGCCCAGCTTAGATACTAATGACAATGTCAATGGTGAATCCTTATGCTAAGTTGTTCAATACATCAGGCACAGGCTTACCCCTAGCAATACTAGGGTGACTCCCACAAAGAGTATGTGGCATAGCCAAACGTGGAGGATTACAAAGGACAGATAGGACTGTCACCACCTACTGCCTACCTCTTCAATCCATGGGTCTACGAGACATCCAACGCTACTTAACTATCCTAGCATCATGCTAGCATATTAAGTAAATACCTTAGGAGCCATGGCACAAGCCATCATAAGCCAATGACTAACCTAAACATCGTTGAACTAATGTTCAGACACAACATAAGTTATTCATATTAACATGATCATATCATAACTACTTAGGCCCTGTTTGGCATAGCTTCTGCTGCAGCTTCTTCATAAAAATAAGTTGAGGGTGTGCCAAACAGGAAGCTTTTGTAACAGCTTATTAGTTCAGCTGCTTCTCAGAATGAACTAATAGCAGGATATAAGCAGAAGCTGCTTTCCACCAGCTTTTCAAACAAGCTGCTTTTGTAACAAGTTTCAGCTGTGCCAAATGGGGCCTTAGACTATAGTGGGGTTTTATAGTGGTTATGATGATAGTATAATGATATTAAGGCATGGTCATAAAGATTATTCCTACCACATACATGAAATACACAATCAAACAAGAAACGTTTCATCCAAGTATATGAATGAAAGAAGACTAAAGATAATATCTTTATTATGCATAAAGTCACAAATACAAGAAAAGATACATGAGCCATACCTTTCCCAATTTTTACTTGGGACTAGAGACTCCCCTCTACAACCTAACCTCCACTAAGGAACTAGGAGAACTAGTGTATACAATAGAATAATGCTCAAGTGGTGTGTGTGTGTCGTGAGTTAAGGCACTCCCCCCTATTTATACACTCACTCAGGCGGTTTTGCGTGCTAATACCCCGGGCTTTCACTTACTCTCGCGTCAAGGAAGCCACCAGGGGTTGACACGTGCAATTGGACTGAGTTTGGTGGGTTTACCAGATCAGCCAAACAGGTGGTTCGGCTGAACTGGGGTTGACCCCACTCGGCCCCCACTTACTCCTAGACGCTGATATGTGGGCCCTTGTTGACCTTCTAGATGAATCGGGTTGAAAACTCGTGGGTACTCACCTGTAAGTGGGCCATTGGACTCATGGGAAGCCACATGGCATTGTCTGATTGGTTGGAAGTGTGTTTCCTTGCCTTGTGGTCATGCATTTACCTCAGATCTGTATATAATACCTGCATACACCAATTTCTCTGAGTACAAGTAGAACTAGGTTATTTCTAACTATGATGTGTGTAAGAAATATTTATTCCTTCACATAATTGGGTTATATTGATGGTCAAAATTGGTATATAACGACCGTCAACAATCACCTTAATGAAAAGTGAGCTATACTTTTGCTTCAACGCCTCCCAGTCGATCCACTGTATCTCAAGTGTCGGATTCTTCTTTCCCATCAACACAAACCAAAAGTAGTCCATGTGAAAGAAGCTCCAAAAATGAAGATCTCCAGCAATCTTGTCTGAAGCATAGCAAGGTTGGTCTCTTTGTTCTTCGGCCTCTTTGATGTTGCGGCAGTAATCCATCCTTTGATTAGCTGCCTTGTGTTACTGGTCGGGGCGGTGACCACAAGCGAGCCAATCTCTTCCATGGGGGCTGCTCCCCCTATGCCACTGCTCTGGCCTTGGCTTGGCTCTTGAATAACCAAAGCAGTGCTCTGAGGGGCCCTCTTCGTTGGTTGAGGGACATGGGAGGAATCCCCTCAATCTTGACACTTCTTGGACCTCTGCTCGGGTTGAGAATCTCCCGCCATGATTTGAGATAGATAGGACAAGGTTTGGAAGGATTGCAAGGTCGTCGATACGAAATCGGTGAATATTTTGCAAAGTTTGAGTTATAAACTATGTAAGCTCGTATAAGTTCAAAGTTTCAATCGGATATGTCCGAGCAGGTCAGACATATCCAAAGCAAAGCTTCAGACTTGTTCAATGTGCCTCAGACTAGTCCGAGTCACAGGTCAGACTTGTCCGTGCCTGGCAGTTCTAACCCTAGCTTCTACAAAAACCATTCAACCCAAGTGTATACAACGCAAAACATTGCAATAGAGAGGATAACGGAACACCAGACTCAAAACCCCCATCAGACATGTCCTAACCCTGGGGGGGTCAGACAAGTCCGACTTCCCTTAACAGAGAACAATGTGTTTCTTAGGGAGAGGGCTTCAAAGAACACACACACACACACACACAAACACACACACACAGATATATATATATATATATATATATATATATATATATATATATATATATATATATGTGTGTGTGTGTGTGTGTGTGTGTGTGTGTGTGTGTGTGTGTGTGTGTGTATGTATGTATGTATGTATGTATGTATGTATGTATGTATGTATGTATGTATGTATGTATGTATGTATGTATGTATGTATGTATGTATGTATGTATGTATGTATGTATGTATGTATGTATGTATGTATGTATGTATGTATGTATGTATGTATGTATGTATGTATGTATGTATGTATGTATGTATGTATGGAGACATAGATGACAAAATTTTCACAAATATTCTTGATGGATTTGGTCAGTAAAGTAATCAACATTCATACAATGGCCAAAATCCAAAAAGACAATATATAGTAAAATAGTTTGAAAGAGAATCGAGGGTGGTGAGTTTTCGGAAGCATGCAAGTTTTTGAGGTCCTAAACTATACAATTTCATATGTGCAACATCTCAAGCTACATTTCAAGAATTTAAGATATTTAGCTCACTCCTAAGTTCACAAAAACATTTTTTATCTAGTGGCATGGTGAGGATGTCGGCTAGGTCTTCTTCGGTTCTAACATGAGAAATGACTATATCCTCCTTCATAGAATGGTTTGTCAAAAAGTGGTGACGGATATCTATGTGTTTGGTCCTAGAATGCTCAACGAGGTTATGGGCAATCTTAATATCACTCTCATTGTCATATAGGAGTGGAATATGGTTCATATTGAGACCATAGTCCTTTAGAATTTGCTGCATCCAAAGAAGTTGTGCACAACAACTTCTGGCTGCAACATACTTTTCTTCTGCTGTTGATAAGGCAATGAAGTTTTGTTTCTTGGATGACCATGACACAAGGGACCTACCCAAGAATTGACAAGCCATCGAGGTAGTTTTTCTATCTACCTTACATCCGACATAATCCACATCAGAATATCCAATGAGATTAAATTTTGACTCTTTTGAATACTGAAGCCCAAGGTTAGGTGTGTGAACTCAATAACGCAAGATTCTCTTAACGGCGATCAAATGAAACTCCTTAAGTGAGGCTTGAAATCTTGCACAGATACACAAACTAAGCATAATATTGGGCCTAGATGTACAAAGGTAAAGTAATAAACCGATCATGGAGTGATATACCTTTTGGTCCATGCTTGGTCCATCTTGGTTGAGGTCGAGGTGTTCATTTGTCGCCATTGGCGTCTTGATGGGTTTGGCCTTGTATATATCAAACTTCTTGAGGATATGTTGAGTGTACTTTGTTTAACATATGAACGTGCCTTTCTTGAGTTGCTTGACCTAGAAACCTAGGAATAACTTCAACTCCCCCATCATGGACATCTCCAATCTCTATGTCATAATGTTGCTAAACTCATCACAATAAGATTTGTTAGTAGAACCAAATATAATGTCATCGACATATATTTGGCACACAAAGAGATAATTATCAACATGCTTAGTAAAGAGAGTGTAATAAGCTTTTCCAATCCTAAAACCATTTTTAATGAGAAAATCACTAAGGCACTCATACCAAGCTCTAGGGGCTTGTTTGAGGCTATAGAGAGCTTTGTGTAATTTTAATACATGGTTAGGATACTCATTGTCTTCGAATCCGGGTGGTTGCTCCACATACACCTCCTCCTTGATTGGACCATTGAGGAAGGCGCTTCTCACATCCATTTGATATAATATAAAATCATGGTGAGTGGCATAGGCTAAAAGAATGTGAATAGATTCAAGTCTAGCTACAGAAGTAAATGTCTCATCAAAACCCAAACCTTCAACTTGTGCATATCCTTTTGCCATAATATGTGCCTTGTTCCTTGTCACCACCCCATGTTCATCTTGCTTGTTGTGGAACACCCACTTTGTGTCTACCACATTGGCATTTGGTCTCTTCACAATCTCCCAAACTTGATTCCTCTTGCATCGCCATCACCCAATCCGGATATCTTAGTGCATCTTCTACCTCGTATGGTTCCAAAGAAGACACAAAAGAGTATTGTGCACAAAAATTGGTCATGCAAGATCGAGTTGTTACCCCCTTAGAGATATCTCCAAGTAAGTTGTCAACGGAGTGATCTCGTTGAACACTTTGATGAACTCATGGGTGTGGCACTTGAGGTCTTGAATCAACTTCCTCTTCATCTTCTCCTTCATCTCCCCCTTGGTCATTGACACCACCTTATTTTTCCTCTTATTGCACTTAATGGTCTTAATCTTGGGAGTTTTGTGCTTGATATTGAGTTGGAGGCTCCGTTTGTGATAGAGATGGATCATTTGTACCTTGCTCTTCTTGAGGTCGGATGTCGCCAAGTGTCATTCTCTTCAATGCTACTTGTGGTGCCTCCTACGCATCTAGCACACATTGATCAACTTTCTCCACTTGGAATCCATTAATCTCATCAAACACCATGTCACGTGCAATTTCAACACACCCGGAGGTTTTGTTGAAGACACGGTAGGCGTAGGTGTTTGAGCCATAACCAAGTAAGAAATCTTCATAGGATTTCGAAGCAAACTTTGAAGTACTAGGCTTCTGTAACACCCTCATTTTCATGCATCATGCCCTACATACACTCATATACATGTTTAACATTAACCCACGACAAGAGGAACGAGTTTAAATTTGACTTGGAGCATTTAAAATTGATTTGGAACAAAACCACACTTAAAACGCAGGAAATTGCGGACTAGTCCGATTTCTCTCCGACTAAAAATGGACTTGTCCGTTTTTGCTGCGGACTAGTCCGATTTTGGCTCTGGAAACTTTCGGACTTGTCCGATTTTGTGTGGACTAGTTCGATATTCCAAGAATCCTTGAAAAATTGCTAAGTCCTTGGACTTTTCTGGACTAGTCCGGTGTTACAGCGGACTTGTCCAATTTCCTCTCTGTTTAAAGTCGGACTTGTCCGATTTTTTGCCAGACTTGTCCGATTTTCTCTCTGGGCGACTTTAGACTAGTCCGATCCTTTCCGGACTTGTCCGATATTTCGCGACTCCGAGTTGATCTTTTGTTTTCCGACTTGTTTCTTGGGTTTCACGTTAAGTGGGCCTAGGGATGTCGTGCCTAACTCTTTTAGAGCCCATGAGGGACTCTAAATCGGCCTCTACTCATCTCGAGCTCGAAATCCATCTAACCCTAGCCTCCACCTCTATATAAACAACCCCACCCCTTGGCTTGACATCTATTTGCCACTTTTCCACCCCACCCAAACCCTAGTTCATGGAGAGCCACCATCAAGGAGGGGGGAGAAGATCCCAAGCAAGAAGAAGAAGAGGAGGAAATGAAAGAGGATCAAGATCTCCACCAAGCTTTCGTTCTTCGTCACCAATTCATCTCCAAGTTCATCACCAACCCTAGATCATCAAGATCCAAGTGTTACCTCCAAGTTTCTTGATTCATTGGAGTCCTAAACACCTGGTATACCTTCTATTCTCTTTTCCTTACGAGAATTCAACCCCTAATCTCCAAATTTACGTCGATCTAGAAAACCCTAATCTGCTGATCTCGCAAAGTGCGGACGTGTCCGGTCCCTAGCGGACTAGTCCGATCTTCCTGGTTAAATTGTGTTGAATTAATTCTAAAATTTGATCTAATCACATCCAAACCCGTATAAACTTGTTAAAAGCTATCAGAACTAGTTATTGATCATTAAAAGCAATCTATTGACAAGTTCTACCTTGCATTTGCATCAATCATGCATGTCATGACATATTGAGTAATATTTGTGCACTCTTTGATTGTGTTTCTTGTCTTGTATGTTTATTGTTGGATTATACGGATTTGCGCTAGAGAGTGCTGCGGAGGATCTACAGCACCAAGAGTTTGAAGGCTTTGACCCTAATCAACCGCAAGAGCAAGGCAAGTGTCCTTGAAGCATATTCATCCTATTTTTAAAATAAATATTTTGTTTGCAAAACTGCATGCTTGTGTCAAATTGATGGAAATCCTATGATAGGAAGTTTACTAGATTTGTTGAACCACCCTCGTCACCTGGAATTATGGTAGAGAGTCGGGATGGGATTTTTACCTTTTTGCTTTGCTTAATTAATTGGGATGGAAGAACAATTACACTACTTAATTTAATTATGCATTAATGAGATTGTGGTTGACATGAACTAGTTAATATGATATGGTAATGGGTGATCTAAGCAAGCTTGGTATGTGGATGGGTTGGATGTTATGGTGGTTTTGCTTGCTTTAGATCTAAGGACCGGTTCATGCAAGAATAAGCCAGGACTACAGTGCCACCACGAGGCCAAGTATGGGTGCGGTGTAGCTGATTAATTAGGGCTTTGCCAGTGCTATTTGGACCATTAAGGATGCTCAGGGAAGGGGTAGTCGGATTGGGTTTGTTGATGATTGGTGGGACTACCCTGGGATCCAAATGGCTCAAGAGGGGGCCCTTGGTTGAAGATGTGCTCTGTAGGGGACATCGCCACCGGTGAAACCTGAGTGGGGTCTAAATAGGCTAGTAATCCCTTTGTAAAGGCTATTTTGTGATCTCTTGGCCACACACCAACGGAAGTGTGAGACGGCATAATAGAGGTTCTAGTCATCAAAAGGTGATGAAATCACAAACATGTGGGTAAAACGGTACAAACTGTGCAGAGTCTAATAAAACTATCATGATAGTCGTGCTCCCGGTTATGAGCACCTGAACAACTTCCATGATTAGAGGGAACTTAGTATTGGGATGGTTATGGTTTGGTAATGGTTATGGATGGTTATGGATTAATTTCTGGTATTGAATATGGTTATTGGCAATGGTGAAATCTGGAATTATTGATGAGGATGGTAAATTATGGACTGGTATTATGATATTACTTATGATTATGATGGGTTTACTTCACATACATATAATATATTGCTTTTCAAATGTTTTAATGTACTTTTCAGCACTTTGCCATTATTATTGTCGTCATTTGAATCAGCCACATGTCATACTTTCCACACTTGCTGAGTACGACATGTACTCACTCTTGCAATCCCCCCCCCCCAACAGTTGCAGGTCAGGATTGGGAGTTTAATGGTGATAATGCGGAGTTCTAGGTCGTGTCTACCGTCAGCTTGCCTGTGGTGTTTTTGAAGCTGCGCTATCCCTTATGCTTAGTTTGCTTAGTCACTTAATTAGTTTATTTCCGCTGCATTAGTTAAACTTGTCATTAATATTCATTAGAGGTTGTATTCGAGGATAATATGGTTTGTTTAATAAAACTTGGTTAATTAATCTCGTTCTATGGTAATGTTCTGTATACTCTTTTGTGAATGCACTCGTGTATGTGTGTTGAACATCCTAGGCACACATATGCGTTAGCTTGGTTCTTTTTCGGAACCGGGCATCACAGATTGGTATCAAAGCCACAGGTTGACCGTAGGATGCAGCCTAGATAGAATGGACACTTTAGAACACATAGGAGCACTTAGGAACTGATGTGTTTTTGCTTGGTGTGCTGTTTGCTATATAAATTGGTTGCTTGTGTGCTTAATAGAGGATTTTGGGATGCCTTAGAATTGCCATGTCCACCTAGGCTAGTGTAGCTAGTTGTTTAGTTTCATATCCCTTGATGCATATAGTTGGGGACGTTTTCTAATTCTTACCTATTGCTTTTCTCCAGATGGTGAGGACTCGCAACCAGAGGGATGTCAATGATGAGGAGGAGAACCATGGAGTACCTTAGAACAACAATGGGCAAGGACCTGCTCATGGAGCTATCAACATTGAGCAGCTATTGGCTATGCAAAACCAGCTCATGCAGACCATGATACAGACTATGGGACAACTGCAGGCTGGTAATATCAACAATCAGCCCCACATGCCTCCACCGCCACCCCCGCCTCCTCATAACCGATTGGGAGAGTTTATGAGTACTAGGCCACCGACCTTTGCTCAAGTTGCTGACCCTATGGATGCGGATGGTTGTCTCAAGTCTGTGGAGAAGAAACTAGCTATTGTCCAATGCAATGACCGGGAGAAGGTGCTATTTGCTTCTCATCAACTAGTTGGAGCAGCTGTGGATTGGTGGGATTCTTTATGCAATGCTCATGAGAACCAAGAGAGAATCACTTGGGCCGACTTCAAAGAGAGCTTTCGTTCTCATTATGTGCCTGAGGGTGTTATGATCTTGAAGAGGCAAGAATTTGGGAACTTGAGGCAAGGAAGATCGAGCGTGAGTGAATATCTCAATAAGTTCACTCAACTCTCAATGTATGCGCCTGAGGATGTGAGTCGGGACAGCCCGAAGCAATACTTGTTCATGAGGGGCTTGAACAATGAAATCCAAGTGCAATTACTCAATTGTGACTATGCAAATTTTCAGAAGCTTGTGGACAAAGCAATTGTGGTTGAGAACAAGATCCGTGAGATGGAGCAAGACAACAAGAGAAAGGTGCCATATCAAGGACAACAACAAGGAAGTAGTGTGCGCCCTCGCTTTGCGCCGCCCAATGTGCCTTACTTCAGCCCTTCTACGCGTGCTCAACGCCCTGGTTATGCACTGCGCCCAACTCAGTTTGTGCAGCAGCGCCCTGTCATGCAAGCACCTAGGCCTCCAATGCCTTTTGCACCTCGTGCCAACTATCCTGGTTCCAATGCTCAAAACCAAGCTCGTCCCAATAATTATGGTAGAGTTAAGAAGTGCTATACTTGTAGAGAAGCTGGACACTTTGCACATCAATGTCCTAAGTCACGCCTTGGTCAAGGAAGCGGTGCGCTAAGGCAAAACCCAAGACCCAATGGAGGACAGCCACAAGGGAACCGTGGACAGCAGAATTTTGCTCGTGGCAACGTGAACCATGTCTCTACGGAGGATGCTCAACAAGCGGATGACGTGGTCATTGGTATGTTTCTCGCCAACTCCAACCCCGCGACTATGTTATTTGATTCTGGAGCATCGCATTCATTAGTTGCATCGAAGTATGTTGCAAAGTATAGTTTACCTATCTCTCATATGAAGTTTACTCTATTGGTTAAGTCTCCTAGAGGAGAGATGAGGACAAATATAGTATGTCCAAAAGTAAGCCTTAGAATAAGGGGGTAGACTTCTCCGCCAACCTCATTGTTTTGGATTCTCAAGGATTGGACATTATACTTGGTATGGACTGGTTGAGGAAGCACAATGGAGTTATTAAGTGTGCCACGAAGACGGTGAAGTTGACCAATGAGGAAGGGATCACCGTAGAATTTGAAGCATCTCAAACCGCACCAAAGCAAATGGAGCTGAATCATATGGACGGTGCCGCAATTGAGGAGATTCTAGTGGTGTGTGAATTCTTGGATGTTTTTCCGGAAGAGTTGCCAGGTATGCCAACTGATCAAGACATTGAGTTTGTTATTGATTTAATACCTGGAACTGCACCTATAGCTAAGAGGCCGTATAGGATGCCTCCTATGGAATTAGCGGAGCTCAAGAAGCAAATTCAAGAGCAACTAGAGAAAGGTTTTATTCGGCCAAGCTATTCACCTTGGGGAGCGCTCGTGCTGTTTGTGGACAAGAAAGATGGAACCCAAAGGATGTGTGTAGATTACCGAGCTCTCAACGAGGTGACAATCAAGAACAAGTACACCATGCCGCGCATAGAAGACTTGTTTGATTAGATGAAGGGTGTGTGTGTCTTCTCCAAGATTGATTTGAGGACGGGATACTTCCAAATGAAGATTAGACCATCGGACATACCCAAAACAGCTTTTTAGAACACGGTATGGATCTTATGAGTACACCGTGATGTCTTTTGGATTGACAAATGCACATGCGTACTTTATGTACCTCATGAATAAGGTCTTCATGGAGTACTTGGATAAGTTAGTTGTGGTGTTTATTGATAACATTATGATCTACTCGAAGGATGAGAAGGAACATGAGGAACACTTGAGGCTTACATTGCAGAAATTGAGGGAGCATCAATTGTATGCCAAGTTCAACAGGTGTCAGTTTTGGTTGAAAGAGGTGTCGTTTTTGGGTCATATCATCTCAGGAGGAGGAGTATCGGTTGACCCCGAAAAAGTGAGAGACGTGTTGAAATGGGAGTCGCCACAAAATGTCAAGGAAATAAGAAGCTTTCTTGGGATGGCTGGATATTACCGTCGATTCATCAAGGACTTTTCCAAGATAGCCAAGCCAATGACAGAGTTGCTAATGAAGGGAAAGGCTTTCCAATGGACTCAAGCCTGTCAAAACAGTTTTGAGGAGTTGAAGAAGAGGTTGACAACAACCCCAGTTTTGGTATTGCCGGATGTAAGCAAGAGTTTTGATATTTATTTCGACGCATCAAGGCAAGGACTTGGATGTGTGCTCATGCAAGAAGGTCAAGTGGTTGCATATGCATCGAGGCAATTGAAGAAACATGAGCAGAATTACCCAACGCATGATTTGGAACTTGCAGCCGTGGTACATGCATTGAAAATTTGGAGACACTACATTCTTGGACATAGGTGTGAAATTTATACGGATCATAAGAGTTTGAAGTATATTTTCACACAAACGGATCGGAACTTGAGGCAACGGAGATGGTTGGAGCTCATCAAAGATTATGATTTGGGAATCAACTATCATCCGGGAAAAGCCAATGTAGTGGCCGATGCATTGAGTAGGAAGGGAGTAAGTCATCAACTCACAGTTCGAGAGTTACGTTCTGAGTTATGCAAGGAGTTTGAACGGTTGAACCTCGGGTTTGTAAATGATATGGAGATGATGGAGGTAAATCCAACCTTGGAGCAAGAAATTCGAGATGCACAAACCACGGATGAGGAGATCAAGGAAATCAAGGAAAGGACCGAGGAAGGGAGATAATTTATATTTGATGAAGACGAACATGGTACCTTATGGCTTGGAAAAAGGATTGTCGTGCCTAAGGTGAAGCATATTCGGGAGACAATATTAAAGGAGGCACATGACTCGCCGTACTCGATTCACCCTGGTTGTACGAAGATGTACAAAGACTTGAAGGCTTGCTATTGGTGGGATAGCATGAAAAAGGACATAGCTGAATATGTAGCATTGTGTGATGTGTGCCAACGAGTCAAGGCGGAACATCAAAGGCCAGCTGGATTATTGCAACCATTGAAGATCCCGGAATGGAAGTAGGAAGAAATCGGTATGGACTTCATAGTTGGGTTACCACGTACTCAGTCCGGGTATGACTCAATTTGGGTAATTGTGGATCGCTTAACCAAGTCAGCTCATTTTGTCCCTATGAAGACCAAATATACAACTGCACAATTGGCCGAAGTATACATGGAGCATATTGTGTGTCGACATGGAGTCCCGAAGAAGATAGTCTCGGATAGAGGTTCTCAATTCACTTCCAGGTTTTGGCAAAAATTGCATGAAGCTTTGGGGACGAGGTTGAATTTTAGTTCAGCATATCACCCTCAAACGGATGGACAAACCGAGAGGACCAATAAAATTTTAGAGGATAGGTTAAGAGTGTGTGCTTTGAAGCATGGGAAAAGTTGGGACAAAAGCTTGCCATACGCAGAATTTTCATACAACAATAGTTACCAAGCAAGCTTGAAAATGTCATCGTATGAAGCGCTTTGTGGGAGGAAGTGTAGGACACCTTTATTCTGGAATGAGGTAGGAGAAACTCAAGTATTTGGTTTGGATGTGTTTCAAGAAGCCGAAAAGCAAGTTCGAATAATTCGTGAAAACTTGAGGGCTGCCCAATCAAGGCAAAAAGGCTATGCGGACAATAGGAGAAGGAAATTAGCCTTTGAAGTAGGAGAATTTATTTACCTCAAGGTGTCACCAATGAGAGGTCACAAGAGGTTTAACATAAGGGGTAAGCTCGCACCTCATTATATTGGACCATTCAAGATTTTGGACAAAAGAGGAGAAGTAGCGTATAAGTTGGAGATGCCAGCTCATCTTTCGGATGTCCATGATGTCTTTCATGTTTCCCAGCTCAAGAAGTGCTTGAGAGTACCGGAAGAACAAGTGTCAATGGAAGATTGGAACTAGAGGAAGATTTGACTTATGCCGAACAACCGATCAAAATCTTGTAAACTAAGGAGAGGGTCACAAGGAACAAGGTTATTAGATTGTGTAAAGTTCAATGGAAGCACCACACAGAAAAAGAAGTGACGTGGGAATTGGAGGATGATCTCAAGAAGGAATTTTCCTATCTCTTCTCTTCCGTGTCGAATCTCGAGGGCGAGATTCATTTTAAGGGAGGTAGGTTTTTAACACCCTCATTTTCATGCATCATGCCCTACATACACTCATATACATGTTTAACATTAACCCACAACAAGAGGAACGAGTTTAAAATTGATTTGGAGCATTTAAAATTGATTTGGAACAAAACCGCACTTAAAACGCAGGAAAGTGCGGACTAGTCCGATTTTTCGGAGGACTAGTCCGATATCTCTCTGACTAAAAATGGACTTGTCCGTTTTTGCTGCGGACTAGTCCGATTTTGGCTCTGGAAACTTTCAGACTTGTCCGATTTTGTGCGGACTAGTCCGATATTCCAAGAATCCTTGAAAATTGCTAAGTCCTTGGACTTTTCCGGACTAGTCCGGTGTTACAGCGGACTTGTCCGATTTCCTCTCTGTTTAAAGTCGGACTTGTCCGATTTTTTGCCAGACTTGTCCGATTTTCTCTCTGGACGACTTCGGACTAGTCCGATCCTTTCCGGACTTGTCCGATATTTCGCGACTCCGAGTTGATCTTTTGTTTTCCGACTTGTTTCTTGGGTTTCACGTTAAGTGGGCCTAGGGATGTCGTGCCTAACTCTTTTAGAGCCCATGAGGGACTCTAAATCGGCTTCTACTCATCTCGAGCTCGAAGTCCATCTAACCCTAGCCTCCACCTCTATATAAACAACCCCACCCCTTGGCTTGACATCTATTTGCCACTTTTCCACCCCACTCAAACCCTAGTTCATGGAGAGCCACCATCAAGGAGGGAGGAGAAGATCCCAAGCAAGAAGAAGAAGAGGAGGACACGAAAGAGGATCAAGATCTCCACCAAGCTTTCGTTCTTCGTCACCAATTCATCTCCAAGTTCATCACCAACCCTAGATCATCAAGATCCAAGTGTTACCTCCAAGTTTCTTGATTCATTGGAGTCCTAAACACCTGGTATACCTTCTATTCTCTTTTCCTTACGAGAATTCAACCCCTAATCTCCAAATTTACGTCGATCAAGAAAACCCTAATCTGATGATCTCGCAAAGTGCGGACTTGTCCGGTCCCTAGCGGACTAGTCCGGTCTTCCTGGTTAAATTGTGTTGAATTAATTCTAAAATTTGATCTAATCACATCCAAACCCGTATAAACTTGTTAAAAGCTATCAGAACTAGTTATTGATCATTAAAAGCAATCTATTGACAAGTTCTACCTTGCATTTGCATCAATCATGCATGTCATGACATATTGAGTAATATTTGTGCACTCTTTGATTGTGTTTCTTGTCTTGTATGTTTATTGTAGGATTAGACGGATTTGCTCTAAAGAGTGCCGCGGAGGATCTACATCACCAAGAGTTTGAAGGCTTTGACCCTAATCAATCGCGAGAGCAAGGCAAGTGTCCTTGAAGCATATTGATCCTATTTTTAAAATAAATATTTTGTTTGCAAAACTGCATGCTTGTGTCAAATTGATGAAAATCCGATGATACGAAGTTTACTAGATTTGTTAAACCACCCTTGTCACCTGGAATTATGGTAGAGAGTTGGGATGGGATTTTTACCTTTTACTTTGCTTAATTAATTGGTATGGAAGAACAATTACACTACTTAATTTAATTATGCATTAATGAGATTGTGGTTGACATGAACTGGTTAATATGATATGGTAATGGGTGATCTAAGCAAGTCTGGTATGTGGATGGGTTGGATGTTATGGCGGTTTTGCTTGCTTTAGATCTAAGGACCGGTTCATGCGAGAATAAGTCAGGACTACAGTGCCACCTTGAGGCCAAGTATGGGTGCGGCGTAGCTGATTAATTAGGGCTTTACCAGTGCTATTTGGACCATTAAGGATGCTCGGGGAAGGGGTAGTCGGATTGGGTTTGTTGATGATTGGTGGGACTACCCTGGGATCCAAATGGCTCAAGAGGGGGCTCTTGGTTGAAGATATGCTCTGTAGGGGACATCGCCACCGGTGAAACCTCACTGGGGTCTAAATAGGCTAGTAATCCCTTTGTAAAGGCTATTTTGTGATCTCTTGGCCACACACCGACGGAAGTGTGAGACGGCATAATAGAGGTTCTTGTCATCGAAAGGTGATGAAATCACAAACACGTGGGTAAAGCGGTACAAACTCTGCAGAGCCTAATAAAACTATCATGATAGCCGTGCTCCCGGTTATGAGCACCTGGACAACTTCCATGATTAGAGGGAACTTAGTATTGGGATGGTATTTGAGATGGTTATGGTTTGGTAATGGTTATGGATGGTTATAGATTAATTTCTGGTATTGAATATGGTTATTGGCAATGGTGAAATCTGGAATTATTGATGAGGATGGTGAATTATGGACTGGTATTATGATATTACTTATGATTACGATGGGTTTACTTCACATACATATAATATATTGCTTTTCAAATGTTTTAATGTACTTTTCAGCACTTTGCCATTATTATTGTTGTCATTTGAATCAGCCACATTTCATACTTTCCACACTTGCTGAGTACGACATGTACTCACTCTTGCAATCCCCCCTCCAACAGTTGCAGGTCAGGATTGGGAGTTTAATGATGATAATGCAGAGTTCTAGGCCGTGTCTAACGTCAGCTTGCCTGTGGTGTTTTTGAAGCTGCGCTATCCCTTATGCTTAGTTTGCTTAGTCGCTTAATTAGTTTATTTCTACTGCATTAGTTAAACTTGTCATTAATATTCATTAGAGGTTGTATTCGAGGATAATATGGTTTGTTTAATAAAACTTGGTTAATTAATCCCGTTCGTGGTAATGTTCTGTATACTCTTTTGTGAATGCACTCGTGTATGTGTGTTGAACATCCTGGGCACACATATGCGTTAGCTTGGTTCTTTTTCGGAACCGGGCGTCACAGCTTCTCGCTAAGAATGTAGCAGTTACTACCGAAAATTCGAAATTATGAGATATTAGGTTTGTTACCGGCTAAGAGCACATACGAAGTTTTCTTCATTAGATGATGGAGATAGATGCGGTTTGTGGCATGACAAGTGGTGTTGACCACTTCCGCCCAAAATAGGTCGGAAGTCTTGTACTCTTCGAGCATGGTTCTTGACATCTCCATGAGAATGCGATTCTTCCTTTCAGCCACCACATTTTGTTCGAGGGAGTAGTGTGCCGAAAACTCATGCTTGACGCCCTCCTTGTCCAAGTACTCCTCTACTTGGGTGTTCTTGAATTTGGTGCTGTTGTCACTTCTTATCTTCTTGACCTCAAAAAGAACTCATTTTGAGCTCTCTTCAAGAATATATTGATGACTCCTTGTGTTTTACCTTTTTTATGCAAGAAAAACATCCAAGTGAAGCGAGAAAAATCATCAACAACTACTAGGTCATATTCGTTACCGCTAATGCTTATATAAGCAATAGGACCGAAGAGGTCCATGTGAAGCATCTCCAGTGGTGTTGATATCGTCATCACGTTCTTGGCGAGGTGTGAAACTCCAACTTACTTCCCGGCTTGACATGCACTACATGACTTATCTTTCTCAAAGAGAACATTATTTAGTTCATGGATGTGATCACCTTTTAGAAGTTTTTGCAAATTCCACATACCAATATGAGCTAGCCTGTTATGCCAAAACCACCACATGTTAGTCTTTGCCATCAAGCATGTGTCAAGTTGGGCTTTATTCGTGGTAAAATCCATAAGATAAAGCTTGTCTTTCAACACACCCTTGAAGGCAACTAAGTTATTGCTTCTTCTATTGACTTTCACACCCTCATTAGTGACTAAACAACTATAACCCTTCTCACATAATTGAGATATGGACAAAAGGTTATAATCAAGTGAATCAACATGCAAAATATGAGAAAGAGAGTGTTGAGGTAAGATTACAGTTTTGCCAACACCGAGGACTCTACCTTGGCTATTGTCACCAAAATAGATGCTATCGCTTGGATCATCGTTCTCCTCGTATTCAACGAACATCTTCCTCTCTCCGGTCATGTGATTTGTGCACCTGCTGTCGAGTACCCATTTTGAGCCACCGGAGGAGTAAACCTTTCTCTCCCCTTTGTTGGCCATGAGCCAAATATGGATTGAAGTCTTCTAAGCTCCCGCAATGTACAAGAGCAACTTCTTCATGGTTGGCCTCTTGATGGCGACGATTGCCATCTCTTCATCATCCTTAGAGGTGGACTCATTGTTGGAGTCCCACTCCTTACCAATGTGTGCTTGTCCTTCAGTCTTCTTCTTCTTGAAGAATTTCGTCTCTTGAGGCTTCTTCTCCTCTTTCTTCTTCTTGTCATCCTCCTTCTCGTATGGGCAATTTACAATGAAGTTCCCATACTCGTCACAATTGTAGCAAGCTATTTTTGTTCTTGTCTTGCTTCTTTCCTTGCCCTTACTCTCATGGTTGGGACTCCTTCTCCTCATCATTCTCTTGAACATCCTCATGAAGAAGGCCAACTCTTCATCATCCATGTTCGTACTTTCTTCATCTTCACTTGGCTCTTGTACTTCTTTGCCCTTGGACTTGGATGAAGCTTTGAGAGCAATGTTTTTCTTTCTTGATGAAGTCACTTTAGCAAGTTCTTTGACATGTCGGGCTTCCATCTCCATCATCTCATGGTTGATAATCTTCCCTAGCACCTCATCTAGAGTCAAGTTGTGGAAATTGGGGATCTCCCGGATTAAGGTGCAAAGAATGATATTCCTAGGCATGAACGCCCTTATCAACCTGTTCACAACTTCGTGCTTCGTCCATTTGGTGATCCGTACGCCCGACTCTCGTTGATGAAGGTTTTGAGCCGGTTGTACATCTCTTGTGGTGTTTTGTCATCTTCCATGGTGAAACGCCCAAGCTCCCCCTCAATCATCTCTATTTTGGCCTCTCGCACGGATCAATTGCCCTCATGAGCAATCTTGAGTGTGTTCCAAATGTCCTTGGCGAGCTCAAGCCCATCCACCTTGTTGAACTCTTCTTGGCTCAAGGATGAGATGAGGACGGCCACCGCTTGACCATTGCGGTGGATTTCTCGCTCTTGCTCGTAGGAGAGTTCTTGACCATCCATGGGGATATCTATACATGTGGAAACAATGTGCCAAAGGCTAGGATTGAGAGGGATTAGATGCAATTTTATATTGTGCTTCCACATGGTGTAGTTAGTGTTATCAAAGTGTGGGGTTTGCCCGATGGAATTGATAAGTAGTTAGAGTGAGAATTCAAACGTGCATAGTTGAAAGGATATCGAGAGTAGTCTTGTTGACTACTCTTTAGCTTCTTCTCCCTTTCACACCTTTTCTTCTTTTTGACCTCCTTCTTCTTCTTCTTTAGAAGCTCCACAAGGCGGGCTACTTCTCCATCAACATCTTCCTCATCCGAGCTTGAGATGTCGTGTCGTGGAGGTGGTCCTTGTGTCTTGTGACCATCGGTCTTGGGAGGTGGTGGATCAGATCCTTGAGTTTCTTGCGGAATGGTCTCGTCGGTCTTGGTGTCATATTCCTCTGCAACATTGTTGAGCGGGTCCTCCTTGGCTACGGTGTTGGCCATCTTATCTTCAAGCAGTTAAACTCATCACAGAGATACCTGCTTTGATAACAATTGAAAGGTAGCCTAGAGGGGGTGAACAAGAAATTAAAATGAAAATGCAAGTAATTAAACTCTGTCCTAATCCCAAATTTTAGATATGTCCGAGCTGGGTCCAGACTTGTCTGACAGTGCTCATACAAGTCTGACAGAGTGTCGGATAAGTCTGACTTCCTGTGCAGGACAAGCCAAAGGGGTGATTTTTATCAACTAATGAAGTGAAATACACCCTAGCAGTTCTAGAAGTATAGAGTATGAAACAAGATCTACAATGTGCTAGAACAAGTAGATGATGATGAAACCCTAGGTGACCACTAAAAAGGTAAATACGGTGCAAAAATCAAAAGAGAGACAATGAACATGAGATTTTTTATCAAGGTTCGGTTTTACGAGGAAACCTACGTCCTCGTTGAGGAGTCTAAGAATGATCGGGCCTTCACTAGTCTTTTCTCACCAAGAGACCACAAAGGTCTTGCCTTTGTTCTTACACTATCTCACAAGGGTGATACAAACTTCCCGACACCAAAATGGCATAAGAAATCACCGGGCGACGCCTAACCGTCTAGGGTTTGCATCCAAGAGTAACAAACATGAAAAACTCAGACAAACAAAGCGAATCGAATCAAAGCTCAACCCCAATACCACTTTTTCTTTCAATCTCACAACCACTCTCACTCTTCCCAAAAATCTCAAGTTTTGACTCTTGAAGGTGAAATCTAGGTATAGAAGTGCTCTTGATGGAGTTCAGAGCGCAGATGCTCTTTTACATGGTTAGGGTATGGCTAAGGGGGATTTGGTCCCCTATTTATAGTCAAAAGTGATTTTGACCGTTGTTAGGCTGCCCGATTACAAGGTATGAACAAGAGAGCACACACAAGGCGGAGTCGTGTACAATTGTAATATACTATTTATGTTTTATATAATCTTCTTGTTTATATTTTCATATAACATTTCAATTTTAATTGTTTTATATTACTTAGTGATCAAATTTAAAAAATGGGGATGGTTCTTTTGGTGACCGAGCAGAGCATTCGCTCGACAGACCAAATGGTTGGCCCAATGGTTGTGCGACGTATGCCTATTTTTGTCATTTTTGAAACAAGTACCTTAGTTTGTAAATTTTGAACAAATTAATACTATTTTTTTTAAGTAAAATCTCTGAACTCTGCCGTTATATTCAGCACGGTCCATATTATCCAAGCGGGCAGCCTCCTTCCGTTTATTTTGTTGCTCCTCTTCTTAAACATTTTCACACGAAACCTAGTGTTGCTGTTAATTATTTCTTAGATTGTATAAATAGCATTATCCAAGGTGCCTGTTAGTCGATCTGGTATTCATCCATCTGTAAAATATATACAAAATGTCTATTAATTTATAGTAGGTGCAGAGTTGACTTTCCACCAAGCCTTACAAATTACAATTCCAACCAGACGTGAGACTTGGCCCCTTTTGGTACAGCTCCTAGCTTCTGATTCTTCGAATTCACTTCTGATTCTCAGATGAAGTGATTCTGTGACTGGAGGTGATTCTCAATGACTTTCTAAAAGGAACTCTTAGAATCAGAATTGAGAATTACTTCACAGAATCAGAAGAAGCTACTTTTTTCAGCTTCCAGCCTCTTAGTTCGTTTCAGAGAATCACTTTTCAGAATCACTTCTCTTGGCACAGCTCCACTGATTCTGCATGAGAATCAGCATCGTGAAGCTCTGCCAAAGGAGACCTTGAATATAAATTTTTTTCGTCGAGGTAATTTAATCAATCTTTTGTATGTGAGTGCCTGTACTATGTTTGGGGATTTTTTTTCAATTTGATTCTTCTGGTATTGTTATACAAATCAACATCTTAAAACCATCTGATTATAATAAATAAAACTGAACAACATGCCTTTTACGGAGAGTTGACACGATAATCTTGAGCCTTTGTTGCCTTTGTTTTGGACGTGGACGTGCCTCACACAAAAGCTTCAGCATGTCTAGCAGATGCGACGTCACTTTCGCGTGGTCTCGCCGATGGATCACACGGCTGCATCGTCATTTTATTTACGTGCACTTTATATTTTCTTTTGTGAACGAAACAAAAACCAATATCTACTGGCGAGGAGAGTGAACTAGAAAAATAAATTCGTCAGCTGCAGCCTGACCTAGTAGCAGGCTGGACACGGTCCACGGACCACTCGTCTCTTTAAGGACCCCGAAGCGCCGCCCAACCCAACGCGCTCCACCCGTTCCCGGCGCATGCACCAGGTGCACGTAGGAAGCGTGCGTGACCCGGTCTCATAGGTTTGGAGTCGATGACTCCACCCGACCCCGACGAGGCGATGATTGCTGAGCGCCGCCACATTCCACAGTTCCCACGTCTCGCCCTCGCTCTTGCGCTCCCCGCGTCCAAATCCGGTTCGGTCGCCGCAAATCCAGGTGAGAGTTCAGGGTTCGGGAGGAGGGCAAGGAGATGGATCAGGTGCTGAACAAGGTGGGGAGCTACTGGTTCGGCAAGCGGGCCAACAAGGAGATCGACTCCATCGGCGACGACATCAACGTGAGTGCCCGCGGGCGCTTCAGATTTCTGTCACCTTTATCTATTATTCCCTCGCGCGCTTCTTCGCGCCTCTGTTCCTGGCCTGCATTGCTTCTCCTTCAAGGAAGGGAGGTTTTGGATCTGAGTGGTGAGCGGCAGCTAGGATTTTCGTTTGTCGGTTGGCGAGCTTACGGGAGGAGGTTTCTTGGTTTTTGAATTTAGTTTCGTGTTTGAGTGGAGCTTGGAGCTGCTATGGTTCGATTCTTCTATATTTGGTTTACCGGAGAGCAGAGAGAATGTGTTAGAGCACCGGTGAAGTCAAAGTAGCATTGACGTCTTGTTTGGTACTAGTATCGTCCTTGCTTGTGGAGTTTTATTACCTTGGCCTGACACTAACTTTTTTGTTTGATCCCAGTCGATCTCAACCAGCATCGGAGAGGGAGCCAAATGGATGGTCAACAAACTCAAAGGTATTCCTACTCGGTTCTGCATCTTCTGATAGCAAAGCTGGTGTATACGATTAGTAAATTGCTGCACGATGCTGTACAGTGTGAAGTGGCACCACTGTTACATCTCAACCTTATTTTGTATTTCATTACTGTACATGCAATTCAGGGCAGTAGCAGTAGGAGAATCTGATGAGTTTAGGCATATCGAATGAAGGAAATCGGTATTTATAGTATATATATCAGGGTTACAAAAGGCGCTAGGCGCTAGGCGGGCGGTGACCTACCGCCTAGAGCCTAGGCGTGCCTAAGCGTTTATAAGCGCTGCCTAGGCGTTTTTACTATTTTTAATATATATATATATATATGTATATATGTGCAGTTATGTATAGAACAATAAAGAAGTATGTGTACAATATATAAATATTGCAAGAAATGTACCTTAAATCTTCATGTTACCAGCCTCTACAATAATGTGATGACTTTATCTCCATTCCAGCCCCTACAATTACCATAATAATCTTGTTAGAACAACTCATAGCATTACAAAAAGTGCAAATCAGTAAAAAACTAAAAATAAACATAATTAATACTCATCTTAGTAGTTGTCCTCCATAGCATCTTCTCAATTCTAATGTAGACACTAGACAGTGGACATCACAAACAAGAGGTATGATTGTAGGAGACTATCACAGATCTCAAAGTGCATGAAAACTCATAAATAAAGTTCATAATTAAAAGATACATAAGAGTTGCATTTAGGAGTTCATTACAGACTTAAAATGATAAAATACCACATGATGCATAACAGATTTATTGAGTTTTTCAATCCTCATCCATGTCTTCATTTCCTGCATCAAACTCCTCCTCTTCAAAGTCAAATTCCTCTTGTTCATAAAGTTTCTCATTCTACCACTTCGACGCACCTCAAGTTGTTCATCAACCCCCATTGCTTCTCCAATAACAGACCAAGGAATATTTGTTCCAGGCATGTGTTCTTCATCTCTATAATCAGCTAGTGCACAACTATCACCACCTTCAAATAAGAAACCTTGAGCTTCACTTGTTTCACTAGATAGGAGTACATCATTAATCTTCTTGGCTTTGATGTTTGCTCTTTTGCTCATTAGTTTAGAATTGAATTGGATGAAAACAAGAGAGTTAAGGCGTTCAGTAGTAAGCCTATTCCTTCTCTTTGTATGTATCTACAAATGATAAATCAATGGATAAAATCAGCCATGGACAGAACATATGCAATATGAAAATTCAGCCACTGGACCAAATAGCTAACAAGGCAAAATTCAGCTACTGGACATAACAGGAAAAAATTCAGCTAACAGGACAAAGTCAAAAATTAACAAAATATCAAACCATATCAAATATGCTCCAGTTTCTTTCACATCCAGATGAACTTGAAGTTAATGAGAGGATTCGAACAGCCATCTTTTGTAAATTGGGTGTCCCACCTCCATATAACCTCCACCATGAAGCTGAAATTACATCCAGATGAAAATGAAGCACAAAGTCTATATTATTCAGATTTACATTACACTAAAGATTGCAAATTTACCTGGATTATAATCAAAGTTTTGGCAAGTCCTAGCAATCTTCTTTGCAAATGATCCTTCCCTGTTTTGAAACAATTTCAGTTCATTGTTCACAACTTGATCTTGCTTATCCTCATCATTATAGTAGAAGGTCTCAACACAATTGATGAATCCTTCTATTACAGGAGTGTCCTCAAATATTGAAATATCATTGTAACTATAATAAGGATTCAATAAATATACAGCCAAGTGTAATGGAGAGTTTAGTCGCCCATTCATCTTCTTTTCAACAATAACCATGACATTTCTGTAACGAGCTTCCATATTACTATAGCATTGTTTGATCTCTCCCTTTGCCTTGACTAATTCTCCATATAGAAAACCCATTGATGGCTTCACATCCCCATCAACCAAACGAAGGACCTTTACTAAAGGCTCAAAAACACTCAAACACATCTTGACATCTTTCCAAAAAGATGGACTCATCATTGTTGCGGTTGCATCCATTCCTTTTTTTGACTTCACATCTCTCAAGGTGTCCCACTTACTATCAACCACCATCTTTCTTAGCTCATCTTTCTTATCCAAAATGCTACTCGAAGTAAGAAATTCTGAAGCAAATCTTGTCACACCCGGTCTTATGATTTCTTTCCCTTCTGTAAAGTGCCTCATACACTCTAAGGTTCTTGTGTGCCCATACACAAAGATGGTGAATGATTTTGCTTGATCGAGCACTTTCTTGAACCTTGGTAGGTTGCCAATTCCTTGGAGCATCAAGTTGATTGTGTGTGTACCACAAGAAGTCCAAAATATACTTGGCCTTTTAGTTAACATTAGCTTTTTAGCTCCCATATTGTTAGAAGCATTGTCTGTCACAACTTGAACCACATCATCCTCACCAACTTCTTTAATTGCTTTGTCCACTAGTTCAAATACTAGTTCACTTGTATGAGACACATCAGACACCTCCTTTGAACTAATGAAGTTTGTCCCTTCAGCACAATTTGTTACCAAATTCATTATGCTTCTCCTCTTTCTATCCGACCAAGCATCTGTCATGATGGAACATCCATTCTTCACCTTTTCAACATCACGTTCTTTTATCAAACTCTTAGTTCTTTCAAACTCCTTGGTCAATAAAACTCCTCTTAGATGGTCTTGAGAAGGTGGCTGGAAACCAGAACCAAATTGACCAATTGCTTCACACATTTGAAAGAACTCATCATTGTCAATAGATTTGAATGGTATAGCTGTAAAAATATGACAGAATAGAAACATGAAGAAACAGCATAGAAACAAAATGATATACACCTAAACAGAATGATAAACACTTAAACAGAACAGCATGAAGTAAAAATTAAAAAATGAGTAAATGACAGAATAGAAACAACATGATATAAATAGCAGCAGCAAAGTTAAAGTGCTAAATACTAATTACCATGTGTATATATCCATCTTGCTACATATTCTTGAACGTCTTGTGTTCTTTTATTCCAAAGCTCCTTGTTAAGCTTTTGTTGCTTTAAAGCTTCAGGCTTACTTGCAGTGGGATCAATTGTCCTTGTCCACTTATCAATTGGTCCTAGCTTATGAGGCTCCGAGCTTCCAACACAAGTAACTTCTTCCTCCTCTCCAACTCGAGACACATTCACATCTTCTCTAAGATTCAACTCACGAGCAGTCTTCTCCCTCCTCTTTTTTGTTGCACTCTCAAGTGATTTCAGACACTTATCTTTTGCCTCTGATGTGCTCTTTCGACACTTACTAACAGCACTCCCAACATGTGCCACATGCTGCTTCAAACGGTTAACCCCTCCCGAGCTAATATGATCACAAAACAAGCACCGAACCTTGTCCTTATTGTTAGGATCTGCTAGGACCCCATAGTCCCATCCTATGTCATCCGACCTTCTCTTCAGTGAGACCACATTTGCTATTGGTGCCGCTTCTACTGGTGCTGTCACACTTGTCTCTTCGATTCCAATCGACATCCTACAAGAATTATATTACAATCATACAATGTTAAGTAGAACAAGCAGTGCAGCTGCAGGGGAATACAGAACAAGCAGAGAAGTACAGTCATACAGTGCACAATGCTAAATAGAACAAGCAGGGGAGTCAAAATTTAATCAAATAGATAGCACATTCAGCTTAATATAACATTACATTCAGATTTCATAACTTAATCAAAGAGTAGAAGACAGGGAGGAGAGTCCTACCTGACCGGAGGAAGAGCACCGAGAGACCGCTGGAAGGAGGCCGTGGGGGGGGGGGGGGGGGGGGGGGGGGGGGTCGAAGGGTGTCGCCGGGAATGGGGGGAGGGGGGCTTGCAGGACCACGCCGTCACCAGAGGAAGCCGCCGAAATACGACGGCGTCGAAGCGCAGGGCGTCGCCAGTGTCGCGAGAGATGGCGGCGGGCGGCGGAATCGGGAGGACACGGGATTGGGAACCGGGAGACGGGACTGCAAGTGCACCTTTCCTCTTTTACTGGGCCGGCCCAAAATTCTTGGCGCCAACCGGGCGCGCCAAGCCGCAGTTCCCGCGCCAAGCCTGTAGTTCCCCCGCGCGCCTTTTTTCCCGCTCCGCGCGCCTGGGCGCGCGCCCGCGTTGCCTACGCGTTCAGCCCGCCTTTTCTCCGCCTAGCAGCCAAGGCTCCGCGTACGAGGGTCGCCTCGCGCTGAAGCGTGCCTAGGCGAACGCCTTCAACCGCCTTTTGGAACCCTGATATATATTAAACTTGATATTACCTTACATTTTTTTCCATAGTCAAGCGTGGCTTTATGAATCCATGTTTTGACACGGCAGAACCAGAAAATACAATCAGAAGTCTTGTTTGAGCAGTTATTATTTCTTATGAAAATGCACAAAGTATCTGATATTTCAGAAGGCCATGCTTCAGTAATAGTAACAAGTACTGTTGCTAGGCACGAGTTAGGGAACTAACTGATAAATTCTTAGTGTTGAAACATAAATGTCATTCATTTACCCCTAGTCCACCACTTCTTAAATTTAAAGGTAACAGAAGTGGGTATGTTTGATATGGAAGAGGCTGGATTTGTAGTCTTGGACCTGTACAGGATTTCGATGTGGTATACTGTGGGAGAATATGCGTCCAGATTTAGTACTATATATGTCTTGTACCTAGTTCATGCCTGTTTCTTCTGTTAAATCCTTAAATGTTTCAAATCCTTAAGTTTGATGTAGTACCTATCTGAGTTGACTGATAATCAAAGAAGCAGCATCACAAATTGATGATGGGTTTTCTTGTTAAACTTTGTACAGCTTTGTTTGCATTTGTTGTGTCGTGCTGCCTGCTGTGGGATCTAGTTAGTTAGAGGAGTATTTGCCATCCCTAGTGTAATTTATGTTGTAACGATCCTAAAAAGGTGCTCTCAAATAAAAACAACAAAGGGAATAAATAAGGGGACATATCTAGTGGAAAAGGGGCTTAGTGTCCTAACTGCTAACATACTAATACATATTTGTGTCCATCCGACCTATCAGCAACGGTTGAGATTAGGCTGAATTGCACCTCGACCTCCTCTAATCTCAGCCGTTGGTGATAATCGGATATACACAAATGTCTATTGACATGTTAGCACCCTAAGCCCTTTTTACACTAGATGTGTCCCCAGTAAATAATCACTTTTGAAAAGTCACAGCAATACCAAATGGAGCCTAAATGTGCTCTTCATTAGCAACCATTGTTTGTTTGAACTATTTTATTTGCTCAAATGGCCACTGTTTGGGACTCGAGGTTCATCTTGTGGCGTTATCTCTCAAGTGTTGGTTTTCAACAATGTATAAGGTTAAATCCATTGATTGGGCGCCTTCTTGAGCAAGGTTTCATATTTATTGATCTCATGAAAACATGTCCTGATCTCAGGTAAGATGCAGAAGGCGCTGCCAGAACTCCTTAAGGAATATGACCTGCCAGCAGGCCTCTTCCCCCGGGATGCAACTAACTATGAGTTCAATGAGGAGACAAAGAAGCTGACAGTGTACATCCCATCAGTCTGTGATGTTGGGTACAAGGACTCATCAGTTCTTCGGTTCTTTACCTGTGTGACTGGCTACCTTGAGAAGGGAAAGTTTTCTGATATCGAGGGCTTGAAGACCAAAGTACTAGTTTGGACCAAAGTGACTGCCGTGAAGGCTGAAGGCTCGAAGGTCCATTTCACCGCTGGTGTGAAGAAGACCCGGAGCCGTGATGCGTATGAAGTCGTGAGAGATGGTATCACCATAGATAAGTTCTAGAGTATACCATGAGGGACATAATGTAATTATTCAGATGATGCTTTGACCCCTTCATCGGTTCACCAAAAATTTAAAATGTAGTGTTATACTTCTACTGATTATCAGTGGCGTTGCCTATAAGTTGGATGTTATGATTTTTCTCTTCAAAATATGGCTTGTGACATTGTGAAATTACATTGTGGTCCAGTCATGTTTCGTCCGTGTTACAATTGTTTTTGAACTTGTGACCTCTGCAGGAGATATTTTCCCGGTGTTTACATCAAAGGTTCTAGATTTGGCAAATTTGTTGGCTACTTGCATTTTGCTTACTTTTGCGTCTCTGAATCTTGCATTTTGCTCACTTTTGTGTCTCTGAATCTTGCATTTTGCTCACCCAATCTGATCATGATAATAACATGATATATGCCTTATTTGGTGAGAGCTTCTGGCAGCTTTGTTTCAAAAGCTTCTCCAAATAGAATTGTTGTTTTAGCTGTAAAAGCTTCAAAAGCTGTAATTTGTACTAAAAATAGAAGGGTTGCGTTCTAGAAAATCTAGTGAACAGTAACAAAGTCCGTCCCAAATATGTTGGGGTAGGCTAGAAAAACGAGTGAACTTTCCAAAAATCAGCTTTTGAAAAGCTGCCACTATGACAATCAGGGCCATAGAAGGATTTAACAAGATTAATCATAATGCCTAACGACACTTATGCTACTGGAGTTTCCTTGTTTGACGTTCGATCTAACATGTGAACTGCAAGAAACAAGAAAAATGACGGTGATAAGCATTCAACTTCATTTCTTTGTGATTTAACAATATTTTGACACTTAGTAATATATAACTTCAGTAATATATAACTTCTCATAGCTTGATTGGTTCATCAAAATGAAGCTCCATTTACCCTTCCCCATTGCTTAGGTTTCTTGGAGCCAAGACTCATTTTACCCTTTTCCTTTACATGGTCCTTCATAGCCAAGTCAAGTCAACCCTTACCATCTTGCTATCTTGAGTCTATGATTCTAAAATCTGCAAGAGAAGAGTACCTGGCAAATTCTATAGCTAGATGTAGACAGATCTTCAATCCTTCTCAATGGAGTACGTGACAAATTCTTTAGGTGCAAGAGAGGAGTCAGAGCGTCAGACAGAGAGACCCTCTCATGTTTGTGGTAGCTGCAGAATACTAGCAACGTGTCATAAACAAAGCTTATAACTTGAGATTGTTCATGCACACTCCTCTCTCAAACAAGGATTTCCCTATGATTCAATATGCCAATGACACCACCATCACCATGAAAGCGTAACTGAGATAACTCTTGTGCCTTGAGGACTGCTAGAATCATATTCACAGTCCACTGACCTAAAGATGGATTACTACAAATCTTGTACGATACCTTTGAATGTTATTGATGAGAAGGCTGCACGGCTTGCTGGAGTGTTTGGATATGGGTTGGGCACTCTAACTTTGACTTATCTTCGTCTGCCAATGGGCACCACAAAGCCAAGAGTTGAAGACATTGCTCCTCTAATGAATTAAAACTGAAAGAAGGCTTACAACAACATCTAGAATGTTGAACCATGTAGAAATATTAGAGCCCGTAAACTCAGTGCTCCCATCGTTACCAACATACACAATGTGTGCACTTAAAATTCCAGTGGCAGTAATAGAATACATAGAGGAAGTAGACGCTGCTTCTGGGGAGGTTCCGGTATTAATACTGTAAGTCAAAGGCACTTTGGCATGGAAAAAAGTGACCAGGCCAAAGAGGAAAGGAGGGTTAGAGGTCATCAACATGAGAAATCAGAATGCTGCTTCTACAATCAGAAGGAACCCGGGTTAAATTAGTCTTGTTCTCCATATGCTGCTCTAGAAAAAGGGTTCATTTTGGTGGAAGGATACATTAAGACCGAATGTTCTTTATAGAGGAATTGCACACTGCCATAGAAAGTGAACTATCAATGCTTTTCTGGTCTAACGTATGGAATAGCCATCATCTGCAAACACAGTAGCCCAGACTTTTCTCCTTTCCCAAGAAGAACATCTCAGTAGCAAAACTTATTGAGCACACAAACATTTGAATCATATTTATATCTGCCACTATCTGATGAAGCATATCAAGAATACCAAAGCTTATAGCAGGTCACTCAAAAGTCTTCAAGTAAATGAAGATACAAAGACACTTGGAGCTACATATAGGATACAAATCTAATGGACAAAGAAACTCTATAACTAAAACCTGCCTTTCAAATATTTTCATCCTTCAGCCCCTCTCTTGGCTGGATCTGGGATTCTAAGGCTCTGTTTGGAACTCCTAAGGCTAATTATTAGCTAGCTAATAATCTATTAGTTGGCTTGTACCAACTAATTATTAGCTAGCTAATTGTTAGTTGGTGTTTGTTTGGAACCTCTAGAGCTAATTTTGTTTCTATACACTAATTGACTGTAGTACCCTCAAGGAGAGAGAGGGATAAGAAAGGGCAAGGATAAAATCGACTTTAGCCAACAATTAGCTGAAATTAGCTAAGTTGGAGCAGCTAATGAGATTACTGTTAATTGGGGGGTTAGCTAATAATTAACTGTGTTATTAGCTGGACTGTTTGAAACCTCTATAGCTAATTTTTAGCAGCTAACTATTAGCTCTAGAGATTTTAAACAGGGCCTAAATATAGCAAAAAATTAAGAGTTTTCTCCTGACTCTTTATAATGGACCGTTTGAACACTAGAAAAACCCTCCGAAGAAAGCAGCACAAAATCCAAGGAAATAATGAATGTGTTCTCTGTCAAAAGTGTGCCGAGGAAACTGCAATACATAACAACAACAACAACTAAGCCTTTGTCCCAAACAAGTTGGCTAGAAATGAAACCAAATAATTTTTTAAAAATAATAATAGAAAAATAAGATGAGAGCAAAAAAATACAAATAAAATAAGATTTTACATTTTATTTATTTTAGAAAACTGCAGTGCATCTCTTTTTCAAATACCAGTTCTCTCTAACATGCTGAAATAAGATTGGAATCCTATGAAATCATAACATGCCATTCTTTGAGATGGCCATGATGGTAAGACAGGATTCAGAGCTTTACGGAAATCACCAAAATTGTCCTTTAGAACATATGGCGTCAATGAAACAACAAATTTTTTGAAAGCAAGTTGCCACAGTCCAAGATTGGCTGAAAGGTTTCAAGGATGACTGCAGATTGCAAAGATATCGTTTCAAAAAAATTGGATTGCTTCTCTAGTTTAATCTCACAGTTAATAAGCCGTTTGCTCATCTTTCTCCTTTTCACTATACACACACACAGTGACTCAACTTCGAGACAATATGGCCGGACATTTTCACCTCCGACTATCAAACATGACACATCAGGAATACCTATCACTTCAAGATTTCATACACCAATTATAAGTTCAGTAGGATAGGGCCAAAGATGTATCACAATACCAGTGTGCCTCCATCACTTACATCTCTTCAAAACTCTACCGCTTCGCATATAAATGTCCACCCCCAAGGCCTTTCATCTGGATCTGGGACTCTAAATGCAATAACAAGCTTGGAGTCTTTACGTGGCTACTTCTCATGGATAGACTGTAACACAAGAAACCTATGAAGGGGAAGAACTATAGAATATAAGAAAATAACTACAACTGCGTCTTATGCTCACAACAGTGAGAATAAACAACTTTTCACCTATTCTTCTCATGCCCTTTCAGCCAACAATATTGGAGACATCTCTCCATTGAATTGAGCTTTAGTACTGACTTCTACTCAATGATGAGCCTAGCTAAAGAGGTGGAATACATCACCCTTTCTCTATGAAATTCTTATCATAGCAGCTTGACAAATCTAGAAACAGGAATAATCATAGCTTTGACAGAGACAGATTTTCCTTCCAAGGTTGGAAAAAAAAAAAAGAACTTTAAGGAAGAAGCATCCCTCCAAGCCCACAGAATGCAACCTTTTCTCAGTCTTTCAGACTTGTACAGTTAGCTCTTCTTTTCAGTTCTGTCACACTTCATTATTTATATCTGTTGGACTATATGTGTTGGGCTAGGCCCATGTACCAGCTCCTATGGGGCTATATACGTGTACCTACCCCTATGGGGTTAATTAATCCACTAATTACCTTCCATTATGGTATCATTAGCCACGGAAACCCTAACTCTCATTTCCCTCTCCTAGACATGGAACAACCTCCAGTGTCGTCCCCGGCCGCCGCCGCGCACCCCACGGCCGCCACCGCCCTCGCCCCTGTTCCCCGCCGCCGCGCGTCCCACGGCCGCCGCCTCGCCTCTAGCCGCCGCGGCCGCCGCCGCCGCACCCTTGGCCGCCACCGCACCCCAAGCCCCCGCCGCCGCGCCCCTGGCCGCCACCACGCCTCTGGCCCCCACCGTCGCGCCACTGGCTGTAGCAGCCTCGCCCCTAGCCGCTGTGCTGCAACTCCCTCCTCAAATCCAGATCCGGCCGCCGCTGGACTCTTCTCTTCAGATCCGGCCGCCACCTCTCCTTGCTGACGTCGCCGGCAGCCTTGCCGCTGGTGTCCGGCCATCTTGGAGGCTTCTCGCCGCCTCCGGCGGACCACTTCCCGGTGCCAGCGGTGTCGCCTTCATGGCCGGTGTCTTCGGGCTAAGAGGGCCTGCTACTACTACTACTGGGCTCACGCAGTCGTCGCCTCCATATATCGCCGGTCTCGAGCCCCACTCGGACATGTCCATCGTCCTGCCGGCGATGACTGTCTCTGCTGTTGGCGCCGCCGCTGCTCATAGCGCGGCTGCTGCCCCCCCTTTGCGGTGCAGACAGCGCCACCACGACGGCCGTAGACACCTCTGGTGTTATCGCGGCCCTGGTCGCCTCTCGCGAGCGCGAGCAGGCACTTGCTCTAGCCCTAGAGCAGGAGCGTGCTTCTGTGCCCGCTCTGTCTCACCAGCTCGAGGAAAGTGCTCACCGACCGTTGGGTGCTACCTACGAGTCTTCCTCGAATATTGGGGCTCACTCCGCCTACTCGGCCTCTCTCGTCGTTGCTCTCCACGCCCCAGGCGGCCGAAGTTCAGAACATTCGGACGCTCATGCCGATCGTCCTCAGCTCTTACTCCACCGCGTACACCCGCTGGCGTCACGTGTTTCTCCTCACGTTGAGGCGGCGGTACCTTCTCGAGGACCACGTTTAACGGTAGGGCTCCCCGTTGGATGATTATTGGATCAGCATGGACAGCCTGGTCCTAGCCTGGATCCTTGGGTCCCTCTCCGACGAGCTACACGACATCGTCAGATAGCGCGGTGTCGGTACCGCGCGTCGGGCGTGGTTGGTGCTTGAGCAGCACTTTCTGGGGAACTGTGCGACTCGTGCTCTACACATCAACGTGCGGTTCCAACACTGTCCAGGGCGACCGCCCCATCTCCGCCTACTACAGGGAAATGAAGGGCATGGCTGACGACCTACGCAACCTTGCGAGCCGGTTGCTGACAACACGCTCGTCCTTCGGGTCCTTCAGGGCCTGAATGAGCGCTATTGCCACCTTTGCTCCTGGCTCCTTCGTGTGGAGCCGCCCCTTCGAGAAGGTCTGGTCTGACCTTGAGCTCGAGGAGCTCACTTCCGGTGGCCCTGCTGGCTTCGGGCCTGCCATAGCTTTCTACAGCTCTGGGCAGTCTCCACGGCCCTCCTGCTTTTGGTGGACCACCGCCGCGACCTCCTGCTCCGCCTACCACACCAGCTGCTCCTGCAGGCTCTGGGGGTGGTAATCGTCGCCGCCGCGGTAAGCGCGGTGGCCGAGGCGTTGGTATTGGCAGCACTACAGCTCGTGCTCCTGCTACTGGTGGTGGTTGTAGTGGTGGCACCGGTCGGGGAGGAGCGCCCTGGCCCACACCCTACAACCCATGGACCAGCTAGATATCTATGTGGCCTGGGCCATCTCCGGGTCTTCACCTCCACATCCGTCGCATCCTCAACCGGCGTACGTTGCCCACACCGGGCTACAGTGGACCAGCCTACCCTGTCGGTCGGTCGTCGACTCAGGTCTATGGGGGCATTGACTACTCTGTTGGGTACTCGAAGTCGCCGACTTCGTTCCAGGAGCCACCCCCCGGTGTGGGACCGCCAGTCACTGGCGTCTTCGTTCAACACAGTGCACCTCACACCACCTGCTGCTGACTGGATGGCTGATTCCGGAGCTTCATACCATACCACTCCTGAAGTATACTCTCTTCTATCCACCCTCCCCCACACTTCTTTCCCTTCATCTATCATTGTTGGGAATGGGTCTGTTCTTCCAATCACCTCAGTAGGTGATTTGGGATCTTGGGGTTCTTTCCAGCTTAACAACATTCTTGTCGCTCCGGATATCATTCAAAATTTGCTTTCTATTCGTCGTTTTACCACAGATAACAATGTTTCTGTTGAGTTTGATCTATTTGGTTTATCTGTGAAGGATCTTTCCACCCGGCGTCCTCTTCTTCGATGTGATAGCCTGGGGCCCTGTACACGCTTCGACTTCCTACTTCCGCTGCGTCTCCGACTTTTGCTTTGACTACGACAACTTTGTCCACCACTTGGCACCATCGGCTTGGCCATCCTGGCGTCAATGTTATGTCCCAAGTTGTCTAGTAGTTCAGTTATCTTGTGTACTAGGGGCACACATGAGTCTTTATGTCATGCTTGTCAGCTTGGATGCCATGTTCGGCTTCTGTTTCCGACGTCTGTGACTCATGTTGAGCACTCCTTTGATCTCATTCACTGTGATTTGTGGACATCTCCTATTATCAGTGTTTCAGGATTTAAGTATTACTTGGTGGTGATTGATGATTTCTCGCATTTAATAAGGTGATGTTTCCAGGACTTTTCCCTTACGATTGAAGTCTGAGACATACATCACTGATTCTTACTTCTTCGTTTGGGTATCCACCCAGTTCGGACGCACTGTTCGAGCTCTCCAGTGCGATAACGGACGCGAGTTTGAGAACTCGGCGCTCCGTAACTTTCTACTTGCACATGGTGTCCAGTTGCGCATGTCTTGTCCATATACCTCTCCTCAGAATGGCAAGGAAGAGTGCATGATTCGCACCACCAATGATGTTATGCGGTCCCTGCTGTTTCAGGCCTCTATTCCTGCTCGATACTGGGTAGAGGCCCTCCACACCTCCACCTTTCTCATTAATCGCCTTCCCACGAAGGCGATTCGTGCACCTACCCCTTACTTTGCCTTGTATGGCACCACCCCTCTTTACGACCACCTTCGAGTCTTCGGGTGCACTTGCTACCATAACCTTTCCGCTACGGCTCCACATAAGCGAGCGCCTCGTTCCACTCGGTGTGTCTTTCTTGGGTACTCTCTCGATCATAAGGGGTACCGGTGTCTGGATCTCACCACTCACCGTATCTTGATCTCTCGACACGTCGTCT